>CAUYUJ010014533.1:55789-140345 GCA_963575745.1 Prorocentrum cordatum
GAAGAGGAGAGGAGGAGGGGGAGGAGGAGGGGGAGGAGGAGCTTCTCACTTCCCCCCCCCCCCGCACTCGCCGCCGAGGTCGACTGGACGCAAGTGCTGGGGCCACCCCCGTGAGCTCGCATCCACAGCTCAATCTGGCGAGAGGCCACTCGTGCGCGCAGCCGACGAGATAGGGTTCGGTGAAACGATGCACTCGGACCTAGGCCAGAAAAACGTCCTTCAAGAACACGAGGCCCTCCGCTGGCCAAACCGACGAGCATTCCAGGGTGCCCTGCCCCAGGATACACAAGAGCATCGAACAAGTACGAAGAGCACTAGGGCCGCTAGGGTACCCTCCCCGAACCGACCTCGGCCTTATACCTCGGTCCGACTGCACTGACATGCGAGAGAGTGGCGGCGTGAGCGAACGCGAGAAGGGGCTCGGGAAAAGGCGGTGGCTTTGAGGGAGGTTTTGATAGAGGCCTCGCAGATGGGGTCCGAATAGATGGCGCTGCATCGGCGCTGCACAGGCGACGTCGGCGAGGCATCGGCGCCACCGGCGTAGAGAAAATCGGGCTTCACCTCGAGCCGCAGCGCCAGTGCATCGGCGACGCGGCGCGATCCTCCGACCCCATCTGCTCCGACCCCATCTGGGAGGCCTCGATTTGAGGGAGGCCTGGGGTCAGCGAATCGACTACACGCAAGAGTGACCCTTGGCAAGAGTGACCTTTGGTGCACGGCCTTTTGGGGGCCGCGGGGGGCCAAACACAAGCGCGCAAGACGCCACTGCCGCCTCGCGCTCGGCGATCGGGGGACCCCATTGGGCCCGCACCAAAGGTCACTCTGGCGAAAGGTCACTCTTTCGGGGATGGACATAACCCCCTTTCGTAAAACGTGGTTTAGTGAAGACGACCTCGGGTCCAAACTTGGCGGGCGCGAGCCTGGAAAAGGACGGCCGCGGCGCCCTCTCGAGGACCGAAAACGAACGACTCACTGATCGACGTGTCAGGGTGGGGGTTCTGTCCACCCGCGGCTCTTATTTGGACGCCCGAAATGGGTACGGAACAAATGGGTACAATGCCCAACAACAAATGTTGTCCCAAACCAACAGCGGCCGCTCTTGGGCAGGCGGCCTTCTGTCTCAAATGGGCACAGGCCGCGGCAGCGCGGACAGCGAGTCCTGTTCAAAATGAACAGGAACTGCTGTTGGGCATTGTACCCATTCTTCCCGTACCCATTTCGGGCGTGCCGATCTGACTAGGGGAACAGAAAGTGACGTAAATATAAAAACTCGGAGGTCCGCGCAGATGTCTCGGATCGGCGCTGGACCCCCCTCCCTGGCGCGCGGAGCGCGCCAGGGGGCGGCGCCGGAGGCGCCGCCGGGGGGCCCCAGCGCCGATCCGAGAAATCCGCGCGGACCTCCGAGTTTTTATGTTTATGCCACTTTTTGTTTAGGGGGGAAACAAACCTGCCTCGCTTTTGACCACCCTCGCTTCCGAGAGATGCCAAGCGATGCCAAACTACGCCTGTACTGGTTGGGCCGCTTGACGAGGAGGCGCGTGGTATGACTTGGTTTTGTCTGGAAGCGAAATAGGGCGACGATATCTATACATATCCACTGCTCCTGGCCAGGCCAATCCTGGGCCCAAGAGCTGTGTATACGCCCTCCTGGCTTGGCCAGGGAGGCATATACACCGCTCCTGGGCCCAGGATGGGCCTGGCCAGGAGCAGTGGATATGTATAGATATCGTCGCCCTACGAAAGCGGGGTAGGTAATTCACGCTCTGATTACATCTAGTCGAGCGAGGCAACACTGCCTCACGCCTCCGGCTTGGCGGCCTCCGCGACCAGCTGCAGCAGCTCCCCCCGCAGCGCCGCGGCGCCCGCGGGCGAGAGCCGCTCGGCGGCCGCCCCGCCGCCGGAGCCCAGGAAGCCCGCGAGCTGCGCCTCTCTCCGCGTGCCGGGGGGGAGGGGGAGGAGGAGGAGGGGGAGGAGGAGGAGGAGGAGGAGGAGGAGGAGGAGGAGGAGGAGGAGGGAGGAGGAGGAGGAGGAGGAGGAGGAGGAGGAGGAAGGAGGGGAGGAGGAGGAGGAGGAGGAGGAGGTAAGAGGAGGAGGAGGAGGAGGAGGAAGGTAGGAGGAGGAGGAGGAGGAGGAGGAGGAGGACCATCGTCAACCGGCCTCGAACACATCCCTGTCCCTCAGAGGGGCGAGCAAGAGGCGGGGACGATCTTGAGGGACGTGCTCTGAGAAACTGCGGGAGCCCTCTCAAGACCGGCACCGAGGCGAGGTGGTGCCAGACGCAGGGGTAGGGATAGGCCTCAAGCTGGCAGATCGTGCGGCCGGAAAGAACGCGCGACGAGGAACGGGGGGTGCTTGTCTTCGGCGGCGAGCGCGGGGGGGGGGGGGGAGCGAGAAGGACAGGAGGCCCTCTCGGAAGGCGGCGGGGCTTCGCAGGAGGCCTCCAGCCTTCCGAGAGGCCTCTTTGTGTCTTCGGGGGACGGCTCGGCAGCCCGACGGCGGCGCGCCGCTCCTCGTGGCGGGCGCACGCTGCAGCCGTCGTGCTGCCAGGAGGGGCGCACGACAGGGAACGTGGGGGGCTGCGCTAGGCTTATATCGGGTCTGTCCCCCTACAGGGGGATTTTCGACGAAAAATAAAAAAAACAAAAATACACCAAAAAAAGTAAAAACATACTCAAAAAATAGTCCCCATACTATTTTTGGACTATGTTTTAATTATTATGGGGGTATGTTTGATTGTTCGTCGAAAATCCCCCTGTATGGGGGACAGGCCCGACATAACGCTAGGCCTCTCAGATGGGATCGGAGCGCAAGCAACCCGTATCCTAAGGACGCACGATAAGCATGCAGGGGCCTTGGAGAACCATACAGACACTCCGCGAGCGGGGCGCGGCCAGCGAGCGCGGCCAGGGATGGACCGACGGACGAGGCTAGAATGCAAGGGTACCTTTGGAAAGGTTGCCCATCCTTACTGTGAGGGTTGACTGTAGATGGAGTCGGAGGATCGCGCCGTTTCACCGATGTGTCGGCAATGCGGCTCGACGTGGAGCCAGACTTTCTCCACGCCGACGTCGCCGCTGCATCGCCAACGTCGCTCTTGCATCGCTGATGCATCGGCAATGCGGCGCGATCCTCCGACCCCATCTTCGGCGGCGAGCGGTGGGGGGTAGATGAGAAGGAGAAGGTTTTCTCAGAAAGCGGCGGGGCTTCTCAGAAGGCCTCCCGCCTTCTGAGAAGGTTTCTGTGCCTTCGGGGGCGGCTTAGGAAACTTCTCCGAAGGCCAGGGGACTTCCGAGCCTCCTGAGAAGGCCCGCCCCTTTTCATTTCTCCCCGGGGTTCGCCGACAGAAAGAGTGCAGCATAAGGAGCGATGGGGCTTTTCTGGCTACAGCGGGCCATAATCCACTACATAGATCTACGGAGCGGCCTGAGAGCCCCAGCCACTCCTGGGCCCAAGGCGGCCCTTGTCTCAGCGTCCTGGCTGTCATATGGAGCAGGGATGCGCGCCCCCGAAACATGAAGCCGACGCCGCCTCGTTGGGCGACGGAGCGCGCCGATGCTGCGGGGAGACGGGACCCGTCGCAGAGTCACGCGTCGCTGAACCGTGCTTGCGTTGCCTCCATCTTGGGAGCAGGCGAGTACCGATACGGCAGGTTCGCGTCGTGTCGACCCCGGCGTTGGTTTCTGACACCGCGGGGATCGTTCAACCTTGAACGATCGGCCGCTGCCGCAACGTCCGATCGTTCAACATCGATCGATTCTGGGTCGCCGGCGGCGTTCAACCTTGAACGCCCGCGCTGGGGTCGCCGCTGGTCGACACGACGCAAACCTACCGTACTGCTGCTCCGTGGACCTCCCCCCGGGGCGCGCGTGGGCCAGCCTTCCGATGCGGAGCCTGCCGTGGCGACGAGGGCCACCCAGGAAGACCGAGACGGGCGAAAAGGCTAAAAAAGGCATCGGTGTCGGCATGTCGTTGCTCTGCTCCAGGCCTCCGCGAAGAGGAGGACGAAGACCCCGCAGTCACAGGAGTTGTCCTGCGAAGGTCGAAGCAGGGCAAGCAAACAAAAAACATGACCTTTAGAGGTCCGCGCAGAATGCTTGGGTCCGCGCCAGACTCCGCAAAACGCGCCAGGGGCGGCGCAAGGGGGGCGCCTGGCGCTGGCACAAAAAAGTCCGCGCGGGCGTCGGAAAGTTTACGGTCAGGCACTTTTGCTTGGCGTGTCCCGGCGGCACCCCCGGCGACACGCCATGCGCTGCAAGCGGATTGCGTCTCCCCACTCAGCGGGACGGGAAGATGGGTTACTCTTGGGACGTTGACGCTCGGCGGGCGCTCGGCGGGCCAGAACCCGCGGCGCGACACGCGGAGCCAAAGTTCCGGACCGCGGCTCCGGTCGTTTTCCCTCGGTTTCGGGCCCCAGGTTCCTCACGGATCGATCTGGCTCGAGAAGCCCCGCAGAAAGATGGGGATGCCGACGGACCCGTCGATGATCTTCCCGCCGCATGCTGATGCCTTGCCCTGGCTCTTCGATAGAGATACACGATTATCGCGTTGGGAGGGAGGGCTGGGAAGACACAGAACACGCATGTGCAACAAACACCCTCAACACGCTCGATTGTATGGATGTTGTGATATTTTCTCCCGGCCCGATCCTCCCAACCCGACACTTGAAGGAACCAAAGGGCACCGACGCCGCTACCCCCCGGACCTCTCCCAGGGCGCCTTCTGACCAGGTCTTCGAGGCGACCTCCAGCGGCGAAGACGAGGGCCTCCCAGGAGGCCGGAAAAATAAAAAAAACTGACTAGGGGCAGCGGCATGGGCACATTTTCCTCCTCGGAGATGTGGAGGCTCATGAATGGTAAGGACGTCTCAGGCGAAACGCCCATCGAGCCCTTCCGACTGGCCTTGGGGTGCGACAGGGAGAATATATTCATAAGGAGGAGAAATGGCGCACGAGGGAGGAGGATGAGGAGGAGGAGGAGGAGTAGGAGAAGGAAGAAGAAGAGGAGGAGGAGGAGGAGGAGGAAGAGGAGGAGGAGGAGGAGGAGGAAAGGGAGGAGGTGGAGGGAGAGAGGGAAGGAGGGAGGGAAAGAGGAGGGTGTAGAGGAGGGAGGAGGGAGGCGGGAGGAGGGAGGTCGTCGTCGTGGAACGCTGGAAATGGCGGCGCGCCGTCCTCAACTCGACTGGCACTCTTATACCTGCGATACATAATACAACAGTAGACAAGTCAGAGAAACAGAATCAGAAGATCACAGAATCAAAAAAAGGAAAGCCTCGCGCCAGGCCACCTGAACTGGATCCGCGAAGGGGCCTGCCGGGCGAGGAACAACAGGACTGTCGAACAAACCTGCAAGCGACACCGGCACTGCGCGGGCCGCCGCCGCAGCGGCGCGGCGGGCCGCGCGACGTCGCCCGGCCTCCCCGCGATGCTCGGCGATCCGCGCGAGCTGGGCGTCGGCGAGGGGGAAAGGCGACGGAGGGGGAAGAATGGGGGGGGGGGGCGAAGACGAAGCAGGGGCACGAGGAGAACCGAGCGCCCAAGCGGCAGGATACTCCTCAGCACATTCTATGACAGCCTGCTCCCCTGAGGCTTCCACATCCAACGATGTGCCCCCCAAATGGGGGCTCGCAAGAGGGCCGCTGCAACGGGGGTCCTCCACCTCCGCCTCAGCCTCCGACTCAGACTCCTTGAACCTGTCCGGTTCTGGGCCCACGCGACGTCGCCTACGGCGTCGACCCGCGGCCCCGGCAAGGTCAGGCTGGAGACTTGGGTCTGGGGGAGGCGCAGGAGGAGGGACCCGCCCACGAGACATAAAAATCCCGAATCTCACCCTCGACGAGGTCGGCATCCTCCGAAAGCCTGTTGACAGCCTGGCTGGTCGACTCAGCACGCGCCTGCAGCACGCTGGCCCTGATGCCTTTGGCGATCGCGAGACACATCCCTGGAGGATATCTCTTCTTGGGCGCAGTGAAAAAACGGCCCTGGTCATCTTTCCCCCAGAGAGAACGGTGGGCACCAGGACCGTGGGAACACTTCCCTTGGCCAGGGGCGTTGCGAAGCTCATTATACACCGCGGGCATCGGATGCTAACTATACACGCGGGGGCTCTCCCAAAGGAAGCGGGGTCAGAATCGGGGGCCCGGTGCTCGCACCGATCGAACACACGCGCGGCCGCACGCGGGGCCGAGGCGACGGCCGCGAGAGGGGGCCGCCGAAAAGAAGTCGGGGCCCTAGGGCCCCACAAAGCAGGAGCAGGGCGTTCAGTCCAGGCCCCCGCCCCCGCACGGAGGTGCTCCGCCATGAGACGTACTATAGCGCGTAAAGGCATGCTACCTACTCTCAGCCGTTCCGATCGTCGAGCGGTGCACCGCGGGACTCCCCAAACGTAGTCAGTAGACCTGAGAGGAGGGGGCCCCCCTCCTGCCATCTGGCAGCAGACCAAGTCTCGCGGGAGGGCCCCCCTTCTGTGCTGATGACTCTACGGGCACGCATGTGTTCGGCCCACTCCAGGATAGCCCCTTCCCTCGCAAGGTCGCCCCTAATCGGATCGATGGCGATGTCGATACTCAGCATAAGCACCTCCACACAGGGGAGCACAATCTGATTCTCGAGCTGCCACTGCAAATCTCCACGCCTCCTTTGACCACTAAACACGTGCAAGGCAAAGACAGTTGGCCTGCGGATACGAATAGGTGTAGCCTCCGAAGCGACACCAGAGTAGTCACCGACTCGATAAGGGTGAAAAGGGGGGTCCACCATAGGAGAGGGAACAACAGGAACACGAGACTTGAATGTCGAGGAAGCCCGACACCGAGGAAGTCTCGATACAGTAATCCGACTCACACATGATTTCCATGGCCTGATCGTCAGAAATCGAACGCAGCAAACGAGCCAGCTCCTCCGAAAGAACAGCCACATGCATTGAAGCAGGAACTTCCACCCGCCATCTGCCTTGACCTGAACGGAGCTGCTGCGCAATGCGACAAGACTCTGACTCATTCAAAGCGTCGGCCTGATCTCGAGAGCATTGTCGGCCCGACCATAAAAGGCCCAGCGCGCACTTGGGAGAGTCGAACGACTCATGCGACACCACAGCCGAGCGATGAGCAAACACAGTGCCACACGTAGCACACCCCAGACTCGGGCCGAGGAAACGACGAACGAGCGAAACACGAAAATGATGATGCCGAATAACATGCGACCGAAGCTTGCGAGCACAATCGAAGGTAACGTCACACCAGAGACACGTCCAAACTTGCTGCTCTTCAGCCTCTGCTCGACGGAGCGGACGCCCAAGATCCGTAACTGCATGCGGCGCACCAGTAGTTCTCAGAACTTCAAAAAAACGTGCTCAGCAGTACGCGTTCAAGCAAGAGGCGAATATGCCTGGCATGTGATGCCAGGGTGTCTCTGATTATGTCATTCCATGCTGGGGCTGACCGACGAATTCGCATTTCCCAAAAGCGAAGGTCCTCGGAGGGGTCGGAGAGGAGATGGCATTGAGAATGAAACGACCAGACCCACTGCACATCCTCAACAGTCTGACGGCCCCAAGACCTAAGACATTCCGTCCTGCACGTCGTAGCCAGGGCCAGGATATGTGGGGGGCCATGGATAAGAAGCCGCCCGCAAAGCCGAAGACGTCGAGCGCTCACGAGGGCCCCCAGGGGGGGCTTGAGGACCTCACCCAAGATAGCCAGATTATTGGGCGCCGAGGGGGCCCTGCGAGGCTGCTTGGCGATAGCCCGGCAGTAGCGCACCAGATCGCCCTCAAGGCTCCGAAACTGAGCTGCAGTGAGATATCCCAACGCACTTGCTTGTAATAGTTTGCCTGGGCAGGCCAGGGAATCGAGTGTAGCTGCGTCGATGTCAGTGCAAGGCTGCAAAGAATGCGTCGCCGAAGGCAAGTCCAGGCACTGGCACGCGACTGCGACCGATGAGCCAACTCTGGGCCCGTGGAACAATAATCGTCTTGAGTAATACCAAAGTGGGTGCACTGATGTGCCGCATGGATTTGTAGGGCACCCGCCTTCTCCGCTGGGACCTGGGAAATGCCGCCTAAATCTGACCGCGGGGTCTTCTTTGCACGCGTGGCCCCAGGGCCCCGAAACTGGACAAGAAGCGCCGACCCACCAACCTTGGCCGTCAAACTGAGGCCCTTCTCCGCAAAAGAATCTGCGACTTCTGCCGCCAATGCCGGGGCGATGGCAAGTATCAGCTGAGGTCTGCCGCGCAGGAAGAACACGGCGTCGCCAGAGAGAGCGCCTTCGAGAGAGTGAACCGCGCGGGATGGGGCGCCCTCAGCAGTCAACTTTGCGAGCGAAGCATGCGCGGCCGTCGGGGCGCGCAGCGCGATGCCGAGCGGTAGGGGGCGAAGATAGCGCCGACTGCATCGTAGACGACACGACCGAGTTGAAAACAACGCCCCCGAGCCGCTGTCCAGGGCCCGAGCCCATCATGGGAAATGCAACCTTAGAAGCGCTAGGCACATAAAACCATGACCCACTGCATGCATCGGCTATCTGAGCACGACGGAAGGGGGGGAACTCCACTGGAGACGAGGAGAGGGGGGCGCTGCATGGTACACTCCTGCAACTCTGCCAGAGCAGCTGGCGGAAGTCCGCTTGCCTTCAACAACAACGCCAACGAAAACTCTTCTCGCGCCGCGTGCATGACTAGTTCCCGCGCGCACTTGAAGCACGCCTGTACAACGTCAAGAAATACAAACAACGCTGACGCCTTGCGCGCCTCGGCCAGCAGCTTTTTTTATTTTTTTATTTATATATATATATATATAAACGCTGCTCAGGAGCCAAAATTTATGCACCTCTGTCTGGGAGGTCCTCCGCACTGCCTCTAAGGCGAGAACAACATCCCCTTGGATGGCGCTGCGATGCCGTTTTCCGAAATGGGAGGGGGCCACAATTGAACGGTAACAGGCGCGCTCAGACACGCCCCCAGACTTGAAGAGAGACTGGCAAAAGCCGCCCTTCCACCGAATGGGCTCAGCAACGCGAAACGCGGCCTTGACTGAAAGCGGACACATGCATCGGGCCAGCTCCACAGCAAACGAGGAAACAAGATTGCCAGAGAAACCGTCAGGACCAGGGGCCGAGGCTTTGGCTTTCCTGCACGAAGTTTCCAAATCGCCCGAAGAAGGAATCTGGTCCGCAGCCATCGGATCATTCACGAGGACCTCGGGGGGCAACTCCGAGAGATGCTGAAAGAAGAAGAAGGAAACAAGAAAAGACCCCCCCAAAAAAAAAAAAAAAAAAAAAAAACAGTTCGGAAGCAAGCACCACTGGCGCCGCCTCGCCATTGCCAACATGCTCGGCCCAGGAGTCCGCAACGTGCATGCATTGACGAAGCGGCTGGCCGCCCTGCCCGCGCAACAGCGGAAGAGGCCGCGAAGGGGGCTTGCGGCGAGAGCAGGCCAGGCGCCCATCGCACGTCGCTTGGCAAAAGCATCCTTGAAATCTCGACAGGACCACGCACTGGAAACCTCCGCCGCCATGTCCGCCACGCGCTGCTCGGCATCAAGCTTGATGGAAATATTCAGCGCCGTAGTGTGCCAGTGCATACCCATGGCACGCATGCCGGTTGCCAGGTAGCCCACACGCAAGCACGAACGCCAACTGCAGTCAAGCCCCGCACGAGCCGAGAAAGAATCGGCGAGCGCCCGCTCGTTCAGCACGACAACGCCCGTAAAGTAGCCGTGGAAGGTTTCGAAATCTCCTCCCAAGAACTGCGCGCGCTCTTGAAGAGCACCCCAGGGAAGCCACGACTTGCCCTTCGTGCGACGAAGCAATAGTGACAAGCCCCGTGCATGGCGTCCTCGAGAGATCGAACGATCGACTGCGTAACCCCATGGATCGATCGGAGGTGGCGAAGCCAACCTTGATTGGGACGTCGCATGCTTCGCGCAGCGATGCGCGAGCAGCTGCGGCGGCGACAGTGCCAAGTGCAACGGCGGCGAAGTGAGCGGGCGCGGGGGTGTCGAGCGACACGCGTGGCCCAGAACTCAAAAGCGACAGAAACAGCGAACGAGCTTCAGGGTTGGAGAACTTGCCGGGATCACACTTGACCTTCAGAGCCTGGCCGGGGCGAAGACAGACGGGCGACGTAGAAATGCGCCCCAAATGCCGACGGGCAGATGGTCAACCACATTGACGGACAGATCAACCTTGTCTATAACTCGCCGCTGAATGACCTAAACTCCATGGGAGCGAACGGCGCAATCAAGTCTGCGGCCCAAAGTCTGCAGCCGACCAGGAGGAAACCACGTGCTCGCAGAGGGCTGGCCAGATTCCAAAAACGTCGATGGCGCCCACAGATCCAGTTTAGCCAGGAACCGATGGAAACACTGTCCTGGGAAGTTCTCCATGACCGCCGCAACGCCTCCAACGTGACGGGAACGCGTGGACCCCAAACGCGCACTGGCATCCAGGAGATTGATGAGCTCAGTCCCTGGGGCACGGATCCTGGCCACAATATCAACACAGCGCCCCCGCCAGTGCTGGACATTCGCAGACGATGCCTTGCTGCGAGGTGCGTGCCCAACTACAACGTCTAGGCGAAAGCTGCCAATTGCAATAGCCACCGCCAGCAGCCGAGGAGCGGCACGCAGTACTCGGCAATGCACAGAAGACACACGAGCGGAGGGAAGGACGGGGATGTCGGCATTGACTCAAAGCGAACACCCATACTTCCCATCGGAGGTGTATTGAGCATGGATAACATGGATGGTCGAAACTCCACTGCGAGGAGAACTAGTGTCAACAGTCCCCACCAGAAACAACTCATGCCTGGTAAACTGATCCCGCAAGTATTTCATACGTCCTGACATGTACAGACCAGTCTTGCGCCCACCAGAGGCCTGCCCATACGCTTACGAGTCCAAAGTCAAAACGTCGGCAGCAACAAACCAGAGAGGCGTGGAAAACTCAGGGGCAGAAGATCGGGTGACTGCGGCCGTGCCTAGCACGGCCGCCAAGAAGTCACTTGGTCTCGCATCAGGGACGCACAGTGACATCTGTCGCCCCCCAGGCCGGGGATATTGCGCGAGATCCTCACCTTCCAGACCCGCCGCAACGCACTGATATCAGCTATCGCCTCTATCCAGGAGTGGCCGGGCAAAGGTGGTCGCTCATGTCGAACGGGGGCGAGGTGAGAAACCGCGTCGACCAATTCGTTCCAGGGATGCCCGGAGCGGCCCTCGACGCGCACACACTGGAGGCTGGGGGCCCCAGCACCGACAATCTTGGCGAGCGCGTCCAGCGCCACCCGGGGCCCCGAGAGAGCACGAGAGAGAGCTCCACCTGAGGCGACCCTAAGAGCTTCCACACAGTCCTCGAAGACGGTCACAGTAACATCCCAACCCAAACAAGGAGATCGCAGAAACCACGCCAGAACCCATTGGGCTGCGCAGATTTCTGAAGCCAACGGAGCCAGCGAGCTAGCAATATCATCACTGTCCAGCGTTCCTCCGAAGTGCCCAGCGAGGGCCCCATGATCGCAATCACCGTAGAAACTTACTACGAAGGACCAGGCAGGTGGTCCAATACCAAAAGCACCTTTTGGCACCTCCAGAGCCATATGTCTATATATATATATACGCACGCGACATACATCCCCCGGAGCCTCCAGGGCACTGAGGCACGGTAACACGGCAACAGTAGTAGAACGCCAATATTTAGCAAGCGATCAATACTGCCTGGACAGATCTTGAAGGTAACAAAAGACGGCGAATGCGTGCTTCGATGGAAGCGTCGAGCGGGAGCGGGCTGCTCAGGCAGCCCCGAACAGGAAGAGTGGAGGCTCCTCTGTCGTCCAGAGTACAGCACGGGCATGAGGTAGTGGCGCACTCCGAGTGGGCGGGTTGCAGCGACTCGTGGCCTGCATCCGCCTGCTGCACCCCGCTCCGGGCTTGCGAAAACTCGCTTCCGCGGCTGCTGGAACATCACCATGAGCCGCGGCGTCCTTCATGGCGTCGTCGCTGTCGTCGCCCGCCACCTGCGACGTCGCTGCCTCGGGGTCTCGGGGCAGGCGCAAAGACATGCGCGGTGGCTCCGCCTCGCTGCCGGCATCCTCGGGCGCGCTCGCAGGTGCCGCTGAGGACGAAGTCAGCGCTGCCACTAGCTTGGCCTGGTCAGGCAAGTTGGCCACCGCCCGCTGCCGAGCTTCCTGTCGTCTCTGGGCCATCGGCTTCGCTCGCGAGGCTGCTGACTTGGCCGCGGCCGGCGCAGCACTCGCCGCGGTCTCGAGTGGGGGCTCGGCGGTGGCGGGCCCCGACTGATGCATCACCAGCGCGGAGATGCTGCCCTTGATCTCGACGAGGGAGTCTGTCAGCATCTTCATCTGAGCTGCCAGTGCGAGCAGTGACGCCTGCATCTCCGCGACGACCTGCGGAAGCTGAGCCGCGGGCTGAGCGCTGCCTCCAGCCCAAGCTGGCTGAGCCGGCGGGCGCCCGGGCTGCTGCGGCACTGGAGGACTCGGACCCGACGGCAACGACGTGACCGCGGGCATGATTGGGTTGGGACGGACATCCCTGCGCGGGGACTCGGCCACCTCCGCGAAGGCGACTTACTTGAGCTCCTGCTCCGCCATGTCGTCGAACTGGGCCAAGGCCGACTTCGCTTGCTGGAGGTATTCTGCGAGAGTTTTGCGATGAGCAGATGCTGATTGAAGGGCAGCTGCTGTCAGCTCCTCCTCTTGCTCGGCTGCTTCCAGCCTCTTCTCGGCCCGCTGCACATATGCCCGTTGGTTGGCAGCACGTTCCCTGGCAGGGTACGCGTGCACACGCATGAACTACAAGACGCTCAGCTCGAGCTCGAGTGCCTGCAACTGGGCTGCGTCTGACTGGAGCGACCGCTGCGCAGAAATGATCTGCTCCATGCCAGTGATTGCCTCCTTCAGATGTAACCTGTGTTGGGCATGGTCGAGAGGCCCCACCCAAACTGGGTGGGCACGGGCCACCTCCAGACTTGCAACTGCCACTGGCGCCGTTGGGGCTGGCACCTTGGGCTCTGGCCGATGTCGAATGGCTGGGGACTCTGCATCTCCAGCTGGGGCTGACGGGGACTGAGGCTGCTGCGTCTGCTGCGACGCGGATCCTGGGGATGACGGCGCCATGCCAGCACTCGGCCGCTGCGACGGATAACACCACGAGCGCCAACGGCCATCGTTGTGTGTGCCGCACTTTGGACAGAACCATCCAGCTCCGCCGCCAATGCTGCCGCTGCTGCGCTTGATGCGATGGCGGCCGCGACTGGGCGACCGAGCCCATGGTGCCGCGCGGTCCATCGCCGCGTGGTGCCCCGCTAGTAACTGTGCAGCTGAACGTACTGGTGGAAGAGTAAGCGCCTGGCCTCGGGCCTGGCGCTGCCTGCGATGCCAGGCAGGCTCGGGGCGCCTGGGGTCGCGAGCCGCGGCGGCGCCAGGCAGGGCCGCCGCGCGTGCGCGGGAGTCGCGGCCAGCCGCCGCGGCCGATGAGGCGGGCCAGCGCGCTGCAGCGGTCCGACGGGGGGCTCGCAGCTTCCCTGGGAAGCTGCACCCAAAGCCCTCGTGTCAGGACGGCGGCTGGAGGAGGGAGGAGGGAGGAGGGAGGACAGAGGAGGAGGAGGACGGGAGGAGGGAGGAGGGAGGACGGAGGAGGGAGGAGGACGGAGGAGCGGGGCCATGGAGGGGCAGCCGAGTCACGAGGGCCACTCCAGGAACAAATGGATCCGCCGCCCCCCAAGGGGCAAAGCGGAGGGCGAAAGCCCCAGGAATGGAAAGCATACCTGAGGCCGTCGTGGACGACAACGCACGCCCATAGCGCGACCCTGAAAGCGGCGGCGGGCGCGTCCGCGACGGGCCACTGGAAGCAGCCGCCCTCCAGCACCGCGAAGAACCCCACGCCCGCGAGGCGGGGGCCAGCAGCCAAACGACGAGCCGCACGACGAGCCGCCTCCGCGCTGAACTCAGCCACGACGGAGGCGACGTGATCGAGGTCGGCGCCGGCCGCAGCAGCCGCCAACACCCTCGACTTCACCGCCTCCTCGGCGGCGGGGCAGCAGCACCAGCAGCAGCCGCCAGCGCCAGGGGGGCCGCCGCTTCCGCAGGCGGCGCAGCCGCCTGCTCCAGCGCGTCCTCCACCATGGCCAGCGGCGCCGAAGGAGCCGCACGCGCCCTATCCGCCCAGCTGTCGGCGAAGCTCGTGCCGGACGGCGGCCCAGCAGGCGCACCACCACGAGCTCCATCGCCGCCTCTGGCCACAGCCGCCAGCGGGAGCGCGGCGGGAGCCGCGTCTCCCCGCCCAGCACCTGCAGCCGCACCGGCGGCATCACCGACTCCGAGAGCAGCAGCAGGCGGCCCAGCGCGCCCAACGGCGCGCCGCTCCGCCTTCGCCTGCGCCGTCGGCTTCGGTTTTTCCTTTCCGACCTCGTCGACCAGCTCGGCAGCCGTCTGCACGCGCGGCATGGCCACCGCAGCCGATGCAGCAGCGGCCACCGCCGCGCGGGCGACAGCAACGACGGTGCGCCGAGAAGCGCGGCCATCCACGGCGGCGCGGACGGCAGCAGCAACCAGCGTTGCGCCGTCGAGCGTCGGGAGGGCCCTCCTAGCGCGCACAGCGGCTATCTCGGCGGACGGCGGCGCGGGCATGCGAACGCTTGAGCCAAAATAGCTACAGAGGAGGAGGACGAAGAGGGAGAAGGAGGAGGAGGAGGAGGAGGAGGAGGAGGAGGAGGAGGAGGAGGAGAAGGAGGAGGAGAGGAGGGAGGAGGAGGAGGAGGAGAGGACGAGGAGGGGAGGGACGGAGAGAGGGACGGACGGAGGGAGGGATGGAGGGAGGGGAGGGGGGGGGAGGGAGGGACGGAGGGAGGGAGGGAGGGAGGGAGGGAGAGGAGGAGGAGGAGGAGGAGGAGGAGGAGGAGGAGGAGGAGGACGAGGAGGACGAGGAGGAGGAGGAGGAGGAGGACGAGGAGGGGGAGGGACGGAGAGAGGGAGGGAGGGAGGGGAGAGAGCGAGAGAGGGAGGGAAGGAGGAGGAAGAGGAGGAGGAGGACGAGGAGGACTGCCTTTGCTCCCCGATGTCCTGCCGAGCGGCGGGCACCTCCGCCACCGGCACCGCCCGCCCGGCGGCCGCGGCCGCGGCGCCCCCGCCGGCGGCCGCCGCGCCGCACGCGGCCCGCAGCGCGGCCAGCCGCTCGGCGAGGCGCCGCGCGGCAGCGCCGTTGGCCGTCGGCGACATCGAGTCGTAGTGCTCGAAGACGAGTCCGCCGCCGCTCCCCCCCAGGGACGGCGAGGTCCCGCTCAGGTCCGCGCGGTGCCTCACTCCGCAGGATCCACCAGCAGCCCTCGAAAGTGGCGGCGACAATGTCGCAGATCGCAGCCCCCCAAGGGACGGCGAGGTCCCGCTCAGGTCCGCGCGGTGCCTCACCCCGCAGGACCCACCAGCAGCCCTCGAAAGTGGCGACAGGTGTCGCAGCTCGCAGCCCGTGCGCGAAGGACCCCGAGATCCTGGCGTTCCTCCGCTCCTCCCCCGGCGGGCATCCTCGCCACGTGTCTCGAGCCCCCTGAGATCCTGGCGCTGCAATCTGCTCGCCACGGGCGTGCTCGCCCAATCTCGGGCCCCGGGGCCCTCACGTTGTCGATCGGGCTTGGAAAATAGCGCAGGACGATGGGGTCCAGGGCTCGAGGCGTGATTCGACTGACGATGCTGAATTGCTGTCGCTACGTCGGACCGCAGGCGAGGAGGGAAACTCCGCCACGAGAAAGTATAGCATCCCGCCGTTGCGGGTAAGAGTGAGGGGGCGGGCGCGGGGTGGTTCGCAGGTGGGTCGCGGGCGGGTCGCGGGTGGATCGCGGGCCGGGTCTCGAGTGGGACGACGACAACAACAATGATTTTAAGACTATTCGCTCTTATCTGCTCGAGTGTCCGTTAACGCGTATTTCCCAAACCCTCGATACCCGTCCTCTTCGTCTTCGATCGTACCCCTTTTGGAGGGTATACTTTCTTCCCTGCCGGCCGGGCCCTGGCAAGCGGCGGGGTGGCCGCGGACCGTCGGCCTGGCCAGCGGCAGCGCTGATCGGCGGCAGCCCGACCCCAAGAGGGACGGACAGGAGACCGACCACGACGACGACGACGACGACGACGACGACGACGACGTCGACAACGACGACGACGACGACGACGACGACGACGAGCGAAAGCGAGAGAGAGAGAGAGAGAGAAAGAGAGAGAGAGAGAGAGAAAGAAAGAAAGAACGACAGCAGGGACACGAAGGGCACGAAGTATGCCACGAAGGGCGACAGCGGGGACACGAAGGGAATGCGTATGGGGCCACGAAGAGCGCGAACGAGCGGGGGCCACGAAGGGCAGATGATGCGGGGCCACAGAAGGCAACGACGGGGCCACTGAGGGTAGCAAGTGAGCCACGTAGGACAGCGAGGGGGCCACAAAGGGCGACAGCGGGGCCACGAAGGGCATTGACATAGGGCCACGACGGGCGCGAACGAGCGGGAGCCACGAAGGGCATGCGTACGTTGGGCCGCGGAGGGCAAGGACGGGGCCACTGAGGGCAGCAACGGGGCCACGAAGGGCTGCAACGGGGACACGAAGGGCAGCGAGGGGGACACGAGGGGCTGCAACGGGGCCACGAAACAAAGCGAGGGGGCCACGAGGGGCTGCAACGGGGCCACGAAGGGCTGCGAGGGGGCCACAAAGGGCTGCAACGGGGACACGAAGGGCAGCGAGGGGGACACGAGGGGCTGCAACGGGGCCACGAAACAAAGCGAGGGGGCCACGAAGGGCTGCAACGGGGCCACGTAGGACAGCGAGGGGGCCACGAAGGGCGACAGCGGGGCCACGAAGGGCAGCGAGGGGGCCACGAAGGGCTGCAACGGGTCCACGAAGGGCAGCGAGGGGGCCACGAAGGGCTGCAACGGGGCCACGAAGGGCAGCGAGATCCCGATTCTAATCAGTGAGGGAGTCCTAGCGTGAGCGCGACTCCTGGGTGCCTGAGTGTCGGGAGCGCGGTGCTTGAGTAAATTGCGGGAAATTCCGACGCAAGGGCGCTATTCTTCAATAAATTGCAAGCAAGTCTCCAGCGAGAGCGCGACTCCAGAGCGCGGAGAAAGCGATTCCTGAATAAATTGTAAGGAACTCCTAAGCGAGAGCGCGATTCCTGCATAACATGCAAGGAAGTCTCGGGCGGGAGCGGGGGTCCTGGCTAAATTGTGAGGAAGTCTCAGGCGGGAGCCGTTGTTGTTGTAACCCGGGGGCCGACGACACAGTTTAAGCCTCAATACCTTCCCTGACAAACAACAGGGTGCAATCCCAGGGCGGGGCACTTCAATTGAAAAAATAAAATGTGAACCGGGCAGCGGGAATCTATAAAAAACATTTGTTTCAGAAATGAGAGATCAACAACAACAGCAACAGCAGCAGCAACAACAACAACCTGCATGGATGTTAAAAATGTTCACTCTCACCTGCTCGCGTGCCATTCAACACGTATATCCCAAATCCTCGGTACCCGCCATCTTCGCCTTCGATTGCACCCCATTGGGGGCAACCTTCCTTACCTGCCACGTGTAGTTAGCGCAGCCCCTAAAACAATGGAAAAAAACGAGTAGAAGGGGAGGGAGAAAGATGGAGCACGGGAGAGTTTTGCAGGAGGGGGCTAGGAGCAGAAAGCGCGGGCCCAGGCGGCCAGGTCGAGCAGGCGGGCTGCTGGAGCGTGAGTCTTCTATGAATCGCGAGAATACCACGAGCGATAGCACGATG
This sequence comes from Prorocentrum cordatum, assembly GCA_963575745.1. Classification (NCBI taxonomy): domain Eukaryota; class Dinophyceae; order Prorocentrales; family Prorocentraceae; genus Prorocentrum; species Prorocentrum cordatum. The sequence continues at coordinate 73,555 of CAUYUJ010014533.1, forward strand.
TCCAAATAAATCGCTAGAAAAACCAGAGCGAGAGCGCGATTCCTGAGCGTCGAGGGCGCGGCTTTTTAGTGAATTGCGGGGAAGTCCCACGCGAGAGCGCGATTCTTGCATAACTTGTGAGACAGTCCCGCGCGAGAGCGCGATGTTGGCATACATTGTGAGGAAGTATGAGGCGGGAGCCGTTGAATCATCAGTTCTATATCATAAATGTTGTTGATCCTTCCCCTCATGTAACCTTTTGCGCGTTTCAATGAAAGTGCTTCTCCCAGGGCTCGCACCCGTTTTTTAAACAAGGGAAAAGAAGGGTCACCAAACTGAGTTGTTGAGCCCCCGGTTTACGACAGGAACGGCTCCCGCCTGGTGCTTCCGCACTATGTACTATACAATGGAGCTCTCGCGCCGGACCTCCTCACAAGTTCTACAGGGATCGCTCTCTCGCGTAGGACGCCTTCGCAATTTGTTCAAACGCCGCGCCCTCGCGCTGGCCTTTCTCACGAGGTATTTGGGAATCGCGCTACCGCTCGAGATTTCCTCGCGATTAATGCAGGGCGCACGCTCCAGCAACCCGCCTGCCCCTTGTCCCTTCCTTCCATCCGTCCTCTCTTCCCCTGCCTTAGGGACTGCACGAAATACACGTAGCAGGTAAGAAAGAGATACCCCCAAGGGGGTGCGATCGAAGACGGAGATGGCGGGTACCGAGGATTTGGGATATACGTGTTGGATGGCACGCGAGCAGGTAAGCGTGGACACTCTTTAAATAATTGTTGGTGGTGGTGGTGGTGGTGGTGGTGTTGATGGTGGTGGTGGTGTTGCTGTTGTGGTTGGTCTTGCTGATGTTGTTGGTGTTGCTGTTGTTGTTGTTGTTGCTACTGTTGCTGCTGGTGTTGTTGTTGTAAGTCGGGACCCCCCTGATACAAAAGGTGCGAGCCCCGGGAGGAGCACTTGCATTGAAAAATAGAATTGTCACTGGGGGGATCAACAAAAAGTATTCTTAAGGAATGAGAGAGGGCGATATTCAAACAAGTTGTGAGGAAGTATCAAGCCGTTGCTGTTGTTGTTTGGCGTCAACAATCCAGTTTTTGTGACACCATATTTGATCTTGTGTTGAAAGCACGGTGCGAGCCTCAAGAGGAGCACTTGAATTGAAAAACACGAAGGTCACCGAAGGGGGGATCAACGATAATCATTCTTTACAAAAGAAAACTCAAGAATCATTTAAACATTGTTCGGTCCTCTCTGCCCGCGTGCCATGCAACACGCATCTCCCAAACGCTCGATACCCGCCCTCTTCGTCTTCGATCGTACCCCCCTTGGGGACACGTCTTCCTTACCTGCCGAGCGTGGCTGGCGCAGCCCCTGAAACACGGGAAGGAGGGGAGGAACGAAGAGACTGCAGGAGAAGGTTAGGAGGCAACTACTGGGAGGTTTTCGTCGGAAGGATCACGGAGGATTAAGCCCCATTGGGGGGCTGTTACGCCGGAGTGGGCCTCGGATCAAGCGGGATTCAGCTGGATTCAGCGGGATTCAGCGGGATTACACCGGATGAAGCTGGAATACGCGGGACTGAGCCGGGTTCGGCGGGATTTCGGACCAGGGCTGAATCAGAATTTGACCTCCCAGGAGTTGCGTCCGAAAGAATACGGGGCGTGGAAACGACCACAGCCACTGCTTTTCTTTTGTTGCCGCCTTCCAGCCCGCAGAAACAAAGCAGTGGTTGTGGTCATTTTCGTTGAGCTTGGCACCAGGGAAATGACCACAACCACTGCTTCTTTTTCGCCCAGCTGGAAGGCGGCGCAGCTTTGTTTCTGCGGGCTGGAAGGCGGCAACAAAAGAAAAGCAGTGGCTGTGGTCACTTTCCCGTCCCGCAAAAAAAAGGGTCGGGAGCAGCAGCGCAGGCGGCAGAACCGGGCGGGCGCGCGGAAGGGGCGGGCGGGCCCCCGCACGGCCAGGCGGGGCGCGCGGGCCCACAGGCGGCCAGGCCGAGCGGGCGGCTCTCGCTGCAGCGTCGGCCTAAGATGAGCATGAAGTCTCGAGCGACAGCTGAATGCCCGAATGCCATTGCTAGAAAGCCCAGAGCGGGAGCGTGACTCGTGAAACGTGGGTTAGGTCGGGCCTGTCCCCCTACAGGGGGATTTTCGACGAACAATAAAAAATACCCCAAAAAATATTTTGAAAATAATCCCAAAATGGTCTGGGGACTATTTTTTGAATATTTTGAAACCCTTTTGGAGCATTTTTGGTGTAATTTTTATTTTTCGTCGAAAATCCCCCTGTAGGGGGACAGGCCCGACATAAACCTTGGGGGCACGGCGCCGCAACGAACAGGGGGCGAGTCCCAAACAGATTGTCGGGATGTAGCAGGCGGGAGCCGTTGTGGTTGTAAGCCGGGGGCCAATCACCCAGGTTGGTGTCCCGAACCTGTCCCTTTTGAAAAACAAGGTGCGAGCTCCGGGAGGAGCACTACAATTGAAAATGCAATGGTCACCGAGGGGGGATGAACAATGATTATTTGATTCAATGCAACCACCCGGGGAAGGTGCATGACCGTTCGGCCCCCTCACTCTGATATACACATACACCCTCCGGCGAACTCTGCATGCACCTTTGGACGGGGAGGCGGTGTACAACGTCGGCGGCTCCAGATGGCGATCTGCACACCGCCGCCCTCCCTCCTCCGCCGCCGGGGTTCACTTCGTTCGGGAGCTCCCGAGCGAAGTGAACCCCGCCCTCCCCCTCAGAAATCGTGGGGGGTGGGGGTAGGGTTCGCATGTGGCCCCCTAGGTCCGTGGCTCTGGCGCGAAGGGGCGCCAGACGCACCCTGCCGAAGCATGGGGCCAGCGCCGCCTCGCTCAGCAGCGCATCGCGCCGACTTTCACGCGCGAGGGGCGACGGAATCTATACAGATCCACCGCTCCCTGACCAGGCCCATCCCGAGCCCAGCAGCGGCGTACGCGCCACGCCCTCCCAGCTTGGCCGGGAGGGCGCAGTACGCAGCTCCTGGGCCCAGGAAGGGCCCGGCCAGGAAGCAGTGGAAGTGTACAGAATCTCGTGGCCCGAGAGGAGGCCCGCCGCTACTCCACGCGCCACATTGGGGGCGTGGAAATTGGCACCAACACCAACACAAGGGGGCTGCCTCCACCAGGGGAAGGTGATCCTAATCCTAGGTCTCGGTGCTGGTGGTAATCCGTCGGCCACCCAGGAAGTGACTACATGCCAGACCACCCCAACCTAACCCGAAGACCCGCATTTCGGGTTGGGGGTGGCACGGGCTCCACAAGTGTTTTTGTCGATGATCCCCGACCCCCCCCCGCTGGGAACGCATGGTAAATTGGGGCCTTCGGGTTGGCTTGGGGTGGTTTGAGGGGCAACGATAGGGGGGGACTGGCACAGGGGGGGATGCATCGACCTGGAATCGGCGATACATCGCCGCTAGATCGGCGATAGGCCCCCGATAGTGAATCCGCACCTTCCTGGGCGGGTTGGAGCTATCAAGTGCCTGTCGGCGACCAATGGGGCACAGGGCGCTTCACGCGGGGGGCAGCGGCGGCTCGCCAGAGGCGTCTTAGATGGACTGCTGGTGGTCCCCGGCCCCGGAGTCGCGCGGCCGACCAGCAGGGACCAGTGAGAGCCACCCGCGCTGGCGACGTTGGTGTGGTCGTTCACGGGGCACAGCACCAGCTCCGCGGAGCCCAGCCCCAGGGCCTCGGCCGCGTCCACCAGCTCCTCCATGTCGTCCTCATTGGCCAGCCAGAACACTGTCTCTGCGCCTATCAGCGCGACGCGGCCCTCGATGTTCGCGCGGTGCTTGCTGGCAAGGTGCTCGAAGATCGGGTCGGGCGAAAAAGGGGGATAGCAAAGGGGGGGGGTGAGAATCAGCTCACGTAGCTGATTTTCCCGGCGCCTCCCGGCGCCGGAGGCGGCCATGTATCGAGGAATGGGCCCGGCGGCGGGGCCGAAACCAGCTGCATGCAGCAGATGCCGTAACCCCCCCCTTTCCCAATCCCCCCCTTTCCCCCGGCCCGAGAAGAAGAACGTGATGCACTCGTCGTTGAGCCAGTGGCCCTCGTGAAACCACAGAACGGCAACAGACTGCCCAGGCGAACTGGTTCGGAGGCCGGTCGGCGCGGAGCGCGCCCGGGGGCGGCGCCGAAGGCACCGCCGGGGCGCTCAGCGCCGAGCCACAAAAAACCCGCGGGGCTCCGAAGATGTGCGTGAGTGCCGGCGTCTGTGGTATAGAGGCCTCCTGTCGGCGTTGGAGAAACCTCCCTGTAGTAACCCCCTCCTCAGTGAAAACGGCCTTGGACCGAAACCGACGGACCTGGACCCGAAAAAAGGAACGGCCGCGACGCCCTCTCGCGAACCGAAGACGGCCCATTCCTCAATCGACGCGTCAGGGTAGGAGGTCTGTCCAACCCCGATCCTAGATGGGGACCGAGCAGATGGGGCCGGAGGATCGCGCCGCATCGCTGATGCATCGGAAAGGTATCGCCGCTGCATCGTCAATGCACCAACGATGCGTCGGCGACGCATGCGTCGAGAACATCGGGCTCCACATCGAGCCGCATCGCCAGTGCATCGCAAATGCGGCGCGATCCTCCGACCCCATCTACTCGGACCCCATCAGGAGGCCTAGATTGGGGAGACGACGATACGGCTACCCCCGAACCTCTCCCGGGGTACGTTCTGACCAGGATTTCGGGGCGAATCCAGCGGTGGCGACGAGGGCCTCCCAGGAGGCCCGAGAAGGGGAAAACGGCCGACGGGTAGCAGTATGGGTACCGCTTCCTCCTCTGACAGATGTGGAAAGCTATGTTGCCCCCATCGTACTTAAGGACCACGTCCCAGAACTGTTTCCAGCACCCAGAAAAGTGCCGAAACAGTGTCGAACGGGCATCGCCTCCCAGGGCCCGAGACGTGAAGACCCTCGAGTTTCGGTTCTGTCGTGGTGCTCGAAGTTCCTTCTGGTGATCGGCGCTAACGTAGGTTGGAAGATCAGAAGTGGAGAGGTGACATAGGGGGGCTGGCTCGGGGCGGGGTGGGGGCCATATGTGAAGGGGCCCTGGGACACACAAATAAATACACACAAATAAACAGATTCCCCATATTTTCCCATAGTTTCTGGATTTTTGTCCGCCCCCCCACTTCCCATAATTTCCCATATTTTCGGGGGAATCGACGCTTAATTGTGTCTGTGTGTTTTCCCTCCTGAATATGGCCCGGAAACGTCAACACGTCGCCGACAGACCGGAGCGGAGCTACAGGCCCCCGGTGGCGAAACAGCAGAGGTCTCTGGGCGGGGTGCGGGGCCTGGGTTTTTAGGTCGGGCAGGTCATCCTACAGGCGGAGCTCGGAGGAAACATAGAAATCATCAAAAAACAAGAATAGCCGAAACATCGTCCCCAGAAAATTTGTTTCCTCTATTTTTGAATATTCCCCCTGCAGAGGGACGTGCCCGACTTGAGCCTAGGCCCCAGGCCCCGACCAGCGATGAATGGGCGAACGGGTGCCGATGCTCCCCCCCCGGGTCAGCCGGTCCCCCCCTCTCGTTGCCTCTGCGCTTGCTGCCGTTCGAGATAGGGCCACGTCACCCCTCGTCAGTCTCACGTTCTCAGGGGAACAGCGAGATCGGCAGGCACGTAAAGTCTCGGAGGTCCGCGCGGCTGTCTTGCATCGGCGCTGGACGCCCCTCCTCCCGGCACGCGGAGGGGCGAGCCAAGGACGGCGCCAGAGATGCCGCCGGGACGGCCCAGCGCGGATACCCGAGAAAGCCGCGCGGACCTCCAAGCGGTTCTGTGCACGCCGGCTTGTGCTCCCCGAGCCAGGGAGACATAAGACTCGGGTTCGGGGGGCGAGACCCAGCCTGAAACTCGACGCGACAATTCCCGCTGCAAGCCTCCCGCGAAAGCTGGGCCGCCAGAGCCCAGGACGCGCTCGTCCAAAAAGGCGTCGGCAAACCCGAGCTCCTGGGGAGAACAATGAATACCGATACCGCTACTCCCCGGACCTCTCCCGGGGTGCGTTCTGACCAGGACTTCGAGGCGAATCCAAGGGTGGCGACGAGGGCCTCCGAGGAGGCCCGACACGGGGAAAACGAGCGGAGCGTAGAGGTATGGGGGTACCTTTTCTCCCTCGGAGCTCCGGCGCACCCGAGTCTTACGCTTCCCCGACCGAGCTCTTCCAGCTGACCACCACGTCGGACGAGGCCATCCGCCCGAGGCCTCCCCGCCCCGGGGGGTGGGGGGGCGCAGCTCCTCGCCTTGCGGAGGCCCCCCGCGGCCGCAAGGCGAGCGGTGCCCCCCGCCCTGCGGCGGAGCCCAGGCAGCCCGCGCGGGGCGCGAGAGGCGTGCCGGCCGCGGCCGGAGCAGAGGCGGCTGCGGCTGCGGCCGTCGGCGTCGGCGTCCCCTGCTGCCGCTCGATCGAACGAGGGCCGAGGCTCGATCGATCGAGCGGACGCCACCCATCGATCGAGGTTCGCTGGTCGTCCGTCGGCGCCGATCGATCGGTCGATCGAAGCTCCCCGCTGGGCCTCCGAGGGGGCCCTCCGCGGCCGCTCCCGTCGTGGCGACACCGCGCGGGCCGCGCCGCCTCGAGAGGAGCGCGCCTCGACGAGGGGCAGGCCGCCCGACAGGTCGGCCGAGGCCTGGCCCACGCGGCGGCACTCCACCGCCGCGTGGCAGGGCCCTGCGCGTTGGGGTCGCCGCCGCTGCGGCGCGGCGCAGGCCGGCCGGCGCGGCCCCCCCCCCAGAGCACCGTTGCAAAGCAGCATGCGCTTCCGTGGTAAATTTTTGTTTGTCCAAGGCACGGGCCCAAGCAAAACTTACCCAGCCTCGTCTGCATAGCTGCCGTGCTGCATCCGCGCTGCTGCAGCAGGGAGGCGATCGCACCGAGACTCCAGGAACACCCCGGTCGCCGAGTCTCTGCTGCGCTGCGCGCGCCTCCAGTCGAGACGCCCGCACACCCCGGGAAACCCCACTGGTGGCAAGCTTTCCGTGGTAAGCGTTTTCTTGCTCGGCGTTTCGACGTTGGGCGGAGGGGGGGGGAGGGGGGGGAGTCTGGTGCCGGGCCTCTGCTTCAAACGACTCTTTGCAGCCGTGCGTCCTATGGGGGAGACTCCACCTGCTCGAAACAGACGCCCAGAACAGCAGCCAAGATCTACTCCACGGGGGGGGGGGGGGGCGAGGGCGCGTGCCGATCGGCAAAACAATGGATAAGAAAAATAGCCTGACGAAGGACCCAACCATATGCAGGTGTGAGCACCGCAATTGTGATTCCCTTTGTCGGTGGCGATCCCTATGAGGCAACGAACCGTGCTAGGGGTGTTCCGACATGAACGGCGTGGTACACAACGCGAACGAAAACGATTGATCTGAGTACGTAGGGAGACTGAGCGCGGGTGAATCTGAGCGCGAGTGCGTCTGACTGTGAATGAATCTGCGTGCGAGCGAGTGTCCCAGCGACGCGCGCAGGTCGCCCCGGAGGGGTCCCAGCGACGCGCGCGGGTCGTCCGCTGCGCGCAGCAGAGAGAGCTAGCTGGCTGGCTGATAGCGGGCAAGGCTCCTGCCGCTGGGCAGAGCGACGACGAGCGAGCGAGGCGCGGAACTCCGACGGCCTCCGACGGAGGTGTACTGGGTTGGGGAAACGCATGCGGACTGCGCCACGGGGACCTTCGGTGGAGTTCCCTATAGGGGCCACGAAACGCGTGAAGGGTGTGCTGAAATGGGTGTGCGGGACGAATGCGGGCACACCCACTCGGACTTTCGGTGGAGCTCCCTACGGGGCCACGAAACGTGCGAGGGGTGTGCCGAAATGGGTGTGCGGGACGCATGCGGGCACACCCACTGGGACTTTCGGTGGAGCTCCCTATGGGGCCACGAAGCGTGTGGAGGGTGTACCGACATGGGTGTGCGGGGCGCATGCGGGCACACCCACTGGGACCTTCGGAGGAGCTCCCTATGGGGCCACGAAACATGTGAGGGGTGTGCCGAAATAGGTGTGCGGGACGCATGCGGGCACACCCACTGAGACCGTCGGTGGAGCTCCCTATGGGGCCACGAAGCGTGTGAAGGGTGTGCCGAAATGGGTGTGCGGGACGCATGCGGGCACACCCACTGAGACCTTCGGTGGAGCTCCCTATGGGGCCACGAAGCGTGTGAAGGGTGTGCCAAAATGGGTGTGCGGGACGCATGCGGGCACACCCACTGGGACCTTCGGTGGAGCTCCCTATGGGGCCCCGAAGTGTGAGGGGTGTGCCGAAATGTGTGTGCGGGACGCATGCGGGCACACCCACTGGGACCTTCGGTGGAGCTCCCTATGGGGCCACGAAACGTGTGAAGGGTGTGCCGAAATGGGTGTGCGGGACGCATGCGGGCACACCCACTGGGACCTTCGGTGGAGCTCCCTATGGGGCCACGAAACGTGTGAAGGGTGTACCGAAATGGGTGTGCGGGACGCATGCGGGCACACCCACTGGGACCTTCGGTGGAGCTCCCTATGGGGCCACGAAACGTGTGAGGGGTGTGCCGAAATGGGTGTGCGGGACGCATGCGGGCACACCCACTGAGACCTTCGGTGGAGCCCCTGTGGGGCCACGAAACGTGTGAGGGGTGTGCCGAAATGGGTGTGCGGGACGCATGCGGGCACACCCGCTGGGACCTTCGGTGGAGCTCCCTTGGGGCCACGAAACGTGTGAAGGGTGTGCCAAAATGCGTGTGCGGGACGCATGCGGGCACACCCACTGGGAGCTTCGGTGGAGCCCCCTACAGGGGCCACGAAACGTGTGAGGGGTGTGCCGAAATGTGTGTGTGCGGGACGCATGCGGGCACACCCACTGGGAGCTTCGGTGGAGCCCTCTACAGGGGCCACGAAACGTGTGAGGGGTGTGCTGAAATGGGTGTGCGGGACGCATGCGGGCACACCCACTGGGACCTTCGGTGGAGCTCCCTATTGGGCCACGAAACGTGTGAGGGGTGTGCCGAAATGGGTGATGACGATGATGATGGTGGGAGGAGGAGGAGGAGGAGGAGGAGGAGGAGGAGGAGGAGGAGGAGGAGGAGGAGGAGAGGAGGAGGAGAGGAGGAGAGGAGACGCGGGCCACCGTCTCTTCAAAACGAGGACCCAACACCACAGGATGGTTGGGAAGAATCACATGCTTAGGCGTTTCGCTGCGTCTGGTTCTTAATCTGCCTCAGGTCAGGGGCCTGCACATGGCCCAGGAGAGGAGCCCCACATGGCCCAAGAGGGGTCTACGACACACCGAAGAGAGGGCCCCAGAGGAGTCCCTGAGGGCCCTCACATAGAGGCCCAAGGAACCCCTCATACGGCGCAGGATTCCCCGAGAAGACCCCGAGGTGGCACCCGAGCCCGCCTCGACGGCCCCAAGAGTCCCGAGATGCCACCAAGATGGCCACACGTGACGCCCGGAAGCATTCCAAAATCGACGGACGTCTGCCGCTGCTCAACAAGTTTCCGAAGGCGCGGCCGCACCGCTGTCAGACAGTCCGCCCCGGCCGCGCCCGCGCAAACTCCCTCGAGTCTCCACCGGAGAAGGGTAGCTAGTGTGAGGTCGGGCGTGTCCTCCTACAGGCGGAGCTTGGACGAAAAATAGGAAGTACTCCGAAAATGCTCAGACATTATCATATGTATATATATATATTACTTTATAAAAATCCCAATACTATTTCTTGACTATGTTTGAATGTTCGTCCCGTAGGAGGGGCATTCCCGACTTAAAAGCTGGTGTCAAGCAGGTCTGCATGTTCGCGGCTTTGTGTGCCCACGGCCCTCCAGGCCTCCGCCTCCTCCCGTCCTCCGCGGCCGCCGTCTTTCTGTCTACCACCCCCTGGATTAGAAAAGTGGTGATCGGCATTATGCGAGGGAACAACCCTTGGGTATTTCAAGGGGCTCTGGGGCACACAAACAAATACACACAAATAACAGGATACTCCCCATATTTTCTGGGCTTTGTCTTCCCCCCCACTTCCCATATGTTCCCATATGTTCTGGGGAATCGACTATTAATTGTGTCTGTGTTCTTCCCCTTCTGAATTATGCGAGAGAACACCCCTTGTGTCTTCGCTGACCGAGAAAACCTCGAGCTCCGACCTCCGGTCGATCCCAAGAGGACGCCCAGACGGGCTCGTGAACCCAACGGAGGCACGGCGCCGCGGGGGTGACGAGACGCGCGGCTTTGGAGGCCAAAAAATTGGCACCAACACCAACACAGGGGGTTGCCTCCACATGAGGAAGATGGTCCTAGATTTCGGTGTTGGTGGCAATAGTTCGGCCACCTTGGAAGCCAGAATCTTACCACCATCACCGAGATCGGGATCTTCTTCCCTCGGTGGAGGCACACCGCCGATCCTGGTCTCGGTGTCAACCTCTAGGCCTGCGAGGTTGCTAGGACAGCTCAAACGAAGCCGCCACTGTCTGGCGACGTGCAAGGCGGCCGGAGAATGCCCCTGGAGGAATTCTCAGGCGATGTCGCCCATCTCGAGCGGCATGAGAAGATCGATCTGATTTTGTTCGTGAAGAAGTCCCACGCGAAATCGCAATGTTCAGATGCCACGGCAAACTTTCAGACCGCCCTGGAAGGCGATCTGAAAGCTGTTTTTTTGAGCAAGTCCCGGGCACAATCGCACTTCCAGACGCGGACCCCATGTGGCCTTTCCTCCATAGAAAAGTGGCGAGAGGTGCGGAGGCCAACCCTGTCTTTCTCGATCCCCACGGTCTCCGCTTTTTCACCCAGCGGGTTGTAGTTCCTCCCCCTTGCACGCCGGCCGCTCCGCGCATCGGCTGCCCCCATCGCCCGCCCGCCGGGGCAGCGCTTCGGCCTCGCCGCCGAGGAGAAAAGAGGCGCCCACGCCCCGTGACCCGTGAGGCAGCCTGCCGTGCCGCCACCCCCCGCCCTTCCAGCCACTGGGTCAGCCCAGGCGGGCCCGCGAGTGACCGAACCTTCTGGAGGCTCTGTTAGGGCGACGATATCTATACATAGTTATCCACTGCTCCCGGCCAGGCCAATCCTGGGCCCAAGAGCTGTGTATACGCCCTCCTGGCTTGGCCAGGGAGGCATATACACCGCTCCTGGGCCCAGGATGGGCCTGGCCAGGAGCAGTGGATATGCATAGATCTCGTCGCCCCATCTGTGGAGACCCCTGTCGCTAGAACTACGCCTGTCGAGGGGCTGTGGCGACGGAGCCGCTGCGGAAGGACAGAACGTCGCTCGCGCCTCGGGCGAGCCCGCGAGTGACCGAACCTTCTGGAGGCTCCGTGGAGACCCCTGCCTGTCGAGGGGCTGTGGCGACGGAGCCGCTGCGGAAGGACAGAACGTCGCTCGGGCCTCGGGCGAGCCAGGCCGCTCTTCGGTCCGCGAGGGGCTTAGGCCATGCGCCAGCGAAGGAAGAGGCCACGCACACGGAGGAGGGAGGAGGGGCCAGAGAAACACAAAACTGCAGGAGCAGAACCCGCCGGAGCTCCGCGAGGACTCCTCGGAGCGGCGCTGGACGCCCCTCCCTGGCGCAGGGAGCGCGCCAGAGGCGGCGCCGGAGCCGCGCCGGTCCAAGATGAACTGCGCGCCGAGCTCCAGAAGTTGATCCTCGTGCAGCTGTTTCTCTTCTTCGAGGGGCGAGGGGTCCGATTCGCGTGCGCTCATACCGGCGGGCGGGGTCTGCGGGAGCAGAGGCGGCTGCCGGAGGCGGCCGGGAAAGCTGAGGCCGCGGGGCGCCCCGCGGCGCCGCCGGCCTCAGTACTGCCGCACGAGGCGAGCCATGGAGGCGCCCTTGCCCTTGCCCTTCCGGCCGCACGCAAGAGAGCGACCCCGGGCAAGAGGGACCTCTGGTGCGCGGCTTTCGGGTGGCGCGGGGGGGCGAAACCCCAGCGCGCGCAGGCCGCTGACTCCCTACCAGACCACCCCAACCCAACCCGAAGACCCGAATTTCGGGTTGGGGGGGGTAAGGGGTCCACATGTGTTTTTTCGATGTTTCCCGACCCCCCCCACTGGAAATCGAGGGTGAATCTGAGCCTTCGGGTTGGGTTGGGGTGGTTTGGTGGGTGGTGAGCCGCTGCTGCAGGATCGCACTCAACTGGCCGGGGACCCCTATCGCGCCCGCACCAAAGGTCCCTCCGGCGAAAGGTCACTCTCACGCGTCGCCGAGCCTTGCCGCTGGCTGGCGTCGGGAATCCTCCCGGGGCGTGGACTGCGCCGCCATCGCCGGTCGGGGGCCGCGGCACCATCTCCGACAGCCTGGCAATCTTTCGGGGGGGGACTTCCCGGGGGTCGAACACCTCCGCCCAGTGGAACCAGCGCTGCGGGGTCAACGTCAGCCTGCCCACAACTTTCTTCGCCTCCTCCTGCACCCTCTGCCACTGGAGCTCTCCTGCGAGGCGGGGATTCATCCATATCCACCGCCTGGGAAGCGACGTCCTGGTGCCCTAGCGGGCGGTGGATCTGGATATATTTCGGCCCCCGGGGACCCGAATATGTCTGTCCATATCCACCACATGCCGAAGCTCCGAAAACTGACCCGACCCTCCAGACGGTGGTCATGTAGAAATTCCCGCCTCCGATCTCCTGTCCCCTCCGCCAGGTTCACCTGCCTGTTCCCCTCCAAGAACTCGGCCGGATCCTCCACGAACACCGCGTGGCCTGGAGGCGCTGGGAACTCCTGCCCGCGGGCGACGGAGAAGCCGCGGGCAGGACCGCCTTCGCCCGCGGCCAGGAACTCGAAGAACCGGCGCAGCATGGCAATCAGGTCGGGCATCATCGTCGACGGCTGAACCTGGGTGACGTCCTTAGCCGCCAGCCCCCCTCGCCAGGCCGCCAGGTCTGCGGAGAGCAGGCTCCAGCAATTGAGCAACTGAGCTCCATGGCAGCAGGTCAGCATCACAGCAGCACCGACAGCAGGCTGCGAGGTTGGCAGGAAGGAGCTCCATTAAACCCCATGTAGACCTCAGAAGCTCAGAATCCCACCAGCCCTCTGGGCGTAGGTAGTTCACGAATTTAGTTGCTCCACCCTCCTTCTTCCCCTTCGGGACGAGATGAACCTCTCCCCCTCCCCCCTCTCCCTGGATCTGGCGAGGGGGATTCGCGGGTGGTTTGAGCATCCAAGATGGCTCAAGATGGCTTCCAAGAGCCCCAAATAGCCCAAGATGGCCTCGAGAATCGCACAGAAGCGGCCCAACAATGGCTCAAGGCAGCGCCCGGCATGCCTGCAGAGGGCGCCAAGAGACCCTCCCTGGGCGGCCCAACATGGACGCAGAGCCTCCCGAGGCCTCGTCCGCAGGCCTCCCTGACTACCTACCAAACCACCCCAACCCAACCCGAAGACCCAAATTTGACCCGAATTTCGGGTTGGGGGGGGGTACGGGTTCCACGTGTTTTTTCTATGTTCCCCGACCCCCCCCCACTGGAAATGGAGGGCAAATCGTGGCCTTCGGGTTGGGTTGGGGTGGTTTGGTGGGTGGTGACTCCCAGATGGGGTCCGAGTGCTGAGAATCGGGTGTTGCTAGAAGTACCCCTGGCCCAAGGCACCCCCAGGAGTCTCGGGGTGGCCCAAACGGCTTCCGGGGCGCCCCTCACGAGGCCCAGAGGGCCTCCGGGGCTCCAACATGGAACGAGAGGCTGGGGGCACCTCCGGCGAGGGGCACTTCTGGCAACACCCGAGAGAAGCTGGAGACCATGGAAACTGAGCCCCCCTCCGGACTGCGGGCCAGCCTGGCCCAGACCGCGCGGGGGGGGGGGGGGGGCGAGCCTCAGAGGGCCGCTCCCGGCCGCCCGCTTCGCGAGGAGGCCTCGAGCGACAACACAACGCGGTTCCCAAGCAAGTCGTGTCGGAGGCTTGGAAGTTGGCACCAAACACGAGAGGTTGCCTCCACAGGGGGAAGATGATCCTAGACTTCGGCGTTGGTGGTAGTATTTCGGTCACCTTGGAAGCCGGAATATTAGCGCCATCGCCGAGATCGGGATCTTCTTCCATCGGTGGAGGCACACTGCCGATATTGGTGTTGGTGTCAACCTCTAGGCCTGCGATCGTGAGAAAAGCAAGAGCGGGAGCGCGATTCCTGCGCGGCGTCGTAATAAATTGCGAGGAGGTCCAGGCGGGAGCGCGGATCCTGCATACTTTGTGTGGAAGTCCCGCGCGGGAGGGCGATCTTGAAATAAACTGCGGCGAAAGATCAGGCGGAAACAGCTGTTGTTGCAAACTGGGGGCTCAAAGCCCAACTTGAGGAGGAGGATTTTCCGTTGTAAAAAAACAAATGTGAGCCCCGGGATGAACACGGGAATTGAAAAACGCTAAACGGTTACCGTGCAGGGTGATCAACAATAACAATGTATCAGAATATAAAAACTCTACAACAGCAACAACAAAACAAACAAGCAAGCAAGCAAGCAAGCAAGCAAGCAACAAAACAGCAACAGCAACAACAACAAGTTCAGACTGTTCGCTCTTATCTGCTCGAATGTCATTCAACGTATATGGCCCAAACCCTCGAAACCCGCCCTCTTTGTCTTCGATCGAACCCCTTTTGACGGGTAGATCTTTCTTCCCTGCAGGCTGGGCCCCGGCAAGCGGCGGGGCGGCCGCGGACCGTCGGCCTGGCCAGCGGCAGCGCTGATCGGCGGCAACCCGACCCCAAGAGGAACGGACAAGGGATCGACCACGACGAAGACGACGAAGAACGGCGACGACGAAGGCGGCAACGACGACGACGACGACGACGACCGAAAGCGAGAGCGAGAGCGACAGCAACAGCGGGACCACGAAGGGCAGGAAGGGGCCACGAAGGGCGACAGCGGGGCCACGAAAGGCAGGCGTATAGGGCCAGGAAGGGCGCGAACGACCGGGGGCCACGAAGGGCAGATCATGCGGGGCCACGGAGGGCAACGACGGGGCCACTGACGGTAGCAACGGGGCCACGTAGGACAGCAACGGGGCCACGAAGGGCGACAGCGCGGCCACGAAGCGCATGCATATGGGGCAACGACGGGCGCGAACGAGAGGGGGCCGCGAAGGGCATACATATATGGGGCCACGAAGGCCAACGAAAGGGCCACGAAGGGCTGCAACGGGGCCACGAAGGGCAGCGAGGGGGCCACGAAGGGCTGCAACGGGGCCACGTAACGCAACGAGAGGGCCACGAAGTGCTGCAACGGGGCCACGAAGGGCAGCGAGGGGACCACGAAGGGCTGCAACGGGGCCACGAAGGGCAACGAAAGGGCCACGAAGGGCTGCAACGGGTCCACGACAGGCAGCGAGCTGCAACGGGGCCACGAACGGCAGCGAGAGGGCTACGAAGGGCTGCAACGGGGCCACGAAGGGCTGCAACGGGGCCACGAAGGGCAGCGAGGGGGCCACGAAAGGCTGCAACGGGACCACGAAGGGCAGCGAGATCCCGGCTAAATTGCACAGAAATCTCAAGCGGGAGCCGCTGTTGTTGTAATCAGGGGGCCAACAACGCAGTTTGAGCCGAGTGACTTTCCCTTGTGAAAAATGGGTGCGAGCCCCGCGGGGAGCACTTCAACTAAAAAACACAATGGTTATCTGAGGGGGGGCAACGATACTTATTCTTCAATAAAAAATGCAGCAACAACAACAACGCATCAACAACAACAAAACAACAACGTAACCAACAAAAAACAACAGCAGCAACAACACCATTCATATCAAGACTGCTCGCCCTTATCTGCTCGCGTGCCACTCAAAACGTATATCCCACACCCTCGATACACGCTCTCTTCGTCTTCGATCGTACCCCCTTAGGGGCATCTCTGTCTTACCTGCAACGTGCATTTCGTGCAGCCCCTGGGCAGGGGAAGAGAGGACGGATAGATGGAAGGGACAAGGGGCAGGCGGGTTGCTGAAGCGTGCGCCCCGCATGAATGGCGAGGAAGTCTCGAGCGATAGCGCGATTCCCACATAAATCGTCGTAAGGAAATCGACAGCGAGAGCGTGATTCCTGAGTGTCGTGGGCGCGGCGTCTGAGCTAATTGCGAGGACGTCCCACGCGAGAGCGCGATTCCTGCATGAACTCCGAGGAAGTCCCGCGGGAGAGCGCGCACTTGAAACAAATTGTGAGGAGGTATCAAGCGGGAGCCGTTGTTGTTGTAACTCGGGGGCCAGGGGCCCAGTTTGGTGGACCTCACCTTCCCTTATAAAAAACGGGTGCGACCTCCGGGAAGGGCATCTTAATTGAAAACATAAAACGGTTACCAGGCGGGAGGGAACAACAACAATTATTCTGTAGAAGTGAACACCCACCACCAAAAAACTACAAAAACAACCACAACAACCACAACAACATCAACAACAACATCGACGACGACGACGACGACAACAACAACAATTATCCCAGTGCGACCCTACCTAGGAGTTGGAGCATCTCGGCAAGCAACATCTACATCTACACCGACAGCTACATTAACATCTACACCAGCATCTGCATCTACACCTGCGCTATGCTATGCTGTGCTATGCTAGGGTATGCTAGGCTGCGCTATGTTATGCTAGGCTAGGCTATGCTATGCTATGCAATGTTGCGCTATGCTATGCTGTGCTATGATATGCTGTGCTATGGTATGATATGCTGTGCTATGCTATGCTATGATATGATATAATATGGTATGAGATGCTGCGCTGTGCATGTTATGCTATGCGATGTGATGTTATGATATGCTGCGCTATGATATGATATGCTATGCTATGCTGTGCTGCGCTATGATATGCTATGCAGTGCTATGCTGCGCTATGCTATGCTATGATATGATATGTTATGCTATGATATGATATGCTATGCTATGCTATGCTATGCTGCGCTGTGCTGTGCTAAGCTATGCTATGCTATGCTATGCTGCGCTATGCTATGCTATGCTATGTTATGCTATGCTATGCTATGCTATGCCAATGCTGCGCTGCGCTGCGCTGAGCTGAGCTAGGCTAAGCTAAGCTAAGCTAGACTAGGCTAAGCTAAGCTAAACTAAGCTAAGCTAGGCTAGGCTAGGCTAGGCTAAACTAAGCTAAGCTAAGCTAAGCTAAGCTAAGTTAAGCTAGGTTAAGCTAAGATGAGATAAGCAACGCTAAGCTAAGGAGACGTAACTGGGGGAACCGCGGGGCGGATGCCGGGGGAACCGCCCGGGGCGGGGAGCCCTGTCCGGTCCCTTTAAGATAGAGAGTGAGGACCCTCTAGGCAGAGCCTAGGTAGGGAACACCAACAACAACGACAACGACAACGACAAAGACAACAACAACGGCAACAACAACAACAACAGCAAATCCGATCATGTTAAGACTGTTCGCTCCTATCTGCTCGCGTGCAATTCAATATGCATACCCCAAACCCTGGATACCCGCCCTCTTTGTCGTAGATCGCACCCCCTCTGGGAGGTTGCACTCCAACTCTGCCACATGTAATTGGAGAAGCCCCTACCCAGAAAACGAAGCGGAAAGGAGAAAGAGAGAGGACGACGGGATCGGAGGAAGGGGGGAGGAGAGGGGCAAGAGGGAGGGACGACGATGATTCGCGCCGCGAGTGGCGCTTCAGCTTGCGCCATGGCTTGCGCCAGCCGTTCCAACACAGGTCAACAAGTCAACGATCGGTCTCGCCATGGGCCACGCCATAAGCAGCGCCATGTGCTAACTCCTTGAGACAACAGGTCGTGGATGCCCCCGCTGGCGTGCGAGACAAAATTGGTGGAACCCTGAGAAGCAGGGAAATGCTGCGACTGCTGGGCCAATGGAATGTGGGGGGACACTGAGGATTGCAACCGTGTGGGGAGGTGCGCGGGGATGCGGAGTGGAGCAGGATGGAGCGGAGAAGTGTAGGGTCTCGAGACGAGAAGTGGCACGGACTGGAGGAGAGGAGCCGGGAGGAGTGCGGAGGAGCGGGGAGGGGCGCGGAGAAATCTGGAGGGGAGGGGCTGGGAAGAAGGTGGGAGGAGGTGCGGAATGCGAGTGGCAAGCGGTGGAAATGCTTGGGGTGGAATGGGGTGGCCTGGGGAACAAGCGGGAGGAGTGTGAGGAAGTGAAGAAAAATACAATCGAGGCGTCAAGAAGTGAACATGAACACATGGGAAGGATCGGAGAAGACTGGGAAGGAACGCTGAAAAATGGGGGCGGGTGGATAGGAACGGAGAAGGGTACGGAGGCAAGGCGAGGGAGGAGAAGGGAAGGCACCTGGGGGCATCCGATGACCTCCAGGGAGCCTCGGGAGGAGAGCCAAAGCATGATTCCTGAGTGTCGAGGCGCGGCGTCTGAAGAAATTGCGAGGACGTCCCGAGCGAGAGGTCGATGTCTCAGTAACTGCCAAGGAAGTCTCTAGCGAAAGCGAAACTTCTCATTGAATTGTGAAGAAGTAGCGGGCGGGAGCCGTTGTTGTTGTTGGTGGTGTTGTTGTTGTTGGTATGGTTGTTATTGTTGTTATTGTTATTGTTGGTGGTGGTGTTGTTCCGGGGCCAACATCGCAGTTTGGCGGCAACGCACTTTCCCTTGTAAAGAACTGGGTGCGAGCCCCTGGAGGGGCAATCCACTTGAAACATGGAATGGTTACCAGAGGGGGACCAACAATAGTTCAACAAGAACAACGACAGCAGCAGCAGCAACAACAATCATTTTAAGACTGTTCGCTCTTATCTGCTCGCACGCCGTTCAACACGACATCCCAAGCCCTCATCACCCGCCCTATTCGTCTTCGATCGTACCCCAGTGGGGGTATAGCCCCCTTACCTGCCACGTGCAGTTGGTGCAGCCCCAAAAACAATGGAAAGAGAAAAACGATGAAGTGCGAGGGAGAAGCATGGATCACGAGAGAAATTAGCAGGGGGGAGCAGAAAACACGTGGCAGAACCAGACGGACAGATCGGGCGGGCGGGTCCGGAAGGCGGGCCCAGGCGGCCAGGTCGAGCAGGAGGGTTGCTGAAGCGTGCGTCCTACATGAATCGCAAAGAAGTCTCGAGCGATAGCGCGATTCCCAAGTAAACTGTGAGAAAGGCCACAGCGAGAGCAATTTTCCTGAGTGTCGAGGGCGCGGCGTCTGAATAAATTACGCGGGCGTCCCACGCGAGAGCGCGATTCCTGTATAATGTGTGAGGAAGTCCCGCGCGAGAACGCGATTTGGGAATCAAGTGTGAAGTATCAGACGGGATTCGCTGTTGTTGGTGCAAGTGTAGTTCGGGCCGACAACGTACAACAACAACGAAACAACAACAGCAGCAGCAACAACAATATCAACAATAACTTTAAGACTACTCGCTCTTATCTGCTCGCGTGCCACTCAACACGCATATCCCAAAACCTCGGTATCCGCCCTATTCGTCTTCCACCGCGCCCCCCTTGGAGGTATATCTTCCCTGCCTGCCGCGTGTAGTTGGCGCAGCCCTTAAAGCAGGGGAAGAGAGGACGGATGGAAAGTGGAGGGAGAAGGATGGGGGCACGAGAGAGAGAAGCAGGAGGGGGGCTAGGATCAGAAAACACGTGGCAGAACCAGACGGGCAGATAGGGCGGGCAGACCCAAACAGGCGGGTCGGGAAAGCGGGCCCAGGCGGTCAGGTCGAGAAGGTGGGCTGCCGAAACGCGAGCATGAATCGCAAGGAAGTCTCGAGCGACAGCGCGAGTCCCCAAGTAAATAGTGATCAAGGCCAGAGCGACAGCGTGTTTCTGAAGGGTTGGAGGCGCGATGCCTGAATAAACCGAAAGCCCTGTGGGCGTGTTTCCTCTTCCACCCCCCTTCTTCCCCTTCGGGGAGGGGTTAATCACTGTACCTTATCGATATACACCCCTTCTCCCTAAGCGACCGGGGGCCAACCAGGCACCAAGCCGAAACCATGCCCACCCGCCCCCCACCATCCCTATCAAAAAACAACACAAAGCGCACTATGCATCCACATTTGGAGCATGCGCGGCCAACCCGATGCGGCCCCCCCACCATCCCTGTCAAAAATACATGCAAAGTGCACTTCGGAGCAAAGTATTGAATCATGTTCGTGAGGCCGGCGAGCACTTCATATGGTTTTTTGCAGAGACGGCGGGGGTGTCAGCATATTCCCTGCTGTACGCAGGGCTGCCATCCCTCACAAAAGAAATACACCTCGGGCTAAATCTGGATCGTGCGCGGCCATCCCGCGATCACTGTCAAGTGGTTCTTGACAGGGACGGCGGGGGTGGTGGCGCGTGGCCTGCCGTGCGCATGCCCAGCTGACACAATGATGGGCATCGGTTTTCGACACGGATGGCGGGGGCTGACATGTTTCCCGATGTGTGCTGTGACGTGCGCAGGCGCATTTGACACACTCTGCACGTGCCCCGAAAGCGGCCCACCTGGCGCGGCTGGAGTGTGCGGCACACCTGGCGCACTCGGAGAACGTGGCGCATCTGGCGCAGCAGGCGTGCCTGGCACGCTCGGGCCCCAGGGTGCCTGGCACGCGTGGCGCACCTCGCCCAAACGTTGCGCACCTGGGGTCGGCTTTGGTTCCCAGTAGCTGCCAATCCAAAGACGACCGCTGAACATGCTCAGGCTCGGATGTTACTTATGTGTAGGGAGGGCGGGTGGGAGTGAGCTAGACGGCTTGCGGGCGGGTGGGTGTCTTGATCACTGCTCCCTATGAATAAACACCCCCCCCAAAGCGACTGGGAGCCAACCAGGGACCATCCTTTTGTTTAATGTGTGTTCTTATATTTTTGTTATATATATATATGTATATATATATATATGTGTGTGTTTTCTTTTTTCTTTTTTTCTAAAAAAAAATAAACAACAACAACAAAAACAAAAAAAACTATATGTTAATATGTGTTATTATCCCGGCAAAGCAACCTAACAGCGATGTGTAGAAGCATATCTGAAAGCATTCCCCTTAAGATTCAGATGAAAATCCAGTTGTCGAATTCTGCTGTTCTCGCAGTCGTAGTCGCATTCGCGATGACAGTCGCAGCGGCAACGGCAGTCGCAGTCACAGCCTCAGCCTCAGCCTGCCTCCTCCTCCTCCTCCTCTTTCTCCTGCTCCTCCTCCTCCTCCTCCTCCTCTTCCTCCTGCTCGTCCTCGTTCTCGTCCTCCTCGTCTTGCTCGTCCTCCTCCTCCTGGTGCTCTCTCCTCCTCCTCCTCCTCCTCCTCCTCCTCCTCCTCCTCCTCCTGGTGGTCCTCGTTCTCCTCCTCCTGGTGCTCTCCCCCCCCCTCCTCCTCCTCGTCCTCCTCCTCCTCCTCCTCGTCCTCCTCCTCCTCTTCCTCCTCCTCCTCCTCCTCCTCCTCCTGGTAGTCCTCCCCCTCCCCTCCTCCTCCTCCTCCTCCTCCTCCTTCCTGGTCGTCCTCCTCCCTCCTCCTCGTGTCGTCCTCCTCCTCCTCCTCCTCCTCCTGGTGGTCCTCGTTCTCCTCCTCCTGGTACTCCTCCCCCCTCCTCCTCCCTCCTCCTCCTCGTCCTCGTCCTCCTCCTCCTCCTCCTCCTCCTTCCTCCTCCTCCTCCTCCTCCTCCTCCTGGTACTCCTCCCCCTCCCCTCCTCCTCCTCCTCCTCTCCTCCCTGGTCGTCCTCCTCCTCCTGGTCGTCCTCCTCCTCCTGCTCGTCCTCCTCCTCCTCCTGCTCGTCCTTCTTCTCCTGCTCCTCCTGCTCCTCGTCCTGCTCCTGCTCGTCCTCGTCCTCCTGGTCTTGCTCGTCCTCCTCCTCGTCGTGCTCTTGCCCCTGCTGAAAATGTGGCCCAGGAATGGGAGTTCTGGGAAGTCGAAGAGCACGAAGTTGCCTACAGTTGGCTACGGGCATTCAAAATGTGGCCCGGGAATGGAGTTCTGGGAACTCGAAGAGCACGAAGTGGCCTACAGTTGGCTCCGGGCATTCAAAATGTGGCCCGGGAATGGAGTTCTGGGACTCGAATAGACCGACGAGTACCTACAGTTGGCTCCGGGCATTCAAAATGTGCCCGGGAATGGAGTTCTGGGAACTCGAAGAGCACGAAGTGGTGACAGTTGGCTCCGGCATCCAAAATGTGGCCCGGGAATGGAGTTCTGGGAACTCGAAGAGCACGAAGTGTGTGACTGTTGCATCCGGCCCTCCAGAATGTGGCCCGGGAATGGAGTTCTGGGATCTCGAAGAGCACGAAGTGTGTGACTGTTGCATCCGGGTATTCAGAATGTGGCCTGGGAATGGAGTTCTGGGAAGTCGAAGAGCACGAAGTGTGTGACTGTTGGTGAAAAACGAGCCCGGCACCTGCCGCCCGGCAACTCCCAACACCTGCCCGGACCCCCCTGTGGAGTGATCTGCTGCTCTCTTTTGATCCCACTAGAAACCTATCAGTCTTCGCTGTTAGGTAATTAAACCAAAACAAAAAATGCCTCCAAATTCGGAGCACGCGCAGCCAACCCGACGCGGCCTCACCCCACCATCCCTGTCAAAAAACAATACAAAGTACACTTGGCGGCGGCGGCGACGGCTGCGGCGGCGCCGGCGGCGGAGGCAGCGGCGGCGGCGGCGGATTGGCCCCCAGTAGCTGCCCATCCAAAGACGACTGCTGAATATGCTGAGGCTCGGGCCAGACTCGCGTGCTACGTATGTGTTGGGAGGGCGGGTGGGAGTGACCGAGACGGCTTGCGGGCGGGGAGGGAGTCTGAATCACTGTTCCATATGAATATACACCCCCTCCCCCAGGCGACCGGGAGCCAACCCAGGTCCATGCGGGCCCCCCACACCATCCCTTGTAAAAAACAATATTATCCCGGCAAAGCAACCTAACAGCGATGTGTAGAAGCATATCTGAAAGCATTCCCCTTAAGATTCAGATGAAAATCCAGTTGTCGAATTCTGCTGTTCTCGCAGTCGTAGTCGCATTCGCGATGACAGTCGCAGCGGCAACGGCAGTCGCAGTCACAGCCTCAGCCTCAGCCTGCCTCCTCCTCCTATCCTCCTTCCTCCTCCTCCTCCTCCTACTCCTCCTTTCTCCTGCTCCTCCTCCTCCTCCTCCTCCTCCTTTTCCACCTGCTCGTCCTCGTTCTCGTCCCTCCTCGTCTTGGGCTCGGTCCTCCTCCTCCTGGTGCTCTCCGCCTCCTCTCTCCTCCTCCTCCTCCTCCTCCTCCTCCTCATCCTGGCGTCCTCGTTTCTCTTCCTCCTGTGCTCTCCCCCCTCCCCCTCCTATCCACCTCCGTCCCCTCCCCCTCCTCCCTCCTCCTCGTTGTCCACCCCTCCTCTTCTCCTCCTCCTCCTCCTCCTCCCCTCCTCCCCTCCTCCTCCTCCCTGTAGTCCTCCCCTCCCCTCCTCCTCATCCCTCCTCCTCCTCTTCCTGGTCGTCCTCGTTCTCGTCCTCCTCGTCTTGCTCGTCCTCCTCCTCCTGGTGTTCTCTCCTCCTCCTCCTCCTCCTCCTCCTCCTCCTCCTCCTCCTCCTCCTCCTCCTGGTGGTCCTCGTTCTCCTCCTCCTGGTACTCTCCCCCCCCCTCCTCCTCCTCCTCCTCGTCCTCGTCCTCCTCCTCCTCCTCCTCCTCTTCCTCCTCCTCCTCCTCCTCCTCCTCCTCCTCCTCCTCCTCCTGGTACTCCTCCCCCTCCCCTCCTCCTCCTCCTCCTCCTCCTCCTCTTCCTGGTCGTCCTCCTCCTCCTGGTCGTCCTCCTCCTCCTGCTCGTCCTCCTCCTCCTCCTGCTCGTCCTTCTTCTCCTGATCCTCCTGCTCCTCGTCCTGCTCCTGCTCGTCCTCGTCCTCCTGGTCTTGCTCGTCCTCCTCCTCGTCGTGCTCTTGCCCCTGCTGAAAATGTGGCCCAGGAATGGGAGTTCTGGGAAGTCGAATAGCACGAAGTTGCCTACAGTTGGCTACGGGCATTCAAAATGTGGCCCGGGAATGGAGTTCTGGGAACTCGAAGAGCACGAAGTGGCCTACAGTTGGCTCCGGGCATTCAAAATGAGGCCCGGGAATGGAGTTCTGGGGACTCGAAGACCACGAAGTGGCCTACAGTTGGCTCCGGGCATTCAAAATGTGGCCCGGGAATGGAGTTCTGGGAACTCGAAGAGCACGAAGTGTGTGACTGTTGCATCCGGCCCTCCAGAATGTGGCCCGGGAATGGAGTTCTGGGAACTCGAAGAGCACGAAGTGTTTGACTGTTGCATCCGGTTATTCTAAATGTGGCCCGGGAATGGCGTTCTGGGATCTCGAAGAGCACGAAGTGTGTGACTGTTGCATCCGGGTATTGAGAATGTGGCCTGGGAATGGAGTTCTGGGAAGTCGAAGAGCACGAAGTGTGTGACTGTTGGTGAAAAACGAGCCCGGCACCTGCCGCCCGGCAACTCCCAACACCTGCCCGGACCCCCCTGTGGAGTGATCTGCTGCTCTCTTTTGATCCCACTAGAAACCTATCAGTCTTCGCTGTTAGGTAAATTCCAAAACAATTCCCTACAAGGCCCCCCCTTGAAACCCACACGCTACGTAGGACAGGCCGCAAGCCCAAGATTACCCAGCGATCTCGCGCGTTCCGCGAATTCTGTTTTTCACTCGCGCTGCCGCCCCAAGGCGTCGGCAGTCGGCGTAAGCCAGTAAATCCACGTCCGGAGGTGACGTGCTGAGCGGCAGCGTTTTTCGGCGAACGCCTTAATGCGACGTATCCAATGTATCCAAAGATTTCATAATTGCCACATACTGTATTGTGCTACATTATTATGTCTCCCCCCCTAACCCCCCCTGGGAGCCGCGCCGCAGCGCCGTACCAAAATGGTCGCCCCCTTTCTGGGACCCTAGAAACCTTCAAAAATTATCCCGGCAAAGCAACCTAACAGCGATGTGTAGAAGCATGTGTAGATGATTATCCCGCATATCTGGAAGCATTCCCCTTAAGATTCGGATGAGAATCCAGTTGTAGAATTCTGCTGTTCTCGCAGTCGTAGTCGCATTCGCGATGACAGTCGCAGCGGCAACGGCAGTCGCAGTCACAGCCTCAGCCTCAGCCTGCCTCAGCCTCAGCCTCAGCCTGCCTCAGCCTCAGCCTGCCTCAGCCTCAGCTTCAGCCTGCTTCAGCCTCAGCATCAGTCTGCCTTCGGCCTCGGCCTCAGCCTCAGGCTGCCTCAGCCTCAGCCTGCATCAGCCTCAGCCTCAGCCTCAGCCTGCCTCAGCATCAGCCTGCCTCAGCCTCAGCCTCAGCCTCAGCCTGCCTCTGCCTCAGCCTCAGCCTGCTTCAGCCTCAGCCTCAGTCTGCCGTCGGCCTCGGCCTCAGCCTCAGCCTGCCTCAGCCTCAGCCTGCATCAGCCTCAGCCTCAGCACGAAGCGACCCAGCTAGAAGGACAAAGCGCTGAATGTACACCGATGTGTTCGACGACTGCGTATGTAATGATGTGACGATATACAGACTGAGCCCTTCGTGAATGTCTACATGTTTTTCTGACGCCTACAAACGGCGCTGACGTGTGTGAGAAAATTGTCCGCGCAGCAAAAGCCGGCGAAGCGTGCGGGAGCTCGCATGCTGAGACAGAACTACGTCTGCAGACCGCCAGCTGCAAAAGGTTGCGAGCGGCTCTTGGAAGATGTTTACGAAGCTACGGTGTCTGAAAACATTGGCATCGAAGCGAAGAGCCTCGGAGCCCTGCAACCTGAGAAACACCGCAGGAACTCGCATACTGAAAAGGAATGCATTGCAAACCGCACGCTGCGAACCCTGCAGGCTGAGAAGCACCGCAGGATGTCGCATGCTGAAAAGCACTTGTACTGCAGAGCGCTAGCACTCTATCTCGGGCTCGGACCCCCCCGTCCTGATCCAGAACGTGTCCGGCCACGGCCTGAAAATGCCGTTCCAACTCCCGAGGATCAGCTGGCACTCCGGCTCTGGGACACTCCAGTACGTCTTGAGCACCTTGAGCCAGGCCCCATCTCGGGATCCCCACAGCACGCTGTACTTGACCGAGACCGTGCCGAACTCATAACAATTGACCTCCGAAGGACCTGCGATGCGGTGGTTCTGAGCCAGGACGAGGTCCGCATGGTCGAGCGTCGGCACCGTACGCCCATGCCCAGACGGACCATCCACGGCGAGCCACATCATCTGAGACAGCGTCTGGAGGGCGGTCGACAGGCGACTGGCGACTGGCGACGACGAGCTGGTCTTGGACTGTCAGGAACGCTACACGACCAAAAGAAAACGAAGCACGACCGAGGAAACACCAGAGCTCCTAGCTGGGAGGCGAGATCAAGGGGGACGAGGAAGAAGGGAAGAGGAGGAGGAGGAAGAGTCAGAGCAAGAGTAACGGTGAGAGTAAGAGTCAGAGTAAGAGTAAGGCGAACTGCACGAGTCGGAGTAAGAGTCAGGGCAAGAGGCCCCCCAAGCGGCCCCAAGAGGCCCCCAAGAGGCCCCCAAGAGGCCCCCAAGAGGCCCCAAGAGGCCCCAAGAGGCCCCCAAGAGGCCCCCAAGAGGCCCCCAAGAGGCCCCCAAGAGGCCCCACGAGGCTCCAAGAGGCCCTCCAAGGGCTGGTGGTACTCGGCTTTTAATCATGTGGTGGGAGGGCGGAACGCGAGGGCTTACGGCCGCCCTTCGGGTTTGATCACTGCTCCTTATCAATCCCACCAGCCCTTTGGGCGTGAGTGGTTTAGGGAGCCCGCTCTGTTCTCAACCCCCCTTCTTCCCCTTCGGGGAGGGGTTTACCCCTCCCCCTACCCCCTCCCCCTGGGCCTGGAGAGGGCGCCCCGCGGGTCGTTTGAGGGGTCTTTTTCGACTCCTGGGAGGGCTAAAAAAAACGACGACCCTCACGAGGATTCTGGCCCCGACGGGGGGGCACCGTCTGGTCCCCCTCCTCTTCTTTAAAGCCAGAATCATTGATTGTACTACGGTTTTGGCCCCATTTTGGCGTCCTGAGGGGGCCGCGCTCATCTTCCTTCACAGCAAAATCATTGATTTTACGAAGGTTTTCGGCTCATTTTGTCCTTCTCAGGGGGCAGCTCTCATTTGCGCTTTTGAGGAGGTCGCAAGAGGCCCCAAGATGGCCCCAAGAGGCCCCCAGGAGGCTCCCAAGAGGCCTCCAAGAGGCCCCCAAGAGGCCCCCAAGCGGCCCCAAGAGGCCCCCAAGAGGCCCCCAAGAGGCCCCCAAGAGGCCCCAAGAGGCCCCAAGAGGCCCCCAAGAGGCCCCAAGAGGCTGAGAAGCACCGCAGGAACTCGCATGCTTTCGAACACTACTGCTCGAGACCGCAGCTGGAGAGCGGCAGACCGCAGGCTGAGAAGCACCGCGGGCAGGGAGACTTGCAAAACTCAGATGTCCTGATCGTCTTGGAGGAAGTCACGCCAGTCCGGCGGCTGCCAAGAATCGATGATGCGCCTGGAGCCACCGCCCGTGCTGCCGCCGATGTCCAGGTAGTCGCCATCGGCCCTGAACAGACGGCCGTGCCCCAACGCCAGAATCGCTTGGTTGCGGATTTGAAGCAGCTCTCCGCTCTCAAACATCTGCAACACGTCCAGCTGCCTGCGCGTGAAGTTCGGCTTTGGCTGGCCAGCCTGGGCAGACAGATGGCGGGAAAGCCGCTCCCCCTCGTTGTAGCGCGCGATGGCCTCGGCCTTCTGGTGGTGCAGCCGGCGCCGCTGTTGCCGCAGAGCTTCCTCGGGAACTGCTGCATCACGGCCCTCACTGTGATCAGCTTGCAACGCTTGCGTTAGCCAATCAACGTCGAAGCGCCCTGAGAAGGCCAGCACCTCCCAGATCTGTTTGGTACCGGCCACACGTTGCAAATGGCGATGCCACCGCTTACGCTTCTGGTCTTTCACAAACTTGGCGACGCTACCCAGACCTGCACCCTTGGCCTGGCCACCTTTTCCCGCAGGCTGAGAAGCACCGTGAGAACCTTTCTTACCGCCTGGCCCTTTGTTAGGACCCTGCGGAACCGCATGGCCCCCTTGTGGCGCAGACTTGCCTCTCGCTTTTCCCTTTTCGACATCCCGTTCCTGAAGCGCACGCTGCTGCCGCGACTGCTCGTACTGGTCGCGAGCTACTCTGACCAATTCCTGGCGCTCAGGCTCCGTGAGAACGTAGCGCATGTCGTCGATGTTCTTGCTCCGCAGAAAGTCATGTCGAAGCTTAAGGACAGAGAGAATGGCTCGGCCAGTCTCCTCCTGAGACGCAAAGGCCGCGTCATATTCCGAGCCAGGCTGAGGAGCGCCAGCTGGATCAGTGTCCGCTGGCTCCGTGGACTTCCTCTTTTTGAAAAGCAAGAGACTGAGATGATGGAGGACTTTCGGATCGTACTCCTCGTCGTACCTTTCGTCCCAAAGCTGCCTCAGCTCCCTGTGCAAGTCGTTCGCGCGATTCTGAACGACATCCTCGACGTAGTCGGGATCACCCGGTGAAGTCGGTGAAAGCGGAGGAGTAGAACTCGGCGACCGATCCCAATGCACAGAAGACTCGGCGTCCGCCTGTACGCTGACGTCGGCGTCGGAGACGTTTTCGACGACAATCTTCCGCCTCTTGCTCTCCCCAGGCTGAATAGCACCAGGGAGAGTGAGCACAACCGCCACCGCATCGTGTGCGTCGTTGCGCATGCCACGATCCGTAAAAGACGCGCCAACGGCAATGGAGCAGAAACGGGCGACTGCTCCGCAGACCGCGACGTGGTCGCCTTTGAGGTCGGCCGGAGTGGCATGGACCTCCCAGAGCTTCTCGTCGTTCTGCTGGCGCTGGTAAGCCTCCCGCGCCTCCTGGAAAGTGAGGTTGTCGTCGCCGACTACAAGCAGAACGACTGGCACGTGCGCTCCGAAGCATTGAGAATCTGAGCCATGCAGTCCAGGTGCAAGCGGAGATGGCGAACTGTCCGCTTTCGAGTCTGGATGGTCGGCGGTTTCTTGCCGCACACGATGTGCATGTTGGCGATCACCACGTGGAACTTGTCATGGCCTGGTTTGTTCACCTCAAAATGTGAAATAACAGCATCAATCTCTCGGCCGCTAGGAGGCCTGTAAACTTTGCTGTCTTCGCACAGAGTCAGTTCCGCAGGCTGAGAAGCACCGCGGAACCCCCAGAGAGTCAAGTAGTTGTCGACCTCCGAGAAGCGAATGCCATCACCGAAAGGCTTACTGAGGATCTCTGTCACGTTGATCCCTGCTCGGCGAAAGCCTTCACGGAACGCACCGACCTCGCAGCCACAGACCATATCAGCATCAGCGGTCTCCACTATCGTGGCGCACACCCTTCCGAAGTTAGCGCAGTGAGTGGCCGCCTGCTTACCAGTCATCATGCCCTGCTCGAACCCGAAATTGAACGAGGCGACCGTGAAAGACGCAGGCTGCACAGCGCCAGAACCAGGCGTCTGTCCACCTTCCTCCGCAGGCTGAGAAGCACCGCGAGGCGGCGCAGGCTGAGAAGCACCGCGAGGCGGCGACACTTCGGACGAGCCTCGCGGAGCAGAGGCTGCGGATGAACGTTGGACATGGGGGTACGGCCAGGGGAACGCCATTGCAATCGAAACTCAGTGGACTGCAGTGAATGAATGCAGTGGCACGATTGAATGCAGTGGACTGCAGTGTCACTAGCAAGTCCTGAACCAAACACGGCTGTGGCGGAAGGATTATGAAGCGTCTGGCTATTCAAAATGTGGCCCGGGAATGGAGTTCTGGGAACTCGAAGACCAGGAAGTGGACTAGAGTTGGCTCCGGGCATCCAAAATGTGGCCCAGGAATGGAGTTCTGGGAACTCGAAGAGCACGAAGTGTGTGACTGTTGCATCCGGCCCTCCGCGATGTGTAGAAGCATATCTGAAAGCATTCCCCTTAAGATTCAGATGAAAATCCAGTTGTCGAATTCTGCTGTTCTCGCAGTCGTAGTCGCATTCGCGATGACAGTCGCAGCGGCAACGGCAGTCGCAGTCACAGCCTCAGCCTCAGCCTGCCTCCTCCTCTCCTCCTCTTTCTCCTGCTCCTCCTCCTCCTCCTCCTCCTCCTCCTCCTCCTCCTGCTCGTCCTCGTTCTCGTCCTCCTCGTCTTGCTCGTCCTCCTCCTCCTGGTGCTCTCTCCTCCTCCTCCTCCTCCTCCTCCTCCTCCTCCTCCTCCTCCTGGTGGTCCTCGTTCTCCTCCTCCTGGTGCTCTCCCCCCCCCTCCTCCTCCTCGTCCTCCTCCTCCTCCTCCTCCTCGTCCTCCTCCTCCTCTTCCTCCTCCTCCTCCTCCTCCTCCTCCTCCTCCTGGTAGTCCTCCCCCTCCCCTCCTCCTCCTCCTCCTCCTCCTCTTCCTGGTCGTCCTCGTTCTCGTCCTCCTCGTCTTGCTCGTCCTCCTCCTCCTGGTGTTCTCTCCTCCTCCTCCTCCTCCTCCTCCTCCTCCTCCTCCTGGTGGTCCTCGTTCTCCTCCTCCTGGTACTCTCCCCCCCCCTCCTCCTCCTCCTCCTCGTCCTCGTCCTCCTCCTCCTCCTCCTCCTCTTCCTCCTCCTCCTCCTCCTCCTCCTCCTCCTCCTGGTACTCCTCCCCCTCCCCTCCTCCTCCTCCTCCTCTTCCTGGTCGTCCTCCTCCTCCTGGTCGTCCTCCTCCTCCTGCTCGTCCTCCTCCTCCTCCTGCTCGTCCTTCTTCTCCTGCTCCTCCTGCTCCTCGTCCTGCTCCTGCTCGTCCTCGTCCTCCTGGTCTTGCTCGTCCTCCTCCTCGTCGTGCTCTTGCCCCTGCTGAAAATGTGGCCCAGGAATGGGAGTTCTGGGAAGTCGAAGAGCACGAAGTTGCCTGCAGTTGGCTACGGGCATTCAAAATGTGGCCCGGGAATGGAGTTCTGGGAACTCGAAGAGCACGAAGTGGCCTACAGTTGGCTCCGGGCATTCAAAATGTGGCCCGGGAATGGAGTTCTGGGAACTCGAAGAGCACGAAGTGGCCTACAGTTGGCTCCGGGCATCCAAAATGTGGCCCGGGAATGGAATTCTGGGAACTCGAAGAGCACGAAGTGTTTGACTGTTGCATCCGGTTATTCTAAATGTGGCCCGGGAATGGCGTTCTGGGATGTCGATGAGCACGAAGTGTGTGACTGTTGCATCCGGTTATTCAGAATGTGGCCCGGGAATGGCGTTCTGGGATCTCGAAGAGCACTTTGTGTGTGACTGTTGCATCCGGGTATTCAGAATGTGGCCTGGGAATGGAGTTCTGGGAAGTCGAAGAGCACGAAGTGTGTGACTGTTGGTGAAAAACGAGCCCGGCACCCTGCCGCCCGGCAACTCCCCAACACCTGCCCGGACCCCCCTGTGGAGTGATCTGTGAGCTCTTTTGAGACCACTAGAAACCTATCAGTCTTCGCTGTTAGGTAACAAAAAACGAAGCCCAGCATTAAAAACGCCCACTTGCGAGGCTGTGACAGAGCCTTTGAGCAGCCCCCCGCCCCCACAACCCCTTCCCCGCAACCTGCCCTTCATCCCGAGTCGTCTTTGAATAGCCCCAGAGCCCGACTCGGGCCCGCGCAGGCCTCGGGGGCCCCCAAACGGTGTGGTGGCAAGACCGCGCGGTGAGCGAGTAAGCATTCGAAGTCACCGCACGGTTTTAGGACTCGGGTCGTCGCACGGTTTGGGACTCGGGTCGTTCTCCGAGTGTGCCTGGGACGACTGGGGCCTCCAGGGTCCCAGAACTGAGCGGTGACGGACCGCGCGGTGAGGTCGTTGGGGTTTCTGAGGTCACCACGCGGTCCGTCAACACACGGGATTGGGGCCCCAAAGTTTGCGGATGGCCCCGGAGCCCGAATCGGGCCCCCGCAGGCCGAAACCGAGGAGACGGCAAAGATCGCGTCGGCATCAAGAGGATCACGAGACCAAAGGCGTGGGACCCGCCCCCCCCCGCTCCTCTCCGCCCAAGGACCAGGCGAGCAGAGCGGTCGCGGCCGCGGCCCAGGACGGCCCGCGGCCCCCCCGACGACCGACGACCGACGACGACGACGACGACGACGACGTCGACGTCGACGACCGACGACGACAACGACGACGACGACGAGGACGACGACGACAACAACGACGACGACGACGACGACGACGACGACGACGACGACGACGACGACGACGACGACGACGACGACGACCGACGACCGACGACCGACGACCGACGACCGACGGCCGACGGCCGACGGCCGACGGCCGACGGCCGACGACCGACGACCGACGACCGACGACCGACGAACCCCTCCCCGAGGGCTCGGCGGGCGGGTTTCCCAGGCCGCTGCCCCCTCCCCCTGCCCGCCGCTCCCGTGCGCCCTCGCCATCTTCTCCCCTTCGCTTCCCCGAGGCCGAGGCTGCCGCCGCCGCCGTGCGCCGCCCACGACGACCACCGACCACCGACCACCGACCACCGACCACCGACCACCGACCACCGACGACGACGGCCGACGGCCGACGACCGACGACCGACGACCGACGACCGACGACCGACGACGACGAGGACCACGACCGACGACGACGACGACGCGCCGACAGCGGCGGCGCGAAAGCGACGCGGGCGGCGGCCGCGCCGCCGCCGCCGGCGGGCTCCCCAGGCGGCCACACTGCCAGGCGCGGGCGTCCTGCCCAAGGCGCCGGCCGCGGCCGCCGCCCTGGCGGCGCTGGGCCTCGGGCGGGGCCGCCCCCGCGCCGCGGGGGCGCCAGGGGCGTCGGTCGAGGGTCGAGGATCTCCACGGGGGCAGCGGTGGGGGTCAGAGGCTCGGGGTCCTCCTCGAGCTCGGGGGCAGCGATAGGAGGGTGGTCACAGGCTCGAGGTCCTCGGGCTTCGAGGTGTTTTCCGGGGCGTCTTCGTCGGTGCTTGGAGGTTTCCCTGCATCGGGATGCGTCTCGGCAGCTGTGCCTCGCCAGGGGCCCGCCCGCGGAACGCTCCGGCTGCTCATGGCGGAAGTCTTCTGCCTCTGAGTCCTCGCCCTCTCCTCCCCCCCCGCGGCCGCCCTGCCTTCCTTTTTCCCTCCTCCTGCATGCCGGCCGCTTCGCTGTGTAGTGCCCCTGCATCGCTGCCACGCTGGAGCGGATTGTCCCGCCCCGCTGCCGACGGAAAAAGTGCCTCGCCAGGGGCGTTTCTGGGCTGCCCGGACCGTCCCAGACGGCCACCAGGGAGCCGAGTCATGAACCGAGAGCCGAGTCATGAACCGAAACCCAACACTGGGGGGCCTGGCATCGCTCGGACGTGTGCATTTTTTTTTCGGCGAGGACCTCCGAGGAGCATCCTTGATCATTTGGCGAAAAAGCCACGCACGAAACCAAAAAAACACAGGGAATGGACGTCCGAGCGATGGCGAGCTGGGGGGGGAGAGGCTCAGGCGGGGACGCGTCGACTGCCAGTCGCTCAGTCAGCGCCGATAGAGGCCCGATGGCACCACCAGGCCCAGGAACGCGCGGGTTCGCTGATCATCCGGGGCCCATCGCCGATGCATCGGCGATGCATCGCCGACTCCAGCTCGATGTTTCCCCTGTTCGCTGGTCCCCCCTTCTCGTTGCCCCTCCTCTTCGGGCCGCCCCGGTGGGGCGAGCCAGAGAGGGCCTCGCGGCCCAGGGGGTCGTGGGACCAGGAGGGCGGCTCCTCCTTGTCGGGGCGGGAGCCGACGGAAGCGGCTCCGCCGGCGGAAGCGCGGCGGAAGCCGACGGGAGTAAGATGTCGTGCCCCAGGTGATGAGCGGTTGCTCGGTTCCCCACGCCGCCCACACATCGGCGGCGAGCGAGAGGGGTGGAAGTGAGAAGGGGCGGGCCTTCTCCGAAGGCTCGGAGGTCCCCAAGCCGTCTCAGAAGTGCTCTGAGCCCTCCCCGAAGACACCAGAAAGCCTCTCAGAGGGCGCGAGGGCTCCGGACAACTCTCGCTGCCTTCTGAGAGGGCCTTCTGCTTCTCATTGCCCCCCCCCCCCCGCCGCTCGCCGCCAAACCGAGGACGCGAGCACGGCGGGTTCGTCTCTGGCCGACGCGGCGGCGACCCCAGCGCCGCCGCTCGAGGCTGAGCGCCGCCAGTGGCCCAGAGAGGGCTGGTGTCGAACGAGCTGCGCTATCGGAGGGCCGCGTCCGTCGAGGTCGAAGCCAGGGATCAATCAGGAGAGGAGAAAACACACAGACACAATTAATCCTCGATTCCTCAGGAAAATATGGGAAGTGGGGGGGAAGACAGAAACCCAGAAAATATGGGAAAATGTGGGGAATATGTTTATTTGTGTGTATTCATTTGTGTGTCCTGGGGCCCCTTCAATCAAGTCGTCACGGCACGAGCCTGCCGCTACCGGGGGCGATCCAGAGAGGGCCTCGCCGTCCAGGGGTCGCGGGGCGGGAATCTCTCCTGTTCCGTGACGGACAGGCGGGCGGAGGCCGCCGGAGGCACAGCGAGGGCGTCTCCACCGGCGGAAGGCGGGCGGAAGCGGGCGGAAGTAAAAGTCTTCGGCAGCAAATCACGGGAGCCGGGTGTGCCCCCTCAATTCCGCCTTCGGCGTCGACCAGCGTCGATTAGCGTCAGGGAGTCGATGAGATGGCGCTGATCCAGCGTCGATTTGGAGTTGACTAGCATCGATTAGCGTCGAGTCGCAAGGGCCGGCAAGATGGTACGGGAGGCTCCCGTGAGCTGCCGGCGAGAGAGATGCGCCCCGCAGAAGTCACATCCTGGGGGGGTCGGGCTGCGGAGCCCGTCGCAGGGTGCCCAAGCAGGTGGGGCCGGCGGATCGCGCCTCGTCAGCGGCGCGTCGGCGGTGCGGCGCCATCGGGACCCCGGTGTGCTCCGTCCCGACGTCGCCGATGCATGGCCGATGTGCCCGATGTGCTCCGTCCCGACGTCGCCGATGCATGGCCGATGTGGTTCGACCCCCCGACCCCCTCTGCTCGGACCCCACCTCGAGGAGGAGGGCGAGGAGGAGGAGGGCGAGGAGGAGGGCGAGGATCGAGGTTCGTGGGCGTGGAGGAGGATTGTGGGAGGAGGAGGGGGCGAGGAGGAGGAGGAGGAGGAGGAGGAGGAGGAGGGCGACCCCTGGCTCGAGGAGGAGGGCGAGGATCGAGGCGCGAAGGGCGTCGCTCGAGGCCCCGAGGAGATCGGGCTCTGCCTGGCGGTCTGCCGCGGGCAGCCGTGCGGGCTGGGGGTCCCGTCGCGTCAGGGACGAGTTCCGCCCAGGGGGGACCCTCGAGCAGAGGAGTCCCTACCAGGACGTCGGGCGTGTCCCTCCACAGGAGGAATCGTCAAAACTACTCAAAACATAGTCTGGGAACGATTTGCTGGCTATTTTTGAGCATTGGGGGGGGTATCACTATTTTTTGTTTTTCGCCCAAAATCGGCCTGTAGGGGGGCAGGCCCGACCTAATCTTACCATCCTGAAGTGGTCCAGCCCATTTCGCTCGAGGCATTCTCACAAGTCGGGTTTTTGAGATGACCAGATCTGGGGTGGTCCTGTCCGTTTTTCGCCCGAGACATCCTCGCAGCTCAAGGCCCCGAGATGCCGTTCGCGAGGTGGCCCAGCCCGTTTCGTCTGCGACACCCTCGCAAGTCTGCGCTCAGAGATGCCCTGACCTGACGCGGTCCGGTCCGTTTCTCCTGAGATATCCTCGCGAATCAGGGATCCGAGATGGCGTTCGCGAGGTGAACAAGCACGTTTCGTCTGAGATACCCTCGCAAATATGCACTCTGAGATGCGCTGGCCTGAGGTGGTCAGGCCCGTTGCGTTTGAGACATCTTCGCAAGCATGGGCTCGAAGATACCACCTGCGAGGCAGTCTGGCCAGTTTCGCCCGAGACATTCTCGCAACTCTGTGCTCAGAGATGCCGAGGGAGGGAGGAAGAGAGAGGAAGGAGAAGGAAGAGGGAGGAAGTAGAGGAGGGGGAGGAGGAGGACCAGCGGCCCTAGTCGCGCGGAGTGACAGACTGGCCGCCAGCGTTCTGGCGTCAATGAGATCTGGCGCCCTCGTCGTCCACGTCGTCCTCGTCGTTGTCGTCGTCGTCCTCCTCCTCGTCATCGTCCTCGCACTCGTCCTCGTCCTCGTCCTCCTCGTCGTTATCCTAGTCGTCCTGGTCGTCCTCATCGCCGTCGTCGTCGTCGTCATCCTCGTCGTCCTCGTCGTCGTCGCCTCCACCGCCGTCGCCGCGGCCCGTCGCCGCGGCCGCCCTCCTCTGGGCGCCAGGGCCCTTCCGGCCGCCGCCGCCCTGCAGCTGGGCGCGGGTGGCGCGGGCCCAGGCCTCGGGCGCGTCGCCAGCCGCGGCCCTCCGGGAGCGCGGAGGGGCGCCGAGGTTGGCAGGGGCGCGCTCGAGGGCGCGCGAGCCATTCGCGCCTCGCGATTCGCGGTTCGGCTCCTCCTCATTTTTCTCCTCTTCCTCCTCATCCTTCTCCTCCTCCTCATCATCATCATTATCATCATTATCATCATCATCATCATCATCATCATCATCATCATCATCATCATCATCATCATCATCATCACCCTCCTCCCCCTCCTCCTCCTCCTCCTCCTCCTCCTCCTCCTCCTCCTCCTCCTCCCCCTCCTCCCCCTCCTCCTCCTCCTCCTCCTCCTCCTCCTCCCCCTCCTCCTCCTCCCGCTCCTTCTCCTCTCCTCCCCCTCTTCCCCCTCCTCCTCCCCTCCTCCTCTTCCTCCTCCTCCTCCTCCTCCTCCTCCTCCTCCTCCTCCTCCTCTTCCTCTCCTCCTCCTCCTGATCCTCCTCCTGCTCCTTCTCCTGCTCCTCCTCCTCCTTCTCCTCCTCCTTCCCCTCCCCCTCCCCCTCCCCCTTCTCCACCTCCTCCTTGTCCTCCTCCTCATCCTCCTCCTCTTCCTCCTCCTCCCCCTCCTCCATTCCGCCCCATAAGTATCGTCTCCCTGTCTCATCCCGAGGCCTGTTTTTAGGGTAGGCTGGGCGTTTCGCCTGAGACTTCTCACCATGAATGATTCTGAAGCTTCAAATTGGGAACAGCTTCATAGATGGAGGGCGGATCGTTTTCAAAATGTGGCTCTCGCCTTCGCGCCGCGCACGTTCTTTTGTTTTCCGAAATTGTAAGAGCTTCACGGATTGAGGGCGAGTGGTTTTCAAAATGTGGTTCTCGCTTTGAGCGCCGCGCACATTCGTTTTTAACATGTGCAAGCGCTTCACGGATTGAGGGCGGCTGGTTTTCGAAATGTGGTTCTCGCCTTTGCGCCACGCACATTCTTTTTGTTAAACAAGAGTCTCACGGATTGAGGGCGGCTCTTTTTCAAAATGTGGGTCTCGCTTTAGCGCCGCCCACATTCGCATTAAAATGTGCAAGCGCTTCACGGATGAAGGACGGTTCTTTTTCAAAATGTGGTTCTCGCCTTAGCGCCGTGCACATTCGTTTTGAACATGCGCAAGCGTTTCACGGATTGAGGGCGGCTGGCTTTCAAAATGTGGTTCTCGCTTTAGCGCCTCGCACATTCGTTTACAAATTGTGGAAGAATCCCTCGGGATCCCATGATCAACGTACCCCGCATGGTGTTTGGGAAGGATTCTGGATTATTCGGGTGGAACAGTTACGTTGATTCGCTGTGTTGAGGTCCCAGGAATGGCGTTCTGGCATGAGACGCAGCAGTCAGATTGATCCGTGGCGTTGGAATCCCGAGAACAATGTCTATGCATGCTTCAGGGTCTTCAAAAGGTTGTCTTCCAACAAGGCAGTTCCCTCAATGGAAATGAACCGTTATAGGGGCCTATGAAGAGGGAACTTGGAGGGAGGGTTTATTACAACATCGTTGATGACTGTTGGGTTTGCACTGGTCCTCCTCCTCCTCCTCCTCTTCCTCCTCCTCCTCCTCTTCCTCCTCCTCCTCTCCTCCTCCTCCTCCTCCTCCTCCTCCTCCTCCTCCTCCTCCTCCTCCTCTCCTCCTCCTCCTCCTCCTCCTCCTCCTCCTCCCTCCCCTCCCTCTCCCCCTCCCCCTCCCCTCACCCTCACCCACCCTCACCCTCCCCTCCTCCTCCTCCTCCTCTCCTCCTCCTCCTCCTCCTCCTCCTCCTCCCTCCTCCTCCTCCTCCTCCTCCTCCTCCTCCTCCTCCTCCTCCTCCTCCTGCTCCTCAGGAGGGGCGGCGCGAGAGCGCGAAGTGATTCGCGCTTTTGCTTCGCGCAGCGCGGAGCGTGCGAAGTTGGGCGCCCTTGGCGCTTTGGCCCAAGGTGTGCTTACACCGTTCAGCTCCACCGATAGATCACTGCATCGCCTACGAAGTACTGAAGGGTCTCTCGGGGCAACGAAGGAGTCGAGTACGCCAGAACTCGGGTTTGCCGACGCTTTTTGACGAGCGCCCGCCCTGGATTTTGACTGTCCGGTTTCCGTGGGATGTCTGCAGCGGGAGTTCGCGTCAAATTTCAGATTGGGCCATCGTCATTTTCACGATGGCCCCGTCAGTCCATCCCGAGCCCCCCGAACTTGAGCCTTACGTCTCCCCGAATCGGGAATTGCTAGAGGTGCCCCTGGCCCAAGGTGCCCCCAGCTTCTCGCTCAAGTTTGGAGCCCCTGGGGCCCCCTGGGCCTCGTGAAGGCTGTCCTGGAGGCCGCCGGGGGCCTGCTCGGAAATCCCAGGGACACCCTGGGCCAGGGGCACTTCTAGCAACACCCGACCGAAACGGTCTCGATGGACAGAATTTTTTCATCTGCGGGTCGAGAGCGAACCTCTTCCGCTATAAATGCTAGGCGCGCTACGCACAGCTTTCATTAGGGAGACAGGGCACAGGAAGGCGGGGCCTCAGGCGGCCGGAGCGGCCGGGGCCCGGGGTGCAGGCGGTGCCGAAGTGGATGTGCAGGAAAAGCTCGATGGACAGACACGCTGGCGCGAACACGCGTGCCCAGGATGTCCTCGAGAGCGGCGGCGGGCGCGGCGCTTCCCAGGAGGGCCTCGCCTCCGGGGGCGGCCCGCGGAGAGGCGCGCGGAGGGCGGCTTTCCGCCGGGGGAGGCCGGCGGAGGCAAGAGCCTGAGCCCGTGCCCCACGGAGATGTTGGGCCACGCGCGGAGGGGGGCAAGGGGGAGGGAGGAGGAGGAGGAGGAGGAGGAGGAGGAGGAGGAGGAGGAGGAGGAGGAGGAGGAGGGAAGGCGTCTTAGAGGCCCCCCAGCGTCTCAGAGGGCGCGGGCCTCGCCAGCAGATCCGAAGCCCGCGCCTCCTGGGAGGCAGGCTCCTGCGAAGAAGCCTTGAGCCCCTCCCTCGCCCCCCCCCCTTGGCGCACGCCGCCGAGGCGTCAATTTGTTCGGGCTGTCCAGTGTGAAGGTTTCGCGTTGGCACGCGCGTTGTTTCGCGAAGCGCAGCGCCCTGGCGCGGACGGCCGAGCGGCCCGTCCTCCAAGGCGCTCTGCTGACACTGCGCGCGGCCTCAAGAGTGCATTCTTTAGCGCAGGTTGCGCAACGACATCTGAGAGCAACTCCTGCTTGGCTCAGGGTCTCCAGAGTCGGACAGGCGTTGGGATTTGTTCACCGACCCCGCAAGTGAAGTCGCTGCCAGGTTTGGGACGAAGAGATTCCCTAGACAGTGCTTGCACGTAGGGATTCGCATTGCTCTTCTTAGGAACTGGGTTTGTCTGGCGGTCCGGCGGTCTGGCGGTCCGGCGGCTATGTAGCCGCCGACGCCGCCGCCTCGCCGCCTCGTCGCCGCCCGTGGTCTGGGCCTGTCTGGCGTTCTGGCCGCCGTCGCCGCACCCTCGCCGCCCCGCCGCCGCCTCGTCGCCGCCCAGTCGTCGCCTATATCGTCTGGGCCTGCCTGGCGCTCTGGCCGCCATGTCGCCGCCCCGTCGCCGCACCGTCGCCGCCTCGTCGCCGCCCCGTCGCCGCTTAGATTCTCTGTTCTAAAAGAGAATGCGGATCTACCCCCCCACCGGGATTTTCCTTCCCATTTGGGGATGTGCTTACATATGATGTTGCCCCATTGTTCATTCTGAATCTGAGTCCAGACCATCCCGGCGAGGCTGGTCTCGACCCCCCCCCCACTGTTTGCAACAAGCTTTTAAGCACGCGCAGATTATCTGAAATCATCGGTTTCCAATAATCCCTTTGCAACAAGTTGCGACGAAGTGCACACGCGCGCATCATCACTTGCGAATGCCGAGATCGTTCAAAAACCGGAGGGTGTGTAAGGATTTCAAAAATCGAGTGTGCAAACAAATATGACAATAAACACAAGGTTTTGCAACATCAGGGTTCGAAAACATATGCGCGCGCGTCTTTGCCACTTCTCACCCCAAAAACATAGATTTTGACCATGTTCATCAAATGCGACCAACGGGCCTCTCGCGTGCGCGCATGTCGAAATCATTCGAACATCCTTGCGCATGTGCTGGGGGTGCACGGTCCCTGTCGAATAACACCATGCGGGCCACTCGCGCGCGTTGGCGGCGCGCGCATGTCGAAATCATGTTCGAAACCTCCACCGACGCAGGGACACCATCATCGTCATCGGCGTGATCGGCATCGGCGCCGTCGTTAGAATTGCCGTCGTCATCGTCATCATCGTTACGAGCATCGCTCGTATCATCATCGTGTGTACCGTTATCGACGTCGCCGCGATACCGCGCCCGCCCAACTCACCGACTCTCGCTGAAGCGCCCGCGC
Organism: Prorocentrum cordatum; assembly: GCA_963575745.1. Taxonomy (NCBI): domain Eukaryota; class Dinophyceae; order Prorocentrales; family Prorocentraceae; genus Prorocentrum; species Prorocentrum cordatum. The sequence goes on from CAUYUJ010014533.1 coordinate 113,934, forward strand.
GCCAGCGCGGCCTGCGAGAGGCGCTGGGAAGTGTTCAGCGGTCAGCGCCACCGCGGCAGCGCCGATCGCGCCAGACTAGCTGGCAGCTCTGCGTGCGAGCTTGCGCGCGCTGGCGCGATAGCAGCGACGCACCAGCCAGCGCCTTCCATTGCGAACAAAAATCACTTCCACAACGTAAATGTCACCATAATGATCCTCTTTTCCCCAAAGGAACCATCGCGATGTGCAGTTTACGTGCGAGCCTGCCCCATTGTTCATCTGGAATATGAGTTCATACCGTCCCACCTTTTCCTCCTGTCTACACAAAGAAACTATGCGCGCACACTCGTTTATCAAAATCATTATCAGTACACGCGCGCGTCGTCGCGCGCACATGCCTGGAATCCTTCATAAATTAGAGATGTCGTAAGGAGTTCAAAGCCATGTGTCCCGAAAATTTAAACACAGGGTTTGCAAGATCAGTTTGCGAAATAACTGTTCAACGTGTTTCTCACATGCGACCAAACGGGTCTCTTGCGCGCGCATGTCGAAATTATTAGGGCGCCCTTGCGCGTGATGAGGGGGGGGGGGGGGGGGCGATCCTTTTCAAATAATCTAATGCGGGCCGCTTGCGCGCGTCGGCCGCGCGCGCATGTCGAAATCCTCCCGGAACCTTCACCGACGCGAGGACACCATCATCGTCATGGCCCCGTGCCCGCCCAATTCACCGATTCGCATTGAAGTGCCCGCGGGTCAGCGCGGCCTGCGTGACGCGCTGGGAAGTGCTCAGCGGTCAGCGCCACCGCGGCCGCGTCGGTCGCGCCAGGCTAGCTGGCAACTCTGCGCGCGAGCCTGCGCGCGCTGGCGCGGCCGCAGCGATGTGGTAGCCAGCGCCAGGCAAGCATCACGATGGCTGCTTCATGGGTTTTGCAAACCAACTTGCGGGTGCGCAGGTGGGACGATTGCGCGAACAGCGCGGAGTTAGCAATTCACGAGTGGGCACTGGCTGTCTAGACCGAGTTGAGTGCACCACGTTGATTGGACAACATATGTTGTAGCACGCAGATTGCACCACGTCGACTGCGCCACATAGATTGCGCACCACATAGATTGCACAACATACATTGCACAAGAGACAATGCTATCGTAGATTACATTTTCTCTAAGAACGAAGAGATTTGACCACCCCCCCGGGGGCTGAATTAACAGCACCCGTTTGGGGAATTGCGGATTACATACGGGTCTGCCCCGTCGTTCGTTTTGATTATGAAATGTGACGGCCGCAGCCCAGCCGGTGTCGACAGCCCCCCCACCTCCCCCCATTTGATTTGAAAAAACGCTATACGCGCACATTCGCTTACCCCAAGAAGTTGATAATCGAGATTCCTTTTTGCAAGGGGTGAGAAGAGCACACGCGCGCGTCGCCGCGCGCGCATGCCGAACTATTCCAAAAATTCAAATGTCGCCGAGATGTCAAGACCGAGCGCCCCGGAAGCATATAACAAAAAAGCGCGTTGTTGCAGCATGATTGCTCAAAAAAAAAAAGTACGCGCGCGCTCTTGCGAATTCTTTGGGAAACTGATCGTTTTTCAACATGCTCATCAAATGCGGCGAAACGTGCGTTTCGCGCGCGCTTGTCGAAATCGTTCGAACGCCCTTGTGCGCGCACTGGGGGGGGGGTGGGGGCACGTTCCCTGTCAAAGAATACCATGCGGGGCAGTCGCCCCCGTCGGCCGCGCGAGCATGTCGAAATCTTCGCCGCAACCTTCATCACAGACGCTCGGACACCATCGCCATCGGCGCGATGAGCATCAGCGCCGCCATTGGCCCTGCAGTCGCCATCGACATCGTCGCTACAAGCAACGCTCCAATCATCATCGCGTCTGCAGTTGTCGGCGTCGCCATGCGAGGCGCGCAAGGCCGTCGCGAAGGGTCAGCAGGATAGTTGGGATCAATGGCAGGAGAAAGCTCTTTCTGGGGGAGCGAGGGCCATGCGCAGGCTCACGAAACTCAAGCAGAGGTGGACCCCGACCGTCGTGCAAAATCACCCTGGTGGTTTTTCTAACTCCCCTCAAGAGCTGCTCGAGGCCGAAGGCAAATCCCTGTCCGAGTTTTGGCACGCGTCGCACATACCACCCGAGGCGTGTGTTCCTGATCGGGCGCACCTCCCTAGGCCGACGGCGGCCGAGATTAGAAGCGCGCCCCGCAGTTTTTCGCACCTGACTTCGCAGTCCCTCGATGGACTGCACCCGAGACAGCTCGCGTTGGTTTCGGACGATGCCCTTGACACGCTTGGGGCGTTAATCCAAGCGATTGAGTCCCTGGGCCTCTTTCCCAAACAACTGTTCTGGCTGCTTTTCCCTTTTGGAAAAAAAAAAAAAAAAAAAAAAAAAAAGGAGGCCTTCGACCCATCTTGCTGCGCGCCGGCCCCGTCCGTGTCTGGGAACGTTTACGGAGACCTCTGATTGCGGATTTCAACACGAACTACCCTCGCAGCTACTGGGCGTTTGGCCCTGGCCGCAGTGCTGAGAGCACCGCGCGGCACCAGGCCGCCCAGGCCGAGATGGCCCACTTCGAGTCTCAGGAAACGGGGGGCATAATATTGGATGGGACGAAGTACTACGAGTCATTTGATTTAGCCCTTCTCAAGGATAGAGCGTTACGTTACGGTATTAACGAGGTCATTGTCAAAACGACGTTTAACTATTGGAGAGGCCCCCGTTTGCTTCGTTTGGGGGCCCATTACGGGGCCCAGCCTTATTTCGCCAGGTCTGGTCTTCCCGCGGGAGATATCTTCAATGATATCATGGTTCGAGTTTACAGCATCGAAGCCTTTGACAAGTTTGTTGAAGACAATCCCAGCGTCGATCTGTCGTCGTACGTCGATGATGATGGCGTCACAGCGTCGGGCTCTGAGCAAGAGGTCCTGGCCACTATCACTCAGGCGGCTGCTTGCCTGTACGTCCTGTTTAGGGATGAGCTGCGCGTCGGCATTCAGCCCGACAAGGTCAGCACCTTTGCCAGCAGCCGCACCCTCGCCCAGAAGATTGCTAGGCACCTCGGGCAGCTGGCGGGCAAGGTCACGAACAGCGCGGCCCCCCTCGGCACGGATTTCGCACCAGGTCAGACCCGAGGTGCTAAACATGGTCTGTGGAAAAGAAAACAGAGGTTTTCCCACATGAAGAAGAGGCATAAGGTTTTGATGCGATATCGCTCGGCACTTCCCCGCAAAAAAATCTCGCATGGGAAAGATTCATACGTGCGGAGTGTTGCCCGCGGCCAGTTTCGGCTCGTCGGTTGTGGGGATGAGTCAGGGCGAGCCCCAGGCGGCTCAACGTGTGCTTTTGTCGTCGCACCCCCCTAGGCACCGAGGGTGCTCCCTCCAGGCGCGCCTGGTGATCCTTGGAGGCCCGATGTGGAGGCCGTCTGTGGCGCCAGCACTGCAGTGGGCGTCGATCGCGCGGCTGGCTCACCACCCCGTCGGTCTCTAGGTATAATACCAATGAGATTGCTCATTTGTGGCGTTCTGTCCCATTTGATGACAAGGTCACGTGGCGCTCGCCACGAGGACCTCTGCAGCGCATGCACCTGTCGTTGGCCAGGGCCGGGTGGAAGTCGGTGACCCCCCTTACTTTTGAGGACGACTACGGTCGAGAGGTGCACGTGGGATACACCTCGCCCGCTATGTTAGCGCACATGTTGCAGTTGGCGGTCCAACGAAAACACGAACGGGTTTTATGTCAGGACACCCCTGGAGCCGACGGTTCTCGGTTTTGCGTCGATCCCCTGAAAACCTCGCCGGGCCCCACGGGAAGGAAACTCAACCCTCAGCAGAAACATTTGGCGTTGAGCGTGTTTTGCAAAGGGATTTGGACCAGAGCGAGGGCTCAGGCCGCTGGACACTCGTGCGACGGACGTTGCCCGAAGTGCGGGGTGCCCGACAGCGCGCGGCACCGCGTTTGGCAGCGCCTTCACCCTGACACCGTCGCCGCCCGTAACAGTGTTACTGATGAATATCCTGTTGAGTGGCTGGACGAAGCTCTTGAAAGTCAGGACCGTTTGTTCTTTGATTAGTTAAAGTGGGAGCACCCTGAAGCCTCCTACCCTCCTCCGTCCTCGGCCACTCAACACATCCTGTACTCTCCAGAAGGTGATATTACTGATTGGGGCTCTGTGGACCTCTCGGGTTGCGATGTCGTCATGGACGGCTCGGCCTATCGGCACACCGTTAGGGAGTTGCCCAGGGCGGCTTACTCCTGGGTTTTCTTGGGAGAGGGCGACACTATGATTGCGCACGGCAAAGGTACTGTCCTTTCGGTCCTCCCCCAGACCTCCCATGTTGCGGAGCACATTTGCATGGCCCCCCTCCCGATGTTTCAGAGCAACGGCGGAGACCGCCACACCGATTGCATGAATGTGGCGCGCATCTGTGTGGCGACGAGTGAGTACCAGGTTTTTCATAAACATCGTTATGCTGGTCTTCGGAGAGGTGCCCTGCTCCATGAGAAGTTCCCCATCCCGTCGGTGCACCACACACCTGCGCACCGTGCGCGCGCTGTTCTGGATGCTCTGCCAGCGCACGAGAAACGGATTGGCATAGGCAACTTGAAAGCCGACGCCCTTGCCAAGCAAGCTCTCCTCTTCCATCCCCAACCCAGTGTGCACGAACGTACGGAGGTGGACAGGAAGTGTGATTTGTTGGCTTTCGCTGCTAGGGTGGCGGGCGCCGTGCTTGCCACCTTTCCCCCCGAGAAGTTTGAGCGTCGGCCCTTGGGACCGAGGGCTAAGTTTTTAAAATCGGGAGGTTGGCATTCCTGGCAGGAAATAAGTCAGGGCTGCGCCAGATGTTTGCATTGCCTTTGTTTGTCCACTGATCGGGATGCGCGCCCCATGTTGGGATGCAAAGGACCCAGCAGGCTGTGGCGTGGTGTCCTGGATCGGTCCTTGGGGCACTCGTCGGCGCATTGCATTGCAAGCAAAGGTGAGCGGAGGCTCACCCTCTTCTTTTGCTCCATGTGCGGAGCGCACTCTTCTGCGCGCTGTCATATGCTCGGCAAGGGGTGTCTTCAGCGCCGACTGGCGGGTGGCACTACCGTGCTGAGGAGGATCTTTGCTGGCCTCTATCCCCACTATCGTGACAATAGCACGGTGAGCGAATCCTCGAGGCGAGGCGTGGCTTTCCTTTGCTACGAGTCTCAGAGGCCACCGCCGCCAGATGTCAGGCTGCCGCTCTCGCCGTCAGGGCCGGTAGAGACGGCAGGTATGGCGGCGCTCCTGGCACGCATTCAGGCCCGTGAAGCGTCGGCGGTGGCACGGCCCGTTGCCGCGCCTTTAGGCGACGCACCGTGACCAGATGTTGACCAGATTTTGTGGACGGCGAGTGGCTAAATCTGGGGCCTCATCTGTTCCCTGTCCCGCCCGCTGTCCCTCATCTGCTGGGCTGTACGTCAGGCGTGCTCAGCGGGTGAGCTGGTCTTCGGCCATCGTGGCCGACGTGCTGTTTCAAAATCGTTCAGGCCCCCAGGGGGTCGCAGACAAAAAAAACGACGTCGCCATGATGCCGCGCCCGCCCGAGTCACACGCCCGCGCGAACAGCGCAGATGACAAGCTCACTGCGAACAAGAATTTATTCCAGCACACAGATTGCACCGCATCGGTTGCACCACATATGTTGCACCATATATAGTGCATTACATAGTTTGCGTACCCTATAGGTTGCACCACACAAGTTGCACCACATCAATTGTATCGCACGCATTGCACTACATAGACTGCGCAGCATGGGTGGCACCACATAGATCGCACAACAGATTGCACGACAAAAGTTGCACAACATATGACACACAAACATGTGTATGTGAATGTATGGTCACCCCCTTTGTGATCATGCCTCTCTCTCTCTCTGCTTCTCTATTTCCTCCTCGTCTTCCTCTCTCGTATTTCTCCTCCCCCTCTCCTCCTCCTCCTCCTCCTCCTCCTCCTCCTCCTCCTCCTCCTCCTCCTCCTCCTCCTCCTCCTCCTCCTCCACATAGGTTCTCCTTTCGAAAAGGAGAATAGACTCTACCCCCCCCCCCCCGGACTTATCCGTTCCCCTTTTCGGGTATGCGAATCATACATGATTCTGGCCACTCGTCCATCCTAAGTATGAAATCATACCATCCCAGGCAGGCCGGGTTCCAACCCCTCTGAGGTGCCCTTGTTAAAAAACATTATGCGGTGACATTTTTTGTTCTAACATAACACTTTTTCGCGGATCCCTTGCACAAAATGGGTCGAAGTGCACACGCGCGCGTCGTCGCGCGCGCATGCCGAAATCCTGCAAAAACCTTCGGTGCCAGAAGGATTCCGCAATCGAGCTTCCAGAAAACATACCAACACACAGGGTTTCGCAACACTGATTTGCTAAAAAAACTTCCGCGCGAGCTCTTGCGAAATCTTAAGAAAACAATAGATTTTTCAAGATTTTCACAAAATGCTACCAAGCGGGCTTCGCGCGCGCATGTCGAAATCTGTCGAACGCCCTTGCGCGTGTGCCCTCGCGAGAATCCTCTGCAAAAAATGGGACGAAGTGCAGACGCGCGCGTCGTCGCGGGCGTATGCCGAAAACCTTCAAAACCCATCGGCGTCGGAAGGATTTCGAAATCGTGCGTCCAAAAAATCTACAAAAACCTAAGGTTTCGCAACACGGATGTTCAACAAAAGCGTGCGCGCGCGCTCTTGCGTCGTCGTCGTCGTCGTCGTCGCCGTCCTCCCTCCTCCCGCGTCGTCGTCGTCGTCGTCGCCTACGTCGTCCTCTGTCTTTTCTCGTGTTCGTCGTCGTCGTCCTCTTTGGCGTCGTGGTCGTTTCCGTTGTCGTTGTCGCCGTGGTCGTCCGTCCTCCTCCTCCCACGTCGTCGCCGTCGTCCGTCGTCGGCGTCTCGTCGTCGGTTCTATTTCGTCACCGTCGTCGTCGTCGTTGTCGTCGTCGTCTTCCCTCCTCCCTCGTTGTTGTCGTCGTCGGCGTCGCTCCTTCGCCGTCGTTCGCGTCGTCGCCGTCCTCCCTCCTCCCTCGTCGGTGTCGTCGTTGTCGTCGTTGTCGCCGTCGTCGTCCTCCCTCCTCCCTCGTCGTCGCCTTCGTTGGCGTCGTCGTCGTCGTCTTCGTCGGCGTCGGCGTCGGCGTCGTTATCGTCGTCGAAGTCGTCGGAGACGTCGTCGGTGTCGTCCTAGTCGTTGTCGTCGGTGTCGTCGTAGTCGGTCTTAACAGGTTTTGCAAACCAAGTTGCGGGTGGGAGGGTGGGATGTTTGCGCGAGCAGTGGAGAGGACAGCTTCAAGTTGAGCAAGTGATTGATTGCTCCACATAGACTGTACAACATGCATTGTGAGAAACATTATGTGGGGGGGGGCCCACGCCTGCCAACAGTTGCTGTAGAAGCCCAAGTCAGCACACGAGCGTGGCGAGGCTGGGGCGCACAAGCTGGTGACAAATCTGTCGGCTGGGCGCGCAGATAGTCCAAGCATACCACCAGTTGTGGACCCCCATTCAATCCAATGGCACGAAGAATGGTCTGGACGATATCCCGGTTCCCTACAGGCAGAGGCCACTACGATCACCAAAATGCGGGAAACGACGCCGCTGCCGCGGCCGCCTTTTCCGAGCGCCACGGGAGACAGTTGTCTCCCTTACGGCCAGAGGCCATTCAGAAGCTTCATTGTCGCTTTCAAAAGATATTGTAAAAACATTCGACATATTTAACCCACTGCATTCAGAAACCCGTGTCTTTTGGCCAGATCGACATGTTCGCACACTTGTTGCATGCGGTCGAGAGGCACCGCAATTTCTCCCTGCCAGAATGGCAGTGATCGCCAAGTTGGCCCAGGAAGCAAAGCGAAACAGCCAGGCGCCCATGCATTCCGCGGCATGGGGACCTGGCACAATCATGGGAGACGGCATACACGATATTTTCTGTCAGCTAAAAGCGCAGAAGTATCGCAGAGATTGTGCACCAACAAGCCTTAGTGTCGAAAGCACCCAAGGCCGAAGACGGCGATGCGCACTGGGACACGATCTTTTGGATCACGTCAGACTGCCATGAACACGTGCAGCGCCCCATGCCGCGGCGGCGCGCGGAAGCAACGAATTTCCCGCTCACACGTTTCTCTTGGCATCGCTCGGACGTGTGCATGTTTCCTTCGGCGAGGACCATCGAGGAGCATCCTTGATCATCTGGCGAAAAAACCATGCACGAAACCGAAAAAAAAAGCGCAGGGAGTGGACGTCCGAGCGATGGCCAGTTCTGCGCAGTTCTCAAAGCAGCACGGCGCCGCGGGGCACTCTCGGGCAGGGGGGGGGCGGCTGGGAGAGAGAGAGCGCGCTCTGTGGGCGCTTGTGGAAGTGGAAGTGGAGGGTCTCGAGCCCGGGCGGGGAGGGGGCCCTCAATTCGGGAGGGGGGGAGGGGGGATTCGAAGCGGCGGGGGGGAGGGCTCGACCTGGGGGCGGGAGCCCTGAATTGCAAGGGAGCGGGGGGGGGGGGGGATTCGAAGCGGCGGGGGGGAGGGCTTGACCTGGGGGCGGGAGCCCTGAATTGCCAGGGAGCGGGGCGGCGTTCGAACTGGGAAGGGGGACGGGAGGCCGTCCCTGCCCAGGAGCAACCGACGACGGCGAGCGCCGGCGCCGGCGCCATCGAGCAGAGAGGACTACGATCGAGCTTCAGTAGGACGATATGAGGGCTGGATCAATTAGAGCTGAATCTAGCTAAATTAGGATTCGATTCGAGCCGGACCTAGCCTAGCAGGGATCAATCAGAGCTGGATCTAGCTATCGTACGATTCGATAGCAGGTTTTTCTAAGAGACGGATCGAGCCCGATGAGGGTGCCAGTGGTTAAAGTTAGATCGAGCTGCAGTAGGATTTTATCAGAGTTGACTCGAGCCCGACTAGGATGTTAGCACAGCTGGGTGCTGTAACAGATTTCTATCAGAGCTTGATCAAGCACTGCTAGGACTCTATGAGGGGGAGGGGGGGGGAGTTCAAGACCCCACCTCCCCTTCAGGAGGGGGGAGGGGGGGGGGGGCGGTTAGACAGCCCAGTGTCCGGGGGCAGGGGGGCGGACCGTTCCGACGTGTTTTGCGATTGTTTCCAAGCAAGCGTCCACGAAACACGTTCTCTCGCAGCTGGAGATCCCTTCGACTAATATGTCGTACAAGCTCACGTTGCGGAGCCGACTGAGACGTGGCGCGCTTCCTTTCTACATCGACAGCTTCCATGCCCCATAGATGACGACTGACTTTGATGCTGCGATGCCATCACTGAAGATTTCCTCGAGGGAGCCGAAGCACAGATTGAGGTGTACAAGAAGGCTTAGGGGCGATCGGTTGCGCAGCGAAAACCTATCACATTCGCGAACTCGGATGGGCTGTCGAGAAAGTTAGCCAGAGCGCTGGGAGGGAGGAGGCGGAGGAGGACGAGGAGGAGCCCAGGAGCCCCCCTCACCGAGGCTTCAGCGCCTCCGCCCTGAGCAGCCTAGCAGCGGGCGCGCTGGGAAAGGCCCGCCTGCCTGTTCCAGTTGTGTCCCAAGCCTTCCTGCGATTGGGTCCTCGTTTGAATAGCTTGGAGTATCATGGTTGTTCTGCGTTGTTGTTGTCATCTGGGCCTCGGGAAGGCGTCCGTCGCCACGGCTGGCTTCCCCTTCGGAAGTCTAGTCAGAGCACAGCCCGGGAGAGATCTGGCGGTCGTGCTTGCGGAGAGGATTGAAGCCCCTAGCGACTTGGACAAGTCCCACTGGCGGTGTTTCGCCTTTCTGGGCGTCCTGGTGACCGTGTCCGAGCTCGGGGGCCGTGAGAACACGATCTGCGCGAACGGCTGCTTCTGAACACCCGGGCCAGAAAACACTCCAAGATAAAACACCGGCCTGGAGGAAGGGAGAGGTCGAGAGGTTGAGGGATTGAAAAGGTCAACCCGCTGGAGGTATGTCGTTGGGTCCTCGCTTTGCGCGCGTTGCTCACCTCACCTCTCCCCGCCTCCTCTGCCCCCCCTTTGTTCCGTCTCCCGCCCTCTGGCCTCCTCCTCTCGTTGTCTTCGCCGCTCCCTTCTCCCACCCCTTTTGCCCCAGCGGGCCTCGCCCAGGGCATTCTGCAGCCCCCGTCGTGCGAGGACACCGCTGGCGATTCCGCCAGGTCCTTTGGGGGGATCCCATGGGCGTTCTTCGGGATACCTCGAGGGTCCCCCTGCGGGGGGCCCCGAGGCTTCTTTCGAGGGTTCCCAAGTGCAGGGGCGGCCTGGCCGATCCCTGACAGACCAACCCCTTGCATAACGACCCCCTCGCGTCGCTCAAAGGAGGGGGGCAGGCGGCAGAGGGGGCGGCCAATCCTCCTCCTCCTCCTCCTCCTCCTCCTCCTCCTCCTCCTCCTCCTCCTCCTGCTCCTCCTCCTCCCCCTCCTCCTCCTCCTCCTCCTCCCCATCCTCCCCGTCATCATCGTCATCATCATCATCATCATCAGCAGCAGCAGCATCAGCATCATCAGCATCATCAATCCTCCTCCTCCTCCTCCTCCTCCTCCTCCTCCCTCCTCCTCCTCCTCCTTCATCCTTCTCCTCCTCCTGCTCCTCCTCTCTTCCTCCTCCTCCTCCTCCTCCTCCTCCTCCTCCTCCTCCCACCACGTCTCCTCCTCCTACTCCTCCTCCTCCTTCTCCTCCATTCCGTTTATAAATCATTTCTCCTTGTCGCACCACGAGGCCATTTTTTAGGGCGGGCCATGCGTTTCGCCTGATATTTCCTCACAATGTACGAATGAAGCTTAAAAAGTGGCAACAATTTCACAGATGGTGGGCGGGTGGTTCTCAAAATTTGGCTCTCGCCTTAGCGCCGCGCACATTCGTTTTAGAAATTCACCGGGTTTCACTGGTTGAGGGCGTGTGGTTTTCAAAATGTGGTTTTCGCCTTAGCGCCGCGCACATTCGTTTTAAAGCATTGCAAGAGTTTCACGGGTTGAGGGCGGGTCGTTTTCAAAATGTGGTTATCGCATTAGCGCCATGCACATTCGTTTACATCGTTTGCAAGAGTTTCACGGATTGAGGGTTGCGTTTTTTCAAAAGTTGTTTCTCGCCTCAGCGCCGCGCACATTCGTTTATAAAATTGCAAGAGTTTCACGGAATGAGGGCGGTTCCGTTTCAAAACGCAGTTCTCGCTTTAGCGCCGCGCACATTCGTTCATACAAGTTGGAAGAGTTTCACGGATTCACATGATCAACATACCAGAAATGGCGTTTTAGAAGGATTCTGGATTGTGCGGGTGCAACAGTTATGTTGATTCACGGTATACAAGTCCCAAAAATGGCGTTCTGATACGATTCAGGATTGTCAAGACGCAGCAGTCAGGTTGATCCGTGGCGTTGGAATCCCGAGCACAATGTCTTGGCATGTTTCAGGGTCTTCAAGCGGTTGTCTTCCAACGAGGCAGTTCCCCCAATGGGGATGAACCGTTGTAGGGGCCTATGAAGAGGGAGCTTGGAGGGAGGGTGTATTCCAACATCGTTGGTGACTCTCGGGTTTACACTGGTCCTCCTCCTCCTCCTCCTCCTCCTCCTCCTCCTCCTCCTCCTTCCCCGAGCTCCGAGGGCGAAAGGGGGGGCCGTCACCAGCGGGGCTCGTCACGGACGCGGGGGGTTGGCTCGGCTGCGCCCGGCAGGTGGCCCGGGGCGGTTGGCATCTTCTGCCTCGTGTCGCACTGCGCTGCTCTGCCAACCGCTCTGGTGGCTTCTCCGCTTGAGAACCTGCCCTGTCTGGAACGATCGGCGTTGCTCTGCTGAGCAGCGCCGTGCTGAGATGTGCAGCGCCATGGTGCGCAATGCCATGCTGAGCCTTGAAGTGCTATGCTATGCCGTAGTACGACGTCCAAGGCCGTGTTGCCCTGGCGTGGTGTGCCATAGTGTGTGTGTTATGGCGTGATATGCGTTTTGTCATGCCGCCAACGCGATGTTATGCCACGCTGTGCCGTACACAGGTACGTATGATGCGAAACGTGGTGCAACAACATGGTATGTCATGAGCCATGGTATGTTATACACTGATGTGGCAAGGCTTCGCGGTGCAGTGCTACATATGTTACGATATCCCGCGCAAAGATACGCAGCGCATGAAATGCCATGCGACGCTGCGATGTGCAGATGTTTGCTGTGTTACGCACTGGCATACTGTGCTAGGCCATGTTACGCCATACCATGCCATGCTCGCCGGCCCGAAACAGGCCTCCAGAGGCTCAAGACCTACCAAAGTTGGCCATCGTGACTTCTGTCCTATCCCCTCCAGGTTTGGGTCCGCGTCTTCCCCCGAAGAAAATGGCCGTCCTTCGACGCTGGCGCGCGCTCCCCGCCACGGCTGCTGCGAAGCCCGACGGGCCCGACGGGCGACGTGGCAAGGCGTAGGCCTTGGAAGCAGACGCCCGGCACCCACGCTGGCAGATTGCGGGGTTCCTTGTCGATCCGATCGGTCCGATGCGATCTCGGCCTTGGCCCGAAACGACTCGATTCCGATGTTAGGGCGATCCGATGTGGCCTGATGCTTGCACGGCGCCGTGTGTGCATCCTGGCGCCGCCGCTCCGACTCCGATTCTCCGAGCCGAGGCGGCCCGATGTGCTGCACGCTCCGATCCGCTCCGGCTTCCCGAGTCGGTGCTGATGGTTCCTGGAGTGGAGCCCAGTCAGAGTTCCATGGCCAGCTTCTCGAGCCGCGCCCAGCCACGGCGACGAGAACTCCAGAAGCACCCAAAAGGCCCCAGACGGCTCCAGCTGTCCCCGCGAGGGTCCCAGCCGGCCCCAGGAGTATGCCCAAGATGAGCCCCGAGTGGCCGGAGGGGGACCAGGGTGGCCCTCCTGGCGCGAGGACCTCGAAAAGACCCCAAAGATGGCCCGACAGGGCCCCCGAAGGCCCCAAAGGGCCCCCACAAGCGCCGCCGCCGCCGCCGCCGTGACCGCCGGCGAGGCCGTGCTGCCGCCGCCGGCGCCAAGCCTGGGCACCAGCCTGAGCGCTGCGGCGGCCGCCGCGCTCGCCTCCGCCGTCGCCAACAAGGCCCCGCCGCCGCCGTGGTGGTGGTGGTCGTCCTCCTCCTCCTCCTCCCTCCTCCTCCTCCTCCTCCTCCTCCTCCTCCTCCCTCCTCCTCCTCCTCCTCCTCCTCCTCCTCCGCCTCCGCCTCCGCCTCCGCCTCCGCCTCCGCCTCCTCCTCCTCCTCCTCCTCCTCCTCCTCCTCCTCCTCCTCCTCCTCTTCCTCCTCCTCCTCCTCCTCCTCCTTCTCCTCCTCTCCCCCTCCTCGTCCTCGGCGTCAGCGTAGGCGTCGGCGTCGGCGGCGGGCGGCGGGCGGCGGGCGGCGTCGTCGTCGGGCGGCGGCGGCGGGCGGCGGGCGGCGGGCGGCGTCGTCGTCGGGCGGCGGCGGCGGCAGGGACGGCGGCAGGGCGCTCTTCGCAGCCCGCGGGCGAGTGGGGCACGGGCGCAGCAGCGCGGGCGAGCGGGCGCCTGCTGGCCACGGCCAGGACGCCGCAGTCGTCGCTGTCGTGACTTGAGGCAGGGCCTACTGTGAAGGCCTCACGACCGGTGCCGCCGACCCTGAAGGCGGGACTTCCCCCTGTGATCCTGGGGCCCCCTCCCAGGACCCCGGGCCACGGCCAGGGTCGGGGCACGTCGTTGTCGCGGCTCGCGGTTGGGCCTGTTTCGATCCGGTTCGATACTGGTTTTGTCCGGTCCGATTTGGTTCGGTTCCGGTGTTCCGACCATCCGATGCGGCCTTATGTTTGCATGACATTGTTTAACATCTTGGCACAGCCAGTGCGATTTCATGTCGATTTCGGGACGAGGCAGGCCGATCCGACCCAAGTTCTGATTCGATCCGACTTCCCGATGTGCTTCATCCTACGGGTTTTCTGCCCATCTTCGGCCTCTGGGAGCTTGCATCGGGCCCCCTGCCTTCAGAGATCGACCCAGGATGGAAAACTTGTCGAGGCTGGACCCTGGGAAGGGGTCCGGGGAGCCGTTTGGGGCGGATTTGGGGTCGGATGGGATGTCGTCGTCGTCGTCGTCGTCGTCGTCGTCGTCGTCGTCGTCGTCGTCGTCGTCGTCGTCGTCGTCGTCGTCGTCGTCGTCGTCGTCGTCGTCGTCCGCGGCGGCGGCGGCGGCGGCGGCGGCGGCCGCGGCGGCGGCGTCGGCGTCGGCGTCGGCGTCGGCGTCGTAGGCACGTCGCCGTCGTGGGACCCAGACATCCAGCTGCTCCAATTTTTTCGATGCGGGGGCCGGTCTGGACCATTTCCCGAGGGCCGATTTTTCGTCCCGAGTCGTTTTGTTGAAGCTCCCGAGGCCCCTCGAGGGCCCCCCGAGGCCGGAAACGGCGAAAAAACGCCCGCTTCAATTGATCTGGAGCGTCGGGTCTCGGGGGAGCATCGAGGCTCGCGGGTCGGGGCGTTTGACGGGAGCCGCAGCAGCGGCAGCACATCCGCAGGAGCAGGTGGCGGGCGGGCGGGCAGGGCGCGCGCGGAGGCCGCGGCGGCGGCGAGCAGCAGCAAGGCCGCGCTCCCTGGGGCGCCGCCGGGCGACGTGGCCGGCATCCCACAGGCCGGCCAGTCGCCCACGCGCGAGCGGTGGTTCCATCCCCCCTCGGGCAACGAAAAGATCATGACCATAGGTTTTTCCATGTTTTCGGCCTCTGGAGGGCCTCGGGACCGTCAAAAAACGACTCGAGACGAAAGACCGGTCCCGGGGAATGGGTCGAGACGTCTCAGGGTCGACGTCAAGAAAAAGTCGTGACGTCCCGGGGGGGGGGTCTGGGAGGAGGATCGGGTCGGACGAGACGGGGGTCAGAGGAGGAAAAGGTACTCATCCCGCTGCCCTTCCCTGGAGTTCCCCTCTTCGGGCCTCCTTGTGGAGGACCTCGTCGCCACCGCTGGATCCGCCTCGAAATCTTGTTCAGAACGCACCCCAGGAGAGGTCGGCCACATGCAGAGGGTGGTAGAGGGATGGGGGAAGGCGTCTTAGAAGCACCCCTGCTTCTTAGAAGCCTTCCCCCCTCCCCCTACCCCCCTCTGCCCGCCGCCAAAGAGGTCCAGGGAGTACCGGTATCGGCGCCGGTTGGTTTCCCCATGGGGGGGGGGAATGGGGAAAGGGGGGGGTACGAAATCTGCTGCATGCAGCTGGTTTCGGCCCCACCGAGGGGCCCATTCCTCGATACCATGGCCGCCTCCGGCGCCAGGAGGCGCTGGAAAAGTCAGCTATGGGAGCTGATTCTCAAACCCCCCCTTTGCTATCCCCCCCTTTCGCCCTGCCCGAGAAAGGGGGGGAGGTCGGGCGGAAGGTGCTGCATGCAGCTGGTCTCGGCCCCGCCGTCGGGCGCTTTCCTTGGTGCGCTGGCGCCCACGGCGCGGAGGGGTGCCGGGGAAATCGGCTGCGTGAGCCGATTTGCTCCCCCCCCTTCGCTGAGCAAACCCCACTCCCAGACCGCCTCGGGCAATGAAAGAATCATGACGGGAGGTTATTCCGCATTCTCGGCTTCGGGAGGCCCTCACCGGGCCTCGGGACCGTCAAAAAACGATTCAGGAGGAAAGACCAGTCCCAGAGCATGGGTCGAGCCCTCTGAGGGTCGACGTCATGAACAAAAAGTCATGACGTCGGGGGTCTGGGCTTTCGAATGGGAGGAAGACGGGGACCAGAGTACGGTCGCGACCGAGGTAGAAGATCGAGGCCGGTTCGGGGACAGGGTGCCCTGCTGTTCTTCGTGGTTGTTGGATGTTCGTGTGCCTCCTGGGGGCCCAGACCCCCGACGTCAGGATTGCGTCATGACCTCGACCCTCAGGGGTCTCGACCCACTCCCCGGGGACCGGTTTTCCATCCCGAGTCGTTTATTGACGGTCCCGAGGGCCGGTGGGGGCCTCCAGACGTCGAGAATGTGGAAAAGCCCTCCGTCAATTTTTTCTTCATTTCATGGCCCGAGGGGGTCTGGGGAGGGTACACCCTTGGATTATGTTGCTCCCATCGCACTCAAGGACCACATCCCAGAAAGAATTTCGAGCACCCGGAAAAGTGTCCAAAGAGTGTCGACACGGTGTCGGACGAGTGCCTCCCAGGGCCCGGCACGTGAAGACCCTCGAGTTTCGGTACTCTCTTGGTGCTCGAGATTCTTTCTTGTGGTCAAGGCTGCCGCAGGTTGGAACATCAGAGCCCCTGGCTGTTCTCTGTGTGTTTTGGGGGGGGACCCTGCGGAGGCCAGGGCCTCGCGCGCCCTCTGGGCTGCGGTTGCGCTGGGCATCGGGCCTCCCGCCCAGCTCCCCGCCCCTCCCTCCTCCTCCTCCTCCTCCTCCTCCTCCCCTCCTCCTCCCTCCTCCTCCTCCTCCTCCTCCGCCTCCTCCCTCCTCCTCCTCCTCCTCCTCCTCCTCCTCCTCCTCCTCCTCCTCCTCCTCCTCCTCCCTCCCTCCCCTCCCTCCCCTCCCCTCCCCTCCTCTCCCTCCCCTCCCTCCCCTCCCCTCCCTCCCTCCCCTCCCCTGCCTCCCTCCCCCCTCCCTCCCTCCCCCCTCCCCCCTCCTCCCTCCCCCTCCTCCCTCCTCCCTCCTCCCTCCTCCCTCCTCCCTCCTCCTCCTCCCTCCTCCTCCACTCCCCTCCTCCCCTCCTCCTCCTCCCTCCTCCCTCCTCCCTCCTCCTCCCTCCTCCCCTCCTCCCTCCTCCCTCCCTCCCCTCCCTCCTCCCTCCTCCTCCTCCTCCTCCTCCTCCCTCTCCCTCCTCCCTCCTCCCTCCTCCCTCCTCCCTCCCTCCCTCCTCCTCCTCCTCCTCCTCCTCCTCCTCCTCCCTCCTCCTCCTCCTCCTCCTCCTCCTCCTCCTCCTCCTCCTCCTCCTCCTCCTCCTCCTCCCTCCCCCTTCCCCCCCCTCTCCTCCTCCTCCCCTCCTCCTCCTCCTCCTCCTCCTCCTCCTCCTCCTCCTCCTCCTCCTCCTCCTCCTCCTCCTCCTCCCCTCCTCCCTCCCTCCCTCCCTCCCTCCCTCCTCCCTCCTCCCTCCCTCCCTCCCTCCCAGTTGGTTTCTCAGACTTGAGCCAGTACGTGACATACGTTCACTGCTCATCTATCCATGCTTGCTCTAAGCTTGCTACGTGAAACACAACTAACAGTAGTCTAACGAGGTCTGTACACCCAAATCTTTACTCTGCTACCCGTTCTCTTGACTACTTAGAATCAGAAAGCGGAGCGTGGAGCGATCCCGGCCTCACACATCATCATCATCTTCTCGTAGATGTCGTCGTCGATCTTCAGGTACTTGTCATGCCGTAGATCATCACTGTCCAATAAATGCTGCTCGCTGTAGTCCGGCTTGATCACGCTGGGCTTGATCCTGATGAACTTGTTATCTTGTACTTGCAATTTCCACAATCCTGTCGTACACTTCAGTAGTAGTTGCGGGAAAACTCCAAGCTTCGTCAGTCCGTCGGCCAACATACTTGATGTCGGTACATGAGTCACTCTACGAAACCTTCCTGTCAAACGATCCTCTCTGAGGGACATCACTGATATCCTCTGAGTTTTATCTGTTGTCAGTCCTCTGGCTCCCGTGATCAGCTCGAAGAGGTCCACGCAATCTGTCACTGCATCACATGGGATTAGTAACACATTATCTTGTTCCAACATGAGAAGTTGTCGAGGTCTTGCCGGGGAACCAGTGATCTGCATAGAAAACAACTCCGTCATTCTTGATGAGATAAAATGTGCCACCTGGAGTCCACCAACACATGCGTTCGTCTCAGCATGGGAGGTGCTGTGGCTCACTCGTGATGCCTTCCTTGCGGTGAAATACAGAGTATGGCCATATCCTCCAAAATCTCGGGCCTCTGTCACAGGCCACCATTCTTTATTGTCATACTGCACCTTGGGCTCGCTCATGAGTTCAACGATCTTGCCCTCGAAAGGGTAACCTGACCTCTTTGATGCGTGTCCTGCGTCCGTGATGGATACCAGTCGTAGAGGCCACTGTAGCTTGTGAAAGTGAAGTCCATTCATCGTCTTGCTCTTGACAGCGCGGGCCAACAGGGCATTGCACTGCTTCAGGTGTGTCATCAGAGGGCTGACCATCTCGCTCTGCAGAAGTACAACTCCATGGCATAGGTCTACACGCGTCAAGCAGACCCACAAGAGACTGCACAGCAATGAACGAAACTCCTTGTGTTCGTCCTTGTTCAGGGGCAGGCTGTCATTCTTGAGTCGCTTGGCGTCGGTTACCTTCGCTGGAGTCAACTTCATCAAGTAGTGCTCTTGGTCCAGGAAGTAATGTCCAGGTGATGGCATAGAGTGGCGAACTCCGACATATATCAATGGAAGAACGCACCTCTTGACTGTGCCAAAACGCTCTGACAATCGTATGTAGGTCCTGTCCAAGAAGCTCTGAGACGCGATCGTCAGGATGTCGTCAACGTGAGTGATGTAGATAGCCACTATCTCCCATCCGCGGGTGATGTAGAAGAAGTTCTCATCATGGTAGGCGCTCATGAAGCTCAGCTCTTTGACCATAAAGTTCGCCAGTGCAAGCTGCCATAAGAGAGGACCATCCACAAGTCCGTACATGGCCTTCAATAGTTCGAGCACGAAGTAGACTATGTCCTGGTCCTGCACATAGATGCCACTGCCCTCGATGCTACGGAGATGTCTCCAAACGTTTGGAGGTGGCTTGAACCAGACCTTCCGAAGCTGCTTAACTTCGTGTCCCAACTCAGCTGCCCGGCGTACAACTTCAGAAAACTTGAGGCCCTGTAAGAAGGCCGTGCTGATATCTAGACTCTCAATCACGAGGTCGTACTGAGCTGCAAGAGATACTGCCAAGCGGTGAGAAAGTCGCGACGCTGTCGAGCTGTGTCTGTCAATGCTATTCTTCTGTCGATCGAGAAAGCCTCGTCCACAGCATCTGCTTTTCACCAGTCCTTTTGAACGATCTGCCCATTTCCGAACCCAGGTGCCATCAATGGTGTTGTCGGAGTCTGATGCTGGTGCGAGCTTGAAGATGCCGTGAGATACAAAGCTAGTGACTTCCTTCCTGTCTGCTGCTTCGACCGCTGGCCAATGTGCGATGATCTCCTCTGGAGTGAGGATCTCGCTGCTGGATACGCTGAAGCATTCATCGTCTTTGAAATCGTAATAGAAACAGCGTGAGGTACGAAAGGGGCCTGGGACAACTAGTAGAGCCTCCTTCTCGTGCCAAGGTAAGGTGCCAGCTTGCTCGACTCGGGCTTGATGCAATAGAAGCTCTGCGTCGTGAATTGCATGGTTCATGTAGTCTGCTGCATAGTCATCATGAACTTCGTCAAATGAGTACTCTGCTGGAGAAGCCCACCAGATCGGGAATGGTGTCACATATCTGGAAACTTGAAGATCCTTGTGGTCGATGGTGTCGTCCAGAGAGCCTTCAGGATACTCGATGGTCTTGTCTGGATCTTCAGTGGCAGGGTGTTCACTCGCCTGGTTCTGGTCTCCAGCTTCTGGATATTCAATGGTACGATCCAGATCTCCAGCTCCTGCATCAGGTAGAGATGATACTTGCTGTGCTGATGGCTGAGCTGTGTGTGAGTCATCTGGAACCTTCGGATAGCCTCCGTGGGAGGCAGCCTTCTGATCATCCCAGGATGAGCCACCTGGATTCGCCGACTTGGAGCCCTCTGGCCCCTTGACGATCGGCTCACGCTCGCCTGAGACCTCCTCATCATTACTCGCATTCTGCCGGGGGTCGTGGCGACTCGGTGTGGCGTGTGGCCGTGATATTGCAGGCGAACTGGTCGCTGCTGGTGTAGATGCAGTAGGCTCTGATATCGGTAATATCGGCTGGGATGATGTTGAAGATGTTCTCGGCTGCTTCTCGCCTGGAGGTGATAGCATCGTAGATGTATCCGATCTCTTCTGACCTGTTGTAGCTCGTGGTGGTGAGGATGGTACCGTAGGCGGAGCAGGAGCAACCATTGGAGTGGCGACTCGGGGTACTGGAATGTCCTTCGGCCTTACAGGTCGCCCATCATCGTCCGGTAGTTGAATACGAACGCGAGTACGAGACCTATCTTGACCTTCTTCAGATGATACTGAACTCGACTCTGCGTCTACCTGCTCCTGTGCCATTGGTGATGCTATCGGGGTCTCGGAGATTGCTAAATTTCTCGGTGTCCCAGCAAGTGGTGTCATAGGTACGGGCACCGTCGGTGTGTCTGGAAGCTGTAGTCCTGGAGGAGGTGCCAGTGGAAATGGAAAGATAGGCGCTGCTGGAATCTGACTTGAGTGTGAAGGCGAGGCCTTCCAAGTCGCCGGTGCTGGAGGAACAACCACTGGTACTGCTGGTGGTGCAGGAGGTGCCGGAGGTGCCGGCGGGTGTCCTGCTGCAACTTCTGATATCTGCGTCATTGGGCTGTCATTCGTCATGCTGACCTTTGGCGGCTGCATGCTGACCTTCGAAGGTTGTGAAGGTGCTGCTAGTTTTGTCCATGGTGGTGATGGCGGCCTCCTCGGCTGGTCTGGCGGCGTCTGATAGTCAGGCGCAGGCGGTATCGTAGATGGCGTCCCATCTGACCAAGGCCACGGTGAGGGCTGCCACATAATCTTGCTCTTTGGGTCCACGACGTCGTCCAGGTCGGGGGTGTGTTCGTAAGAGTCATTCTGCTCGTCCTGAACTTTGAAGAAATAGAACAACACATATGATGACTCAGACCATGGACCATGAGATGCCAAGGTGATGGCATTGACCGTCGCAAACTGCTTCACCACATAGTTGGATCGGACACTCCGATTCCACAAAACCAGGATGCATCGTCTTGCTGCAGGCACTGCCGTCGTACGCTTGCACTGAGTGCCCACCTGAATGCCACCAAGGTCCGATTCGAGAAACGTAGTGTTGGCTACCTGCTTGGCGACCTTGTAGATATGCGGCTCGTTCTCATAGAGGTCTGGAGGTACAATGGCGTAGTGCCCTTCTGCCTCATTGAAGAACTTGCCGAAGATAAGCGGAGCGTTTGGTACCAGCTGCTCGACCAAACTCATAAGCTCAAAGACCAGTCGTGACTTGTCTTGGTCCGTCTTGTACTCTGTGTGTGTGTCTCCTTGTGTCAGCAGCCAAGTGAAACCCACATGAGGTCGTATATGTCGTAGTGGTACCAGCATCGGATATCCACGCCATGAAACAATCGCCTTGTTCTCGGGCATGTAATTCTTGATGAGATCTGCTGGTCCTCTCCATCCAGGGTCGTCTTTGGTGTCAGGCTCTCTCCACAAGTCCACCTTGGAGCCGCCCACCAACTTGGCTGCGTCCGCTGCGGTATGTTGCTGAACTCGTGCGTTGTGGGCCTTCGCGATCCTGTCTTCCACGATCGCGGCACTGATGGCGTCCTTGGCGGCCATCCTGAGTCTGATGGAGGTCTCCACTGCATCGGGCACACTCTCGAGGATACCCAGCTGCGCGACGAGGCCTGGGTTCTCATGATCATAGAGCTCTCGTGGTTGAACTCCAGTAAGTGCCGCTGCGGGAGTAGATCCGCCATAGGAAAGAGACAGGTTCGTAGTCATGCAACATTCTTCGACGCAACGCTCTTTGCTGACATTCCATCCTTGCTTTTGTGCTGTAGCCCACAACTTCATACTGCCAATACGTAATATCTGGATTCGCCTCTCACACTTGGGCGCTGCAGTATGTCCCTGACTTCCGCCAAGGTCTCTGTTGATCGAGAAATGCTCGCACGCCTTGGAGACCAGATCTGAGATGACCGCTCCTTCTTGATCTGAAACAAGCCACCACATAGGTCCAAAATATTTTATCCAGAGGTGGAAAGCGGTGTTCATCCAACAATCTGCAGTCTTGTGATCGAGCCTTGTCGTGAGGGCGTAGCTGATGCATTCATCAACAAAGACCACGAACGTCATATCCCAGATAAACCAAAGGTCTGTCTGCACGCGGAAGTTGAAGTGAGGGCTCATCGTAACTCCATGTTGAGGTCGTGTTGGATGTCGGCGCCAGTCCATACAATCTTTGCACATCTTAGGTATAACCTGAAATACCAGGGTAAGAACCTCCGTGCCGAAACCTCCTCGCCGAAGAAACCGAATCATATCATCACGTGGAGCATGCCAGAACTTGATATGGAGGCCAAGAATGATTTTCTGCTTCTCGGTGGTGCTGATCGAAGGGTCGTTCAGCTTGCCACGAATCTTGGCAAAGTCGAAACTCGGTTCGATGTAGTCCGGCAGCTCAACTACCTTCGGGTCTTCGTAGGGTTCCAGTGTCCTTGGATCTGTTTTCCGTTTTAAGACCTTCCTGGGAGGTCGCGACTCTGGAGGTACAGGAGGAGGTACAGGAGGAGGATCTGAGGTGTCTGCATCGTCATCTGCATCTTCTGGTAGTATTGGTTGATCATCACCCGCACCGTCTGGCTCCGGCGCTGGAGCTGGCGGCTCAGCAAGTACTGGGCCTGCTGGTGGTGCTGGGTGTGCTGCTGCTGCTGCTGGTCCTGCTGCTGCTGGTGCTGCTGCTGCTGGTGCTGGAACTCCTCCTGGTGGGACAGTTGATGATCCACCAGCTCGAAGAGGATCGAAACGACAGCCTTTGACCTTTGTGTGCGGCAGTGTGTCCACCTGTTGGCCGTCGGGACCGACCTTCTTAGCTCCATGCTTGCACCGTTCGCATGTCCAGCCAACAAAGTGAGACTGGCTCCTGCCGAAACGCTGAACGTTCGAGCCGATGTTGTGCTGCACCGTGTCATTGCCGATGTGCGTAGCAACGTCCATGAGCAGGGCCAAACAGAACAACCAAGGATATACTGCCGAAAGTGCTGTGCGGTGGATAGATCCAACTCTGCCCTGCAAGATGCCGTGGTCCTTGCACTTGTTCTCGCCTTTGCACTGTCGTACTGAATGTTGGAGTTGAATGCCAGTCGTCAAGAGAGCCGTTGCCTTCTGTGTAGGTAGGCCCGTCTCGTCGATCGCGCCAAACTGACATTGATCAGTGTGATACCTTTTGTTGTCACCCTGGGTGAACGATGGTGACTCGGTAACCTTCTTGAGCGGGCTCTTGCTGAATATCGAGGAAGACCGAGGGTTCTCGGCGATAGATGCCTCATCCCGCTCCTGGTCGTCGTCCATGTGCTGAGCTACCCAGTCCAAAGTCGATCCTTCTGCTTGTCGGGCTTTGTCGCGTTTATCTGGAGGTGATCGATTTGACTGACCAGACCAGGGAGCACATCGTGGGGACCAGTAGTGAACACGGACACCCAGTTCTTGTTTGCACTGATCCAGTAGGCGTCGATGCTCAGGCTGCTTCAAGTCCCATCCATATCTGTAGTCCACGGGGAAGGCGATCTTGAGACCCACAGCTGCTCCGGCTGCCGAGAGGCGGCCAGATCCACTCATTCCTTCTTGCAGGCAAAGAGGGGCACCGTGAAGATAGCGCTTCATGACAGTCGTCCACTGACGAACGTTGTCCGGCGTGATAACCACACAGCCTGTGAAAGTGTAGAATTCTTCTGGCATTGCACGATATTCATGAGCTAGTCGCTTTGAGTGCTCTTCCATATGTCGAGGCCAGTGATCACCTTCATAAACAAAACCTTCGGTCATGTTCCAAGCCTTGAAGTAGTCCAGGTCATGGTGCTTCGTGAATTTGCTGAATGAGGGCCAATCGCATGTCGGTGTCCATTGCACGTTGATCTCTGATGTCTTCGGGGGTGCCGAGGGACTGCGAGTTGGCTTAGTACTGCTTCCCGTTCTCGAGGCCTGACCATGGAGCTGAATGGATGCTTTGTCTTCGGTAACTCGATGACCGAAGATGTTGCGACAATAGTTCCGAACTGCATCCTTTAGAATATCTTCTTCAACATTGGCTTGACCGAACTTCCCGATGGGTAAGAGGTAGTGACCACTGTCCGTGAGAAAGACGCGAATGAAATATGCCTTCTTCTTGCCATTCGGGACAGAAACGTTCAAGACCAGAACTCCATCATGATTGTCAAGAATATCGCAGAAGAGGGCGGCCGAATACTGCAACAAGGATGAGTTGGGAAGTAATCCAGGACACTTGGAGCCAGTGCCGCCCATCAGGTCTGCCTTGAACGTAATATCACTGCATCCAGGAACGCCAATCGGCATCGTCGCGACTGCTAGTCCAGGGTCTGACTGGCCGTCGATGCCTGAGAAGGTGCTGGTGCTGGGCTCGAGCTCGTACTGAAGGCCTGCGCTCTTCAAGTGTTGCTTGACAAAGTCCTTCATCGTGTCCGTGCCCATGATGCCAGCTGCGGCTCCTGGATCCACGATAAGACCTGCTACCTCCTTGCCACGAACAGTATGCATCGTGCTGAAGTCTTGAGCGGGGCTGTCCGTTGTCATGAAGATGCCGCGCTTGATCTGCCCATAGCCAATGCCAGTGTCCATGGGAGTGTTGTTGTTGATGGTCTCCTCGACCTCCGGCGGCGGCCTGAAGCGTTGAGGGTCTCCTTCGTCATCATCATCATCTGCTTCAGGTGGTGGCCGGAAACGGTGAGGATTGCCATCATCGTCATCATCATCTCGTGAAAATTTCAACGGCGTCATCGGAGGTAGTTCCGTCTGAATGGCTGGGGTCTTCGGGAGAGTGTCTGACAGAAACTCGAAAGAGCCCGTCGTTCCAGACGTTCCTCCTGGCGTCGGGAAGTGAACATCAAGAGGTGTCGTCGGCACGGATGCTGGCGATGCTGCAAAGATTCCAGGCTTCGGAGCGGCCCAGGAGAAATACTGGTGATAGCTGCCCGTCTGGGTGAAGTATGCTGAACCATCATCGTAGTTACTGCCATAACCAAACTCCGAAGAATCATCATACCATTCGCCATCATCGCCGTAGAAACCACCTTTTGATCGGGACTTGCCCTTTCGACTCTTACCTTTCCGACTTTTGCCACGTCCTTTGCTTTTACCTTTGCTCGAAGAGGAGGAAGGGAAAGAGGAACTCTTGCCCTTGCTTTTGCCCTTGTCTTTAGAGCTGGAGGTTCCTGATCCGTTGAGCGGGCAATCCGATGTGCGATGAAACTTTGACCCACATCTTGTACATCCTTCACCTTTCCCGCTCGTGGGGAAACGATTGCCTTTTCCACGTCCTTTACCGTAATGTTCATCATGTTGAGCTGTGCCGTCATCTGCTGCGGGGAGGTATTGAGACCAATCTCCTGATTGCTGCTCATCATCATCTGTCCATTTGTAGTCATAATCGTCCTCATAGCCGTACCAGGAACTCCATTCATCATATCCGTCATTCCAGCTCCAACTATCATCTTGCCATTCATCATCATGATGTCCGTAATGCTGCTTGATCATCTCGGGAATTGACGATCCACTATTCTGCTCTGCATGGGCCATCCGCTGTAATATCGTCATCAGATCTTCGAAGCGAGCCAAGTTGCCGTCGAGCTTGAGTTTGATGTCGTCCTTCAGCCGGTCGCTGAGGCCGGATGTCCTCAAGAGGAGGTAGGACTTTCCTACATTGTTTATCTCAAGCCCACTGTTCTGGTTCGCCTCATCGTACGTCATACGCCACATGGTGAGGTAGTCACTCAAACTCATGCTGCCGCGGTGATGGAGAAAGAACGCGTCCAGAGATTGGATGTTCATCTCCTGCTCCTGCATGCCGAACTCTCGCTGCAGGGCCTGGAGAAGGAGGGTCGCTCCTGCGGGCTCGGCGGGAAACTGCTGTCCAACACTATTCTGCCAAGCCTCATGACTCGGCTGAGCTAACAGTTCATCACCAATCATCTCTCTGACCAAGCCCGTCGATAGATCCAGGCGCTGCTCCTTCAAGTTGTTGGCGATCTGGAATGCTGCACCCTTCAGCCTGCCGGCCATGGCCGGTCCAGTGGCGCTCTCGGAGATGTCCGTCTGGCGCCACCACAGGCGCAACAACTGGGTATACCGTCGGAGAGGATATTTTGGAAGTCCGACTCGCCAACCTGGAGGTACACTCTTCGTGAAGGTGTCAAGGGCCAGGCCGGACTCCGTATGTGTGTCTTGTGCCATCGCTCCAAGAAGTAGGAGGAATAACAGAAATAGGATTACCTCGTAGATATAGTCAAGGATGATGCACTGCGCGCGAATTGTGATCCTCGGGCCGTCGTAGTAATTCTGAAGCACGGCCCTGGAGAAGCGGTTGGAGAAACTCGCGATGGCGAAGTTGTAGTATCTGAATCTGCACGTCTCGGCCTGGCGGGGCGGCGGCGCTATGGCGGCGGCGGAGGCCAAACAAGACAGCGAAGCACGTCTACTCGCTACCAAAGTTGGTTTCTCAGACTTGAGCCAGTACGTGACATACGTTCACTGCTCATCTATCCATGCTTGCTCTAAGCTTGCTACGTGAAACACAACTAACAGTAGTCTAACGAGGTCTGTACACCCAAATCTTTACTCTCCCCCTCCCACTCCCCCTCCCCCTCCCCCTCCCCCTCCCCCTCCTCCTCCGCCTCCTCC
>CAUYUJ010014533.1:140445-255445 GCA_963575745.1 Prorocentrum cordatum
CCTCCTCCTCCTCCTCCTCCTCCTCCTCCTCCCCCAGGCACCGGGAACCTGGCAGGCTGGGCCAGGCACACCAAAAGTAGGCCAAGTAAGAGCCGCTGAGTGCGAGTGCTCTTTGGGGAACAGGTCGAATACCCGGCAGGCTGGGCCAATCACAGCAAAAGTACAGTCGACCCAGATTGGACAGGACACGCGAGAGGACACAGGACCCTTCCTCGGGCCACATCGCCCAAGGAATGGAAGAAGGCATGGGTCCGCGAGGCACAAGACACGATGGTACCCGAGGGTACCCTTGATTTGGCAGGGTCGACCTACTAATCCGGGCCGACTGTAAGCCAAGTAAGAGCCGCTGAGTGCGAGCGCTCTTTGGGGCACAGGTCGCACGCGCGTGCCCAGGCTCTCACAACTCGAGCCGGTTGATGCAGGCAAGCACGTTGGGAGCATGGTCGAAGGCATTCCACAGCCCGCTTCTCACTTCAGTGCCAGGGCCCCGGCTTGAACGGGCACTCTGCGGCCAGAAGCAAATCGCGGATGCTGGAACGCTCAACGCCGAAAGAGAATGGAGTTGGGCTGCAAAGTCCTACTCCCGCACGTCGGTACGTGACCTGATTATGGCTAAACTGCTCCGCAGAATATGAGGGGATCAGCGCGGAGTGTGAAAACTCATCCAGCCACCAGTACCTATGTAGATTTGCAAACACGCAAGCAAGTGTGTTGAACAAACTCTCCTGATCACAAAGGTGTTAATGAATACGTCATACGACTGCGTTGAACCAACATACCTACACCAATTGAAGCACACATCAGCTTGCAATCCGCCACCGCGCCCCTGGCGCGCTGACTGAGGCGTAGTAAAATGCCATGTGCTGCCTGGTAGGGCTTCTGTATATAGTCGAAAAGACCTGCCTCCCTCTCTTCACACTGCCTTGCGTTCACCTTCCGAGGCTTCCTGGGTCGCGCTGGCGCCTGCCTGGGTCTCTACAACTCATCACAACGCGTGCAAGACAAGAGCTCCTGATCAGCACCCAACGAACCCCAGGACGCCTCCCACCAGGCCCCAGTGCACCCCCAAGACGCTCTCCAGAAGACCCTCGACAGGCCCCCCTAAAAGGATGGTTATCCGTATGCTCTTCCCTGTTTTTTGCAATCCAAGCCTGTCGGTCCAAGCTCGTCGGTCCCCGTGCGGCCTTCGAGGGCCCAAAGGAGCCCACCGAGAACTCAAGGAGGGCCCCCGTGCACGGCCCAGGACGGCTCCGAGAGAGCCCCAAGCTGGCCCCAGGAGGGCGCCCCACGAGGGCCCCCAGAGACCTTTTAGACGGCGCAGAGAGCCCCAGGATGGTTCCACAGAGTCCCAAGGCGGCCCAAGCCGACCTCAAGACACCCCAAGTGAGCCCCAAAGCTTCCCCACAACGGCCCAAGGCAGCCGTATGACAGCCCACGTCGGCTCAATCAGAGTTCCCCGAAATGCGGAAACGAGAGACATCACATCACGTGACGGCTGCCTGGGCGGTGCTCGAATGGTCGTCAAACAGAGTGTTCCGCAAGCGTTGCAGAGGAGTTTCCGCAGGCGGCTGGACAAGAAAGTTGACCGTCGCTAGGAATCCCGCCAGCCCTTTGGGCGTAGGTGGTCTAGAGTGTTTCTTCTGATACCCCTCATTCTTCCCCTTCGGGGAAGGAGTCTTGATCACTGTTCCCTATCAGTATACACCCCTTCCCCCAAGCGGCTGGGAACCAACCCGAGACCATGCGGCCCCCCCCACCATCCCACGCAAAAGCAATACAAAACACACTATGCCTCCAAATTCGGAGCATGCGCAGCAAACCCGATGCGGCCTCCCCCCACCACCCTGTCAACAAACAATACAGCGTACACTTGGCGGCGGCGGCGGCGGTGGCTGCGGTGGCTGCGGCGGGGGCAGCGGCTGCGGCGGCTGCGGCGGTGGCGGCGGCGGCGGCGGCGGCGGGGGCGGCGGCGGCGGCGGTGGCGGCGGCGGCAGCGGCAGCGGCAGCGGTGGCGGCAGCCGCTGCGGCGGCAGCGGCTGCGGCTGCGGCGATTCGGCAGCGGGGGCGGCGGCGGCGGCGGCGGGGGCGGCGCGGTGGCGGCGGCGGCGGCGGACGGCGGCGGCGGACGGCGGCGGCGGCGCGGCGGCAGCGGCGGCGGGCGGCGGCGGCGGCGGCGGATTCGCCCCCAGTAGCTGCCCATCCAAAGACGACTGCTGAAGATGCTGCGGCTCGGGCCAGGCTCGGGTGCTACGTATGTGTTGGGAGGGCGGGCGGGAGTGAGCGAGACGGCTTGCGGGCGGGGAGGGAATTCCCTATTCATATACACCCCTCCCCCAGGCGACTGGGAGCCAACCCAAGTCCATGAGGGCCCCCCCACCACCCGTTTTTTGTTAAACAAAAAATGCAAGCACACACTCTGCCCCCACCATCCCTTGTACAACATATACAAACACACTCTGTCTCCAAATTCGGAGCATGCGCAGCAAACCCGATGCGGCCTCTCCCAACCATTCCTGACAACAAAACAAAACAGAATACACTTGGCGGCGGCGGCGGCTGCGGCGGCTGCGGCGGGGGCAGCGGCTGCGGCGGCTGCGACGGTGGCGGCGGCGGGGGCGGCGGCGGCGGGGGCGGCGGCGGCGGCGGCGGCGGCGGAGGCGGCGGCGGATTGGCCCCCAATAGCTGACCATGCAACGACGACTGCTGCATACGCTGCAGCTCGGGCCAGGCTCGGGTGCTACGTATGTGTTGGGAGGGCGGGTAGGAGTAAGCGAGACGGCTTGCGGGCGGGGAGGGCCCCCACGCGTTGGAGCGTCCAGAACGGCCTCGGCGAGGAAGCCAAAATCATTGGTTTTACTAGTGTGTTGGCCCCATTTTGGCCTCCTGATGGGGGGGGGGCTAATTGAGTCCCCCCCGGCCCCCAGGATGCCCCCAAGAGGCTCCCAAGATACCCCCAAGAGGCCCCAAGAGGCCCCCCAGAGGCACCCAAGACGCTCTGCCAAACTCACTGATTTTACAAAGGTTTGGGCCACATTTGGGCCTCCGGGGGGGGGGGAAGGGCACTGCTTCAGATGACTCCAGGGGCGCCTGGGAGAGCCCAAGATGACCTCCAAGATGGTTCAAAATATCCCAAGATGCCTCAAATGGCCCCCACGATGCTCCAAGAGGCCCCAAGACCGCTTCAAGACGGCTCCAAGTGGCCAAAGAATTCCCCCAGGACGCCCCGCAGAGGTCAAAATCCTTTCAAATTATCCCGGCAAAGCAACCTAACAGCGATGTGTAGAAGCATATCTGAAAGCATTCCCCTGAAGATTCAGATGAAAATCCAGTTGTAGAATTCTGCTGTTCTCGCAGTCGTAGTCGCATTCGCGATGACAGTCGCAGCGGCAACGGCAGTCGCAGTCAAGCCTCAGCCTCAGCCTGCCTCCTCAGCCTCAGCCTCAGCCTGCCTCAGCCTCGCCTCAGCCTCACCTGCTTCCCTCAGCCTCATCCTGCCTTCAGCCTCGCCTTCAGCCTCAGCCTGCCTCAGCCTCAGCCTCAGCCTCAGCCTCAGCCTCAGCATCAGCCTCAGCCTCAGCCTCAGCCTGCCTCAGCCTCAGCCTCAGCCTGCTTCAGCCTCAGCCTCAGTCTGCCTTCAGCCTCGGCCTCAGCCTCAGCCAGCCTCAGCCTCATCAGCCTGCCTCAGCATCCAAAATGTGGCCCGGAATGGAGTTCTGGGAACTCGAAGAGCACGAAGTGGCCTACAGTTGGCTCCGGGCATCCAAAATCATGCCCAGGAATGGAGTTCTGGGAACTCGAAGACACGAAGTGGCCTACAGTTGGCTCCGGGCATCCAAAATGTGGCCCGGGAATGGAGTTCTGGGAACTCGAAGAGCACGAAGTGGCCTACAGTTGGCTCCGGGCATCCAAAATGTGGCCCGGGAATGGAGTTCTGGGAACTCGAAGACCACGAAGTGGCCTACAGTTGGCTCCGGGCATCCAAAATGTACGCCGGGGATGGAGTTCTAGCAGCGCCAAGAGCGATTTTGCGAGGATGTCCCAAGCGATTTGGGCTTCGGCGGCAGCCGCCCCGGGTCCCGCCCCGACCCCCCTGTGGAGTCATCTGCTGCTCTCTTTTGAGTCCACTAGAAACCTATCAGCAAAAGCTGTTAGGTAAAAATCCAGTTGTAGAATTCTGCTGTTCTCGCAGTCGTAGTCGCATTCGCGATGACAGTCGCAGCGGCAACGGCAGTCGCAGTCACAGCCTCAGCCTCAGCCTGCCTCAGCCTCAGCCTCAGCCTGCCTCAGCCTCAGCCTGCCTCAGCCTCAGCCTCAGCCTGCTTCAGCCTCAGCCTCAGTCTGCCTTCAGCCTCGGCCTCAGCCTCAGCCTGCCTCAGCCTCAGCCTGCATCAGCCTCAGCCTCAGCCTCAGCCTGCCTCAGCATCAGCCTGCCTCAGCCTCAGCCTCAGCCTGCCTCAGCCTCAGCCTCAGCCTGCTTCAGCCTCAGCCTCAGTCTGCCTTCAGCCTCGGCCTCAGCCTCAGCCTGCCTCAGCCTCAGCATCAGCCTTCCTCAGCATTCAAAATGTGGCCCAGGAATGGAGTTCTGGGAACTCGAAGAACACGAAGTGGCCTACAGTTGGCTCCGGGCATTCAAAATCATGCCCAGGAATGGAGTTCTGGGAACTTGAAGAGCACGAAGTGGCCTACAGTTGGCTCCGGGCATCCAAAATGTGGCCCGGGAATGGAGTTCTGGGAAGTCGAAGAGCACGAAGTGGCCTACAGTTGGCTCCGGGCATCCAAAATGTGGCCCGGGAATGGAGTTCTGGGAAGTCGAAGAGCACGAAGTGGCCTACAGTTGGCTCCGGGCATTCAGAATGTGGCCCGGGAATGGAGTTCTGGGAGGTCGAAGAGCACGAAGTGTGTGACTGTTTGCGAAAAACGAGTGCGGCGGCAGCCGCGGCGGCAGCCTGTCCGGGTCCCGCCCCGACCCCCCTGAGGAGTCATGATGCTCTCTTTTGAGACCACTAGAAACCTATCAGCAAGAGCTGTTAGGTAATTATCCCGGCAAAGCAACCTAACAGCGATGTGTAGAAGCATATCTGAAAGCATTCCCCTTAAGATTCAGATGAAAATCCAGTTGTAGAATTCTGCTGTTCTCGCAGTCGTAGTCGCATTCGCGATGACAGTCGCAGCGGCAACGGCAGTCGCAGTCACAGCCTCAGCCTCAGCCTGCCTCAGCCTCAGCCTCAGCCTGCCTCAGCCTCAGCCTGCCTCAGCCTCAGCCTCAGCCTGCTTCAGCCTCAGCCTCAGTCTGCCTTCAGCCTCGGCCTCAGCCTCAGCCTGCCTCAGCCTCAGCCTGCATCAGCCTCAGCCTCAGCCTCAGCCTGCCTCAGCATCAGCCTGCTTCAGCCTCAGCCTCAGCCTGCCTCAGCCTCAGCCTCAGTCTGCTTCAGCCTCAGCCTCAGTCTGCCTTCAGCCTCGGCCTCAGCCTCAGCCTGCCTCAGCCTCAGCCTGCCTCGGCCGCAGCATCAGCCTGCCTCAGCATTCAAAATGTGGTCGAGGAATGGAGTTCTGGGAACTAGAAGAACACGAAGTGGCCTACAGTTGGCTCCGGGCATTCAAAATCATGCGTTCTGGGAACTTGAAGAGCACGAAGTGGCCTACAGTTGGCTCCGGGCATCCAAAATGTGGCCCGGGAATGGAGTTCTGGGAAATCGAAGAGCACGAAGTGGCCTACAGTTGGCTCCGGGCATCCAAAATGTGGCCCGGGATTGGAGTTCTGGGAGCACCAACAGCGATTTTGCGAGGATGTCCAAAGCGATTTCGGCTTCGGCGGCAGCCGCGGCGGCAGCCGCCCCGGGTCCCGCCCCGACCCCCCTGTGGAGTCATCTGCTGCTCTCTTTTGAGACCACTAGAAACCTATCAGCAAGAGCTGTTAGGTAAAAGCCTTAGGAAAATCTATGTTTTGGGCTTCGCCCTTTCGCTTTCGATGGCCATCCGAGGCTTCACGATGACTCCAAGATGGCGCAAGAGGGCTCCAAGAGCGCTCCCAAGGCCCCCAAGAGCGCTTCGAGAGGGCTTCAAGAGGGCCCCCAAGAGACCCCCAAGAGGCCCCAAGAAGTTATCCGAGGCACCCAAGACGCTCCCATCGTTTCTGGATGGGCTGGTGGGGGTATTTTTTAGTCAGCGGCCGCAGGCGAGCGCGCCAGCGGCGAGTCCAGTCAGAGCGGGGCGCGCAAAGGCTGGTGGGGTTACTTTTTTCGGTCGCGGCCGCGAGCGAACAAGCAGGCGGCGGGCAGGGTGTCCGGGCCAACGGGCAAGCCTAATTAGCTACAAGAGGCACACTAGCCGGCCGGCCCACTCACAAAGCAGCCGCAAGGCAGTGGGGGGACTGACGGCGGGTGGCATCCTGGGAAGCTCGAGCACATGCACTGGACAAAATGTCGACAAATTCGATGCCTGCCATGAGGCACGGCCCACGCAGTGACAAGACGCGTAGCTGAGCAACCGAGCCCGTCATTCTGAGTGGGGGCAGGCGCGAGGCCCGAGGAGCGAGTCGCCAGTGGGGTGCCAGGCTCCCACCGCCCTAACGGCGTGTGCTAGCCAGGGGGGCTGAACTGTCGCGGAACGTGGTGCGACGCAACCTGCCGGAAGCTGGTAGGTGAGCCTGGGGTGCTGCAGCAGCTGCGAAGGGCTGAACCTCTCCGTGGCGATTTCAACACCCGCCAGTCCACCCAACAGTGCAGGGGGCACGCCGAACGACTGCGAGCCAAGCAGTGCGTAGCGGCACGGCGCCAAGCCCAGGGTGGGGGGAGAAGGCCAGCCGGCGTGGTGAGCATCGCCAGCGAGGCAGGGGAATGTAGGGGGGTGCTGCACTGTAGTGCTGCCGCCTGAAGTACGCCAAACTGAACCAGGGACAAGCAGATCCTCAAGTATACAGAGCTGGCTGTACATCCTGGGGCACGTGTGGCGCATGTCCAAGCAAGTGTGTAACGTTGCCATTGAATGAGGCGACTTGGGGGAAGCTGCGCTGAAGCAGGCACGAGAGCCGACGGTCACCATGGCCCGACCCTGCCCGCTGCTTCCGCACTTCCCCGCAAGACTCGGGGTCGTCCACCAACGCGCACTACGTGGGCCTCCAGGGTCGCAGCTAACCGCCGCTGAAGGTGGGGGGCCTTGCCACGGACAGCGAGGGGCAAGGGCGGCCCTGGGGAGGGGGGGCAACACCAACGGCGTCTGTCGGCACGCCTGGCGAGCCCCAGGGCCAAGGGCGGGGGGCACCCGCCTGGCCCGAGAGGGGAGAGGCGAGGGGAAGCAACGCCCCGCCACTCGACCGGGCCCCGGACCCGTGGGTCAGGGGACATGGCCATTCTCGTGGGTCCTCCAGGGTCGCAGCTAACCGCCGCTCAAGAGCAACTGGTATCGACTGATGGGTCCTTCGAACGGTGTTGATGCTCTGTGATGGTGGGGTCCAGAGTGGACCTCCTGCCATGCTGAATGCTGGTCTGCCAACGCGGAGACTGGCGCCTATACGGGGGTGGTGGGTGTTGGTCCTCCAGGGTCGCAGCTAACCGCCGCAGAAGAAGTCTGTAGTTGAGAAAACTGTGACATGGCTAGGTCGAGCTCGCCGCCAGGCAGGCGGGGGGGGATGCTGTGGCCCACCTCCGGCCCCTGGCGCGCGGGCCGGCTGTCGTCGTCGGACAGCAAAGTCTACGAGCCCGGGAGGCCTGCCTGCGCGAGCCAGGCTGGCTCCGCCGTACCAGAGAGGGTGAGATGTCGGGTGCTGGTGGGGAAGCCCCTCCGCGTCAGGCCCGAAAAGGAAGATGGTGGTCCACTTATCCAGCGTGGGCTGTCTAGCTAGGCCGCGCCGCGGGTGAGATGCGGGGGTAGCCTTCGCCCCAGCGGGGGGTGGCCCTGGGCATTGCGGCCTGAGCCGGGCGCAGCGAAGTGAAACGAGTCCCTTCGGGGCAACGGGTGTCTGGTGGAGGGGGGATCGGGTTTCCTTGGGCAGGTCGTTACCAAGGACGTTGAGGTAGGCCGTGTCGGGAACACGTCAGCCTTGGGTGTTGGAGTCACTCTTAGCCCACCAGCGGGCGCGCTTGTCCGAGTAGCGGTCGTCCCCTCTTGGGGAGTACCGTTTGCCCCTGCCTTTCCAGTCTGAGTCCGTCTATGGGGTTTCTCGCCGATCCCACGAGGTCCATTCTTGCCAGCCCTGCCACTGGCTGGGGGTGGCAGTACCGATGGCTCCAGCCCAGGGGTCCTGTGCAGCCGCAGGCGCGACAGCTCGGCTCTCGGCTGCTCATGGGGCAGGCTTATCGCGGCTGCCGTTGTCGAGCGGGGCGTGTGCGTGGGTGTCATGCCGCACGGAGTTCATGTGCTTGTCCCTAACTGCAGCCCAATTTACGCCGAGCCTGAGATCTCGGTCCATCCGATATGCATCATGGCCGGCGTTGTTCCATGCCTCGAGGAAATCTGCGCACGTCTGGGGTGTGTTCAGCTTGGGGTCGCTCTTGTAGCCTCGCTTGGGGTCCTGACTCAGGGCAGCCCGTTTAACCCACGCATGCCAGGTGCTATTGAAAGCGCCTCCCAACGTCTTTTGCAGGCGCGTAATCTTGTCCTGGATGGGTTCGCTCCTCTCCACGTCCGCAGCTGCAATAGTGGATTTGTACATGGGGCCGCAACCCATGGGGTCGTTAAGGTTCTCGTAATATGGCTGAGCACCCCTGCCGCTCCTCCAGGGGGCCCCGCGGATCTCCGCGCGCTTGGGGTTACCCCTTGGTGATTCGGCGGCACGCCCTCTCCCGTCTTCAGTGTCTTCCGAGGCGGGGCGGTCGCGCCCCCGGTCCCATGCAAAGCGGTTGGGGGTGCGGTCGCCCCTGGCTCCCGCGCAATCCCAGGATGATCCGCTTCCCCTTTCGGAGCTGTCTTTGGCACTCCGAAGCGCCAGGGCGGCTACCCGGTCGACGGTCTGAGAATAGGGGGTCCAGGCCTTGCCACTTGGGAGCGCGTCCTTGAAAGCACCTAGGCGATCGAAGAGGTCTGCATCTTCGTCTTCGTCCGCGGCTGGTTCTGGGCTCGCGATCGGGCTCGTTTCCCTGGTTGTGGCCAATGCGCTTCCTGGCTCGCCCTCCCAGTCGGGCGCGTCCTGCTCGCCCTCGATCTTGCCTGCCTGCTCGCACGAGCCCTGCACTTCTGCGGGCGGGTCGTTGGCCCCGTCGTCGCCGGGAGTCTCTTCATCTGCCCTGGGGGGGGCGGCCTGGAGTTGCCTCTTGCTCACAGGCCTGGCCGTCCGATGGGGGCGCCTGCTGCCTCTCCGCTGAAGAGTTGGTCGTGGTTGCGCAATCCGTGGCAATCTGAGCTGGGTCTAGGTTGGCCAGTTCTTTGACCGCGCCGTCGGCGAGGGTCGCGGGGTCCATTTGCACGAGGTATTGGAGTAGGGTGCTGAGCCTGTGGCGAAGAGGACAATCGCCTCGCTGCTCGGCAAGGTTGGCTGCGCATGCCTGCCACTTGCTCGCGTGCATCACGTTTGCCCTCGTTAGGTGGGACACCGCCCGTGCCGCGGCAGCTCGCTGGCTGCCCCATGGGGTACCAAGGGGGTGGCAATTGTCGGGGATCGTATCCCCATAGATGTTGACCAGGAAGTGGCGTAGACATTGGGGGGGGCCAAGACTCCTCGCTGGTCTTATCGCCCGGTATCCCGTCGCCGTATTCCGCCGCGTACTCCATCCATTTCCCGTAAATGGTGGGGTTCCACTCTAACAGAAACTTGACCAATGAGCGCAGGGCGCTATGCGAATCCTGTCCTGTGAGCCCAGAGGTAGAGTGGGCTGGTAGGGCGGGCCCCGTCGGCGGGGAAATGTAGGGGGGCGAGAACTTGATGTCCCGAGCGGCTGCGTCTTGCCCGCTTCTCTCACCTCGGGGTCAGGCTGGCCGGTGCTGGTGGGGAGGGGCGGCTCTCCGGCTGGGGTGGCTGGCTTTGTGTAGACATCTGGGGCTGCGGCGTTGGCGCAGTCCGGGGCAAGGTAGACGGCGATGTCGTGGCGCTCCACTATCACCTCCGCTGCCGCTTCCCGCTTGGCTGGTGCCGTGGGGCGCAAGCGCGAGGACTGCTGGTCGAGAATGTAGTCGAGCGTGCCTGGGGCCACGTTCCAGATGTGGATGAGGCACCGCCTGCAAGCCCAACCAACGTTCCACCGCCGCTGGGTCCAGAGGGCGGGCATGAGGTCCCAAGGCGGTAGACCGGCCTCGTCGTCGGCAGGTGTTTCGGGCTCTGGGTGCCACAAGAAGCAGCCTAGCGCTGGGCGGGTCACTGCCCACTCCAACAGGGGTGATCCCGCTGGGCAGGTGTCGCAGTGGGCAGAGCAGGTGCCGGCGAGGTGTGACTCGAGCCCGAACCTCCCATCTGTCAGCTTCTGAGCAGGCAGGGTCGTGCCAGCTGCGCGGGGGGTGTGAGCTGGGGGGGCTTTCATAACGAGGTCGCACAGGCTGGTAGGGGTCGGGGCCGTATCTGGACGCACATATGCGATCGGGAGCCGAGCCAAGGAAGGGAGTGTGCGGGATTTCTTTTCGCGACGTGGCTCCTCCATTATGCCCCATGTAGTACTGCAGACGCATCGGTAGTGACCTCTTGTTGCCGCAATCGCACGCGGCGAGGGGTGTCTCGACGCCTCTCCTTTCCACGGATTTGACCCAGCATTGCTCGCACAGCCACCTGCAGTTCTTGCCTCGCAAGTAAGCCTGAGAGCGGTTCTGTGCTAGGAGGTCTCTTGTGTCATCGTCTTCCCAAGTGCCGGTCGTGGACTTGAGTCCTCTTCTGTGGCAGTCGTCCCCGTCGCAGTCGAAGCGGCCGTTTTCAAGATCGACGCCGAACTTGCCGTCGGTCGCCCTTGGCGGGATAAGTAGAGTTCCGGGGGCCGGGGAAGCCGGGGAGTCTTCGTCGAGCTGCCTGTTGGACATGGCAATGCCTCCTCCGATGCACTCCAGGTCTGTCATGGCGCCTGGGCATCCGAGTCCTTCCTCTGGCCCGCTGAGCTCTTTGTGGAGGGTGCAGATGGAGCACTTGCTCTTGCCCAGGGAACTGATCACGGCCTGTTGGACTAGCACCTCCAGCACCCTCATGGGGGCCTCCAGGGGGAACTTGCTTCTCAGCATGCCGGCCCAGGTCCTTGGGCACCCGTGTTCGACTGCGACCCTATGGTGGTGTGCGTACGTGGCGAGCATGCTGATGTGTTTGATGGCATCCTCGAATTCCCCGTGCAGGGTGGTCAGCGCACTCAGGGGGAAACCCCATGCGCCTGCGAAGGTGGTTCTGTGCTCGAGGTGGACGTTCTGCCACGGGAAGCAGATGCCTATGGCTGCCTCTATGATGCCCCCAGTGGCCTCCGGACGCGGGAAAGGCCAGAATGTTGCACGAGGCCCGCGCAGCTGGATCATCATGACGACAAGGAGGACTCTGAGTGCGGAGGCGCCCAGGGCGCTGCCGTCGCTGCCGAGGAGGGGGCGTCTTAGCACCGAGTTGGCTTGGCCTGCTTGGCGAAGGAACTTTAGGTGCCGCATTCCTGGGCGTGCGCGGCGCCTCCTGCACCTCCCCGCCTTGGCGCTCCATGCCCCCGGGAACTGGTGCAAGATCTCGAGGGGGGTGCATCGGCTGGCGCCCTTTGGGCGGTGGCTGACACCCGTCACCCTGGGCAGGGGTGGGAGCGACTCGTTGGGGACGGCGAAGCCCTTGTCGTTCCAGGGGGTGCCCAGCCCAAGGAACCACGCCAGGGCTGCCCACGTCATGTTGTAAACAAGGTTGCTGGCGTCTATGCCCAGTTCTACGTCGCAGCAGAACCCTAGGTGACTCCACGCCTTACGGTCAAATAAGCCCGGCTGTCTAGGTGTATCAGCCATGGAGAACTTGTGGGGGTGCAGGCCAAAGACGGTGTACATGACCACCCCCATGGCGGGGTCCTCGACGAGTTTCTGCAGGCTGCTGCGGATGGCATCGCCAAGGCAGGTCCATGAAAATTCGGGATCCAGCGGAGCTGCGATCTTGCCGGCGAAGTTTTTATCCATTGAGACTCGGACTTTCACTATCGCGTGGTCGAGCCCCTTGATGACTTCGTCACCTGCGTGTGAGGAGGATCCCGGAAACCATGAGGTGAGGTCCGTGATCGGGGCCGAACGCCTCGTCGACAGTGAGGGCCCACCGACTGCCATTCTGCTCCGGGTGCTGGAAGCGCACCCACAGCTTGGCGAAGCGACCGTACTCGGAGAGTTCACGGAGGCGAGACCCTGTGGCCGTGGCAAACATCCTTCCGTCGCCGATGATGATCACGTTGCGCGTCGCTCTGGTGATTGCCACGTTCACCCTGTTGGCGTTGTCCATGAAACCCCACTCGTGCCATCTGTTGGACCTGGTTGTCAAGAAGATGACCAGATCCGCTTCGCCGCCCTGGCTGGAGTCAATGGTAGAGAGGGTACGCCTGCCGCTTGCTAGGTATTCCCCCGCGACGCGCCGCACTCCTGGGAACTGCATGGAGATGCCCGTGAGTCTTGAGTCCTCTTGCTCGAAGCGTAGTCGCCTGGGTCGGGTGGGCGTGATGGGGGGTTTGCGGCGGGGCCCTTGCCTTTGCCTATATCATCTTTCCCTTTCCCTTTGCCTTTGGCCTTGGCCTGTCTGAGTGTGCCGCTGACATTGCGGGAGCTCTGGGGCCACCCGTTCTCGAGGATGGCACACTGCAGCTGGTAGCCAATGACCACCCGCACCGTGACTCCTTCCTCCATTGCGGGGAGGAGGGCGCGTATGATGTCCACCGTCTGCGCTGCTTCCAGTAGGTTGGCGCATCCTGCGTGTAGCTTGGATGTGACCTCCAGGGACGGGTTGTCGACCAGTAGAAACCGGCGCCGCTCTTCTGAGGGTTGCTTGCCTGGCTCCAGGTTGCTCAGCATCTTGTGCATGTCGTCGCTGCTGGCGCGGGCGGCACGCGCTAGCTCCTTGAGCCTGTCATTGTTCTAGGGTCGGAACTCCTGCCATGGTAGACCCTTGACTCGGGGCCTTTGGGTCAAGGGGTGGACTAGTCCGGTTCGCATCGCGTTGTTGTAGAATACCCAGTTGGGCCAGGCCAGCAGCAAGGGGTGCATGCGGTAACACAAACTGAGCTGTATCACGGCAGACTCGTGTTCCCCTAACGCGTGGTGTAGACGGTCAAAGATGGAGAAGCACAGCCCCTGGTCTGCTGCCTTTCTGGAGATGACAGTGGGGGGGGAGCTGCTTGGGGTCACCGACCAGCACTAGGTGTCCTCCTGAGCGGATGACGCTGTCCAATGACATGGCCGCCATGAGCTCGTGCGCCTGTCCTGCCTCGTCTATGATGAGAAGGGCGAGTGGAGCGGCCTTCTTTAGTGCTTCTGGTGGGGTTACGCGAAGCGTCTGGAATTGGTTACATTTCTCAGCGAGTCATGCGCAACTGTCTGATTTGCATATACAGAACCACTGACCAGAGTTTAGCTGTTGAACATACAGAACAAACATCCTGAGACGCCACTGAATCTTGGACCGTGGCACAGCGACTTGCGTGAGTGGTGCACCCCGTTTTCATTTTTCGATGACCTCGCACGTGAAACTGTCAAGGCAACATTCCCGAAGAGCGCCACTAATCGGCCCTCAGCTCTACTAATTCGGAAAAACGCGTACGGATGATTTTGCACGTGGGCACTGTGTATGGGGGGAGAGAGGAGAGAAAGAGAGACGGAGAGATACTCAGCATTGAGGAAGGGAGAGAACGATACATATATATATATATATATATATATATATATACAAGACTGCATTGGCGCTTCGCGCCATGCACCTTGGTTCTTGAAGCTCGGCATGCAGGAGAACCGAATATAGCGATGATTCATTGTTGCCGTTTGCGCCATCGTCGTTCTAGTAATGTTATGTACTATCCTTATACTTCCTCTCCTCTTACTCGTGATCTTCCTTGTCTGCGAGCCACTCCTTGTCCTCATCCCCAGTTTTTATTGCAGGGGCTCCTCTTTGGAGGTGTTCCTGGGCCCCTCTCAAAAGCTTTTTGGGGACCTCTGGGGGCCTCCTGGGCGCCTTTTGGGAGCCTCTGGGGGCTTCTTGCGGCCACCTTGCTACCAACCACGGTCTCCCTGAACGACCGGGTCACGATTTGGAGTGCTTCGAGAGGCGTCTTGGGGCCATCTGGGGCTGTCAGCGGGGCTCTCTTGGGGCCATCTTGCGGCCCTGTTGGACCATATTGGGGCTCTTTTGGACTGTCTGGAAGCCCTTTGACACCGTTGTGGGAGGATTTTTGGGGCCTCTTCGGCGGACTCGGACGCACGGAATACCGAAGAACCGAATGTCAAAAAATTCATTCTTTTCTTAAGGCAAAAAAAAGGAAAGGAAAGGAAAGTGTTTTTTTTTGCACTTGGAGGACCTCTTGGGGGTTTTCTTTGGGTCGTCTTCGGGCGTCTTGGGGCTGTCTGGGGCCGCGTGGGGCTCTCGCGGGGCCGTTTGGCCGCCCTCCTGACCGCTTTGGGCCCGCTGGCAAGGCCCCGCAGGGGCGTCCAGGAGGCCCGGAAGGCCTGGGGGACCCCTTGCAAGGCGTCCAGGGGGCCCGAAAAGCGCCAGATCCCGGGGGTCCGATTTTCGGGGGGGGGGGGGGGTCCCACCCCCCCGGATTGTAAAAA
Source organism: Prorocentrum cordatum (assembly GCA_963575745.1). NCBI lineage: Eukaryota > Dinophyceae > Prorocentrales > Prorocentraceae > Prorocentrum > Prorocentrum cordatum. Next base: position 155,107 of record CAUYUJ010014533.1, read on the forward strand.
TATAGAAAAGGGAATATCCGCCGGCCCCCTTGTGGGGCCACCAGGCTGTAGGCGCGGGTTCGCAGTTTCCTGTACCAGTTGTAGCTTGTAGTTTCCAGTGCTACAGTTCTGCTTCTTGCTGGTTACTGTAACTAGTTGACTTATTGCTGGTTACTGTAACTAGCTGATTGACCGCGCGAGGGGGGGGGGAGGCCCAAACCGGCTTTTTAGCACCCCCTGGGCGCGTTGTCTGAATTGCTGGGGGGGCTCGAAATCTACACCACTCACGCAGATCCGCGGGGTCAGGGTCCAAAAACACATGGGATTTGCCACATTTCTGAAATTCGGTGCCACCCCTCACGCAGATCCGCGGGGTCAGGGTCCAAAAACACAGGGGATTTGCCACATTTCTGAAATTCGGTGCCACCCCTCACGCAGATCCGCGGGGTCAGGGTCCAAAAACACAGGGGATTTGCCACATTTCTGAAATTCGGTGCCACCCCTCACGCAGATCCGCGGGGTCAGGGTCCAAAAACACATGGGATTTGCCACATTTCTGAAATTCGGTGCCACCCCTCACGCAGATCCGCGGGGTCAGGGTCCAAAAACACAGGGGATTTGCCACATTTCTGAAATTCGGTGCCACCCCTTACGCAGATCCGCGGGGTCAGGGTCCAAAAACACAGGGGATTTGCCACATTTCTGAAATTCGGTGCCACCCTTCACGCACATCCATCGCAAGGCGTGGTAACCCAAACTGCGAGAACTCCCTCGGCCCTTTAATCGCAAGGTGTGGTAACCAAGCCCGTAAACCATACACGTCTTACCAATCGCCAGGTGTGGTAACCCCTCTTGTGATCAGTTGGTTTTGCTGATTGCGAATCGGCTTCGCATGAAGTTTCGATACTGCTTCACGACAGCGCCAAGGCCTCATGACTTAGCTCTTCCATGGCCCATTCTCCGAGAGAGGGGGCCGGCGGCAGGGGGCGAAGCCCTTACGGATATATATATATATATATATATATATATATATTATATATATATATAATATATACATATGTAGATATATATATAGAGAGAGAGAGAGGGAGACTGCGACTGAGCTGAGACTGACAGAGAGGGAGAAGGAGTGAGGACTGCAGGGGAGGAGCCAGAAGACGAGATAATGGAACATAAACACATGGAAAACGGCAGGTAGGACGAAGGGACGAAGGAGGTTGAGAAGGAGACCGCGGCTTCCACGGTGGATCTGTTTGGAGAGGGAGGGGCGAGGGGGGATGAGAGCCAGAGGGAGAGGAGTGGCGGAGAGCCGGGGAGAGGAGTAAGGCGCCAGGGAGATGTGAGGGGCGGCGAGAGCTGGGAGCGACCAAGACCACCCCGACGATGACGGCGACGAGAAAGACAAAGACAAGGGCAAGGATGACAACGATGAGCATGCAGATGCGGTCGGACCCAGGACAGAAGAGCACCCCTTCAAGAACGTGAGACCCTCCGCCGGCCAAAACACACAGAACATCCAGGGACGTCCTCCCTGGGATGCACAAGAGCATCCAACAAACACGAAGAACATTACCCCAAAGAAAAAAAAAACAATCAGTGGATGGTCTTCGCTGAGGAGATCGACCGGGAACCCGGGAGCCCGGTAACCCAGAACCCACCGAAATCGGCCCGGAATCAAGAACTGGGAACCTGGGAACTTGAAACCGGGAACCCGGGAACCCGGCCTGCTACAAAACTCGGCGGGAAACTTTCGCCAAATCCTTCAACTTCCGCTAAGACCCATTCAGTGCAAGCACTGATTGGGGAATCAGGGTCCCCTCCCCGAATAGGGGGCCACACGCGAATCCTACCCCTACCCCCCACGATTTCTGAGGGGGAGGGGGGGGGTTCACTTCGTTCGTGAGCTCCCGAGTGAAGTGAACCCCACCCTCCCCCTCAGAAATCGTGGGGGACAGGGGTAGGGTTCGCATGTGGCCCCCTCCCCGAACCGACCTCGGTCTCCTTCCTCGGTCCGAGCGCAGGGGCGACGGAGCTCTGCGCGGCGCGACCGCCTCAGGCGCGCCCAGGCCCGCAGCCGTGGCGCCGGCCTTGTCCACGCACGCCGGCGCCCGAGCCCGATGGGGGGCAGCGCGCCACGGGTCCCAGCACCCCCCGTCCTCCACCTTTTCCCCTCCTTGTCGTCCCCTCCTCTTCCACCTTCCCGTCCCCGTCCCCCGCGGCCCATCCCCCCGCCGGTCCCCCTGCGCCTCCACCCCCCCATCCGTCTTTATCCTCCTCCTCCTCCTCCTCCTCCTCCTCCTCCTCCTCCTCCTCCCCGCCTTCCTCGCCGTCGTCGTCGACGTCCTCCTCCTCCTCCTCCTCCTCGTCCTCCTTCGCGCTTCTCCCTCCATTTCCCCACTCTCCTCTGCAATCCTTTTCCCAAATAGATAAACCCTCCCTGTCGCACCCCAGCCATGTTGGTTGGGGGGACCGGGCATTTCGCCTGACTTTCGCGCCATTTCTGAACATGAAGCTCGAACTCTTCATCACTTGCACAGGTGGACGGGTGTGGCCTTCAACATGGGGTTCTCGCACTAGGGCTGCGCAAATTCGTCACAAAAACATGATCGACCCACGAACCCGGAAAGGAAGATAGAAATGTGAAACATGCAAGATGTCAAGACACCCAATATGGGCGACGGACACTTGCAATGCTCAGGGTAGATGGTGATGTACGGTGCCAGGGGCTGTGTTGTGCTGTGCTGTGGTGAACTGAGACGCGCCATGCCGCGTCGAAGGTCTGTGCTCTGTTGCATTGTGGATCGGGTCGGCCGTGGCGCCAAAATTCAGATCGAACCTATTCTGGATCTGAAACTCGCGTTGCCCGAACACATCACTGAGACCTGACCGCGATCGACAAGTGCGGGGCGCTCGGCTGGTTCCAGCTCAAGATGCGATTCAATTCGGAAGCGGGACGAACCGGAAGGGGACGAGTCTGCACAGCTCTGTGCTCCGTGGCGTCGTGGGTCATACAGTCGGGGCGTTGACCTAAGGAGCCCTAAATAAGGAACGAGACCTCTTTTTTCCACAAGTCAAACTCCGATTTCCCATCGAAAACCAAAGGAAAACCCAAGGCAAACTGTGAAGCAATCAAGGAACACGGAGCCCCTCCCCAACGAAAAGGGTTCCTTCTTCAGGGCCCCGACTGTCTCTTCCTTGCCATCCGGATCCTGACAGAACTGAGTTGGGCCTCAAGCTCGAGCTGCCTGGGCGCATTGCTCGCCCAAGGCTGATTGCAACCGAGACCTTCTGCAACGACCATGTTCCGCAACAAGGCGACATGATAAGAGCGAATCCAAAGCGAAACGAAATCCATCGAAAAGAGGCGGGTCGAAACGCCGACGACGCCAACGACGGCGGACGGCGACGACCGCGACCGCGGTTCCAGCTTGGTGGTCCGGACGCGTGAAAACACTTGGTTCCAGATCGGGACCACCATGTCAGATACCCCAGGAGGAAGCCTGGAAAATCACCCGCCCAAGAAATGGTGTGAGGTTATTACACACATGGTGTCGACGTCTTGATTTTGTCTGGCTCTTGTGGGCCCCCACGCTGGAGGAGCCCAGGCGACCACGTGTTAGATACCCCCCCCTGTGGGTGGCCGCACACGTAAAACACGTGGCTCCAGCTCGGGGCAAATATGTTACACCCCTCCCATGGGTGGCCAGGACACGTAAAAACTCCTAGCTCCAGACCGGAGCCGCCATGTTAGATACCTGTCTGGGTGGCCTGGGCATGGGAAAACAAGTGGTTCCAGAGAGGGGCAAGAAGAAGCAACCGTATCAGATACCTCCCCCCTGGGCGTGAGCCAGACGACCACATGTTGGATATCTCCATGTGTAGCCTGGACGTGTGAAGACGTGGTTCCAGCTCGAGACCACCATGTTAGATGCCCCCCTGGGTGGCCTAGACACACAAAAACACGTGGTTCAAGCTCGGGACTGCCATCCTAGATGCCCCCGCGGGCGGCCTGGACTCGCAGCGCGTGTTTCCATCTGGGGGCGCTGTTTGAGCGCTCTAGGATTTCTTTGAATTTTGACAGGATGTCTCGAGCGAAATGCTTGTTTTTCATTATTGGTTGAGGATGTCTCTAGCGAAACGCTGGTTTTGCAAAATTGGGGGATGTCTCGAGCGGGGGCCTCGTGGGAGGCCAGAATTCAAAGAGGATGCCTCAGGCGAAATGCTTGAGTTCACGTCCCGCTCGCAGGAATTCCGAGGATGTCTCGCGCGTGCCGCGTCCCGCGCGCAGGAATTTCGAGGATGTCTAGACTAATTCGCTTGTTCTGCCAGGATTACAAGGCAAAGTGATAAGGGCGAATCCAAACCGAGGCGAAATGCATCGAGAAATGGCGGGCCACACGCCGACGACGACAACGACGGCGGAAGGCGACGACCGCGACCGCGTCTCCAGTTCGGGACCACTATGTTGGATATCCGCACGGGTGGCCTGGACACGTGACAGCATGTGGCTCCAACTCGGGACCACGAGGTGGTATGCCCCTGGGAGGTCTGGACCGTAGCAGCCCGAAGAAACTGCGTCAGGCTATTGCACCTTTGGCGTCGATGTGTTGATTGCGTCTGGCTCTTGTGGGCCCCGACGCTGGGGGCGCCCAGGCGACCACGCGTTGGATACCCCCCCCCCAGTGGGTGGCCGGGACACGTGAGAGCACATGGCTCCAGCTCGGGGCCACCACGTTAGATACCCCCCAGTGGGTGGCCTGGACACGTGAAAGTCGTGGTTCCAGCTCGGGGCAACCATGTTAGATACCTCTCGGGGTGGCCCTGCAAGATGAAACACGTGGTTCCAGCTCGGGACCACCATGTTAAATACCTCTCTGTGTGGCCCCGACAAGCGTCAAGTTAGTACACATCCGGTGTCGATGTATTCATGCTGTCTGGCTCTTGCGCCCCCCCCAAGCTGGGGGCGCCCAGACGACCACATCTTAGATGCCCCCCACCCCCGTGGGAGGCGCGAACACGTAAAAAACCATGGTTCCAGGTCGGGGCAGCCATGTTAGATAACCTCTGGGTGGCCTGGGCACGTGAAAACACGCGGCTCCAGCTCGGGACCACCATGTTCGATACCTCTCTGGGTGGCCCGGACACGTGAAAACAACTGGTTCCAGTTCGGAAGCACCATGTTCGATACCCCAGGAGGAAATCTTGAACATCGCCAGCCGAAGAAACTGTGTCAAGCTAAAGCACATCTGGTTTCGATGTGTTGATTTTGTCTGGCTCTTGTGGCCCCCCACGCTGGGGGCTCCCGTACGACCACATGTTAGATATCCCCCCTATTGGGTGGCATGGACACGTGAGAACACGTGGTTCCAGCTCAGGGCTACCATGTTAGTTACCCGTTCTGGGTGGCTTGGACACGTGGAAACATCTGGCTCCATATCGGGACCACCATTGTAGATACCCCACTGGGTGGCCTGGACACATAAATTATCCCGGCAAAGCAACCTAACAGCGATGTGTAGGAGCATATCTGGAAGCATTCCCCTTAAGATTCAGATGAGAATCCAGTGGTAGAATTGTGCTGTTCTCGCAGTCGTAGTCGCATTCGCGATGACAGTCGCAGTGGCAACGGCAGTCACAGACACAGCCTCAGCCTCAGCCTGCCTCAGCCTCAGCCTCAGCCTGCCTCAGCCTCAGCCTGCCTCAGCCTCAGCCTCAGCCTGCTTCAGCCTCAGCCTCAGTCTGCCTTCAGCCTCGGCCTCAGCCTCAGCCTGCCTCAGCCTCAGCCTGCATCAGCCTCAGCCTCAGCCTCAGCCTGCCTCAGCATCAGCCTGCCTCAGCCTCAGCCTGCCTCTGCCTCAGCCTCAGCCTCAGCTGCTTCAGCCTCAGCCTCAGTCTGCCTTCAGCCTCGGCCTCAGCCTCAGCCTGCCTCAGCCTCAGCCTGCCTCGGCCGCAGCATCAGCCTGCTTCAGCATTCAAAATGTGGCCCGGGAATGGAGTTCTGGGAACTAGAAGAACACGAAGTGGCCTACAGTTGGCTCCGGGCATTCAAAATGTGGCCCGGGAATGGAGTTCTGGGAACTCGAAGAGCACGAAGTGGCCTACAGTTGGCTCCGGGCATTCAAAATGTGGCCCGGGAATGGAGTTCTGGGAACTCGAAGAGCACGAAGTGTGTGACTGTTGCATCCGGTTATTCTAAATGTGGCCCGGGAATGGCGTTCTGGGATCTCGAAGAGCACGAAGTTAGGAGCATATCTGGAAGCATTCCCCTTAAGATTCAGATGAGAATCCAGTTGTAGAATTGTGCTGTTCTCGCAGTCGTAGTCGCATTCGCGATGACAGTCGCAGTGGCAACGGCAGTCACAGACACAGCCTCAGCCTCAGCCTGCCTCAGCCTCAGCCTCAGCCTGCCTCAGCCTCAGCCTGCCTCAGCCTCAGCCTCAGCCTGCTTCAGCCTCAGCCTCAGTCTGCCTTCAGCCTCGGCCTCAGCCTCAGCCTGCCTCAGCCTCAGCCTGCATCAGCCTCAGCCTCAGCCTCAGCCTGCCTCAGCATCAGCCTGCTTCAGCCTCAGCCTCAGCCTGCCTCAGCCTCAGCCTCAGTCTGCTTCAGCCTCAGCCTCAGTCTGCCTTCAGCCTCGGCCTCAGCCTCAGCCTGCCTCAGCCTCAGCCTGCCTCGGCCGCAGCATCAGCCTGCTTCAGCATTCAAAATGTGGCCCAGGAATGGAATTCTGGGAACTAGAAGAACACGAAGTGGCCTACAGTTGGCTCCGGGCATTCAAAATCATGCCCAGGAATGGAGTTCTGGGAACTAGAAGAGCACGAAGTGGCCTACAGTTGGCTCCGGGCATTCAAAATGTGGCCCGGGAATGGAGTTCTGGGAACTCGAAGAGCACGAAGTGGCCTACAGTTGGCTCCGGGCATCCAAAATGTGGCCCGGGAATGGAGTTCTGGAACTCGAAGAGCACGAAGTGTGTGACTGTTGCATCCGGCCCTCCAGAATGTGGCCCGGGAATGGCGTTCTGGGATCTCGAAGAGCACGAAGTGTGTGACTGTTGCATCCGGTTATTCAGAATGAGCCTGGGAATGGAGTTCTGGGAACTCGAAGAGCACGAAGTGTGTGACTGTTGGTGAAAAACGAGCCCGGCACCCTGCCGCCCGGCAACTCCCAACACCTGCCCGGACCCCCCTGTGGAGTGATCTGTGAGCTCTTTTTACCCTACTAGAAACCTATCAGTCTTCGCTGTTAGGTAATTATCCCGGCAAAGCAACCTAACAGCGATGTGTAGGAGCATATCTGGAAGCATTCCCCTTAAGATTCAGATAAGAATCCTGTTGTAGAATTCTGCTGTTCTCGCAGTCGTGGTGGCATTCGCGATGGCAGTCGCAGTGGCAACAGCAGTCGCAGTCACAGCCTCAGCCTCAGCCTGCCTCAGCCTAAGCCTTAGCCTGCTTCAGCCTCAGCCTGCCTCAGCCTCGCCCTCAGCCTGCTTCAGCCTCAACATCAGTCTGCCTTCAGCCTCGGCCTCAGCCTGCCTCAGCCTCACCCTCAGCCTGCATCAGCCTCAGCCTGCCTCAGCCTCGCCCTCAGCCTGCTTCAGCCTCAGCCTCAGTCTGCCTTCAGCCTCGGCCTCAGCCTGCCTCAGCCTCAGCCTGCATCAGCCTCAGCCTCATCCTCAGCCTGCCTCAGCATCAGCCTGCCTCAGCCTCAGCCTCAGCCTTCCTCAGCCTCAGCCTCAGCCTGCTTCAGCCTCAGCCTCAGTCTGCCTTCAGCCTCGGCCTCAGCCTCAGCCTGCCTCAGCCTCAGACTGCATCAGCCTCAGCCTCAGCCTCAGCCTCAGCCTGCCTCAGCCTCAGCCTCAGCCTGCCTCAGTCTCAGCCTGCCTCAGCCTCAGCCTCAGCCTGCTTCAGCCTCAGCCTCAGTCTGCCTTCAGCCTCGGCCTCAGCCTCAGCCTGCCTCAGCCTCAGCCTGCATCAGCCTCAGCCTCAGCCTCAGCCTGCCTCAGCCTCAACCTGCCTCAGCCTCAGCCTCAGCCTGCCTCAGCCTCAGCCTCAGCCTGCTTCAGCCTCAGCCTCAGTCTGCTTTCAGCCTCGGCCTCAGCCTCAGCCTGCCGCAGCCTCAGCCTGCATCAGCCTCAGCCTCAGCCTCAGCCTGCCTCAGCATCAGCCTGCCTCAGCCTCAGCCTCAGCCTGCCTCAGCCTCAGCCTGTTTCAGCCTCAGCATCAGTCTGCCTTCAGCCTCGGCCTCAGCCTCCGCCTGCCTCAGCCTCGGCCTGCATCAGCCTCAGCCTCAGCCTCAGCCTGCCTCCTCAGCATCAGCCTGCCTCAGCCTCCGCCTCAGCCTGCCTCAGCCTCAGCCTCAGCCTGCTTCAGCCTCAGCCTCAGTCTGCCTTCAGCCTCGGCCTCAGCCTCAGCCTGCCTTCAGCCTCAGCCTGCATCAGCCTCAGCCTCAGCCTCAGCCTGCCTCAGCCTCAGCCTGCCTCAGCCTCAGCCTCAGCCTGCTTCATCCTCAGCCTCAGTCTGCCTTCAGCCTCGGCCTCAGCCTCAGCCTGCCTCAGCCTCAGCCTGCATCAGCCTCAGCCTCAGCCTCAGCCTGCCTCAGCCTCAGCCTGCCTCAGCCTCAGCCTCAGCCTGCTTCAGCCTCAGCCTCAGTCTGCCTTCACCCTCGGCCTCAGCCTCAGCCTGCCTCAGCCTCAGCCTGCATCAGCCTCAGCCTCAGCCTCAGCCTGCCTCAGCATCAGCCTGCCTCAGCCTCAGCCTCAGCCTGCCTCAGCCTCAGCCTCAGCCTGCTTCAGCCTCAGCCTCAGCCTGCTTCAGCCTAAGCCTCAGTCTGCCTTCAGCCTCGTCCTCAGCTTCAGTCTGCCTTCAGCCTCAGCCTCCCTCAGTCTCAGCATCAGCCTGCCTCAGCATTCAAAGTGTGGCCCGGGAGTGGAGTTCTGGGAACTCGAAGAACACGAAATGGCCTACAGTTGGCTCCGGGCATTCAAAATCATGCCCAGGAATGGAGTTCTGGGAACTCGAACACCACGAAGTGGCCTACAGTTGGCTCCGGGCATTCAAATCATGCCCAGGAATGGAGTTCTGGGAAGTCGAAGACCACGAAGTGGCCTACAGTTGGCTCCGGGCATTCAAAATGTGGCCCGGGAATGGAGTTCTGGGAAATAGAAGAGCACGAAGTGGCCTACAGTTGGCTCCGGGCATCCAAAATGTGGCCCGGGAATGGAGTTCTGGGAACTCGAAGAGCACGATGTGTGTGACTGTTGCATACGGCCCTCCAGAATGTGGCCCGGGAATGGCGTTCTGGGATGTCGAAGAGCACGAAGTGTGTGACTGTTGCATCCGGTTACGTATTCTAAATGTGGCCCGGGAATGGCGTTCTGGGATCTCGAAGAGCACGAAGTGTGTGACTGTTGCATCCGGGTATTGAGAATGTGGCCTGGGAATGGAGTTCTGGGAAGTCGAAGAGCACGAAGTGTGTGACTGTTGGTGAAAAACGAGCCCGGCACCTGCCGCCCGGCAACTCCCAACACCTGCCTGGACCCCCCTGTGGAGTGATCTGCTGCTCTCTTTTGATCCCACTAGAAACCTATCAGTCTTCGCTGTTAGGTAAAATCCAGTTGTCGAATTCTGCTGTTCTCGCAGTCGTAGTCGCATTCGCGATGACAGTCGCAGCGGCAACGGCAGTCGCAGTCACAGCCTCAGCCTCAGCCTGCCTCCTCCTCTCCTCCTCTTTCTCCTGCTCCTCCTCCTCCTCCTCCTCCTCCTCCTCCTCCTCCTCCTCCTCCTCTTCCTCCTGCTCGTCCTCGTTCTCGTCCTCCTCGTCTTGCTCGTCCTCCTCCCCCTGGTGCTCTCTCCTCCTCCTCCTCCTCCTCCTCCTCCTCCTCCTCCTCCTCCTCCTGGTGGTCCTCGTTCTCCTCCTCCTGGTGCTCTCCCCCCCCCTCCTCCTCCTCGTCCTCCTCCTCCTCCTCCTCCTCCTCGTCCTCCTCCTCCTCTTCCTCCTCCTCCTCCTCCTCCTCCTCCTCCTCCTCCTGGTAGTCCTCCCCCTCCCCTCCTCCTCCTCCTCCTCCTCTTCCTGGTCGTCCTCGTTCTCGTCCTCCTCGTCTTGCTCGTCCTCCTCCTCCTGGTGTTCTCTCCTCCTCCTCCTCCTCCTCCTCCTCCTCCTCCTCCTCCTGGTGGTCCTCGTTCTCCTCCTCCTGGTACTCTCCCCCCCCCTCCTCCTCCTCCTCCTCGTCCTCGTCCTCCTCCTCCTCCTCCTCCTCTTCCTCCTCCTCCTCCTCCTCCTCCTCCTCCTCCTCCTCCTCCTCCTGGTACTCCTCCCCCTCCCCTCCTCCTCCTCCTCCTCCTCCTCCTCCTCCTCCTCTTCCTGGTCGTCCTCCTCCTCCTGGTCGTCCTCCTCCTCCTGCTCGTCCTCCTCCTCCTCCTGCTCGTCCTTCTTCTCCTGCTCCTCCTGCTCCTCGTCCTTCTCCTGCTCGTCCTAGTCCTCCTGGTCTTGCTCGTCCTCCTCCTCGTCGTGCTCTTGCCCCTGCTGAAAATGTGGCCCAGGAATGGGAGTTCTGGGAAGTCGAAGAGCACGAAGTTGCCTATAGTTGGCTACGGGCATTCAAAATGTGGCCCGGGAATGGAGTTCTCGGAACTCGAAGAGCACGAAGTTGCCTACAGTTGGCTACGGGCATTCAAAATGTGGCCCGGGAATGGAGTTCTGGGAACTCGAAGAGCACGAAGTGGCCTACAGTTGGCTCCGGGCAATCAAAATGTGGCCCGGGAATGGAGTTCTGGGAACTCGAAGAGCACGAAGTGTGTGACTGTTGCATACGGCCCTCCAGAATGTGGCCCGGGAATGGCGTTCTGGGATCTCGAAGAGCACGAAGTGTTTGACTGTTGCATCCGGTTATTCTAAATGTGGCCCGGGAATGGCGTTCTGGGATCTCGAAGAGCACGAAGTGTGTGACTGTTGCATCCGGGTATTGAGAATGTGGCCTGGGAATGGAGTTCTGGGAAGTCGAAGAGCACGAAGTGTGTGACTGTTGGTGAAAAACGTGCCCGGCACCTGCCGCCCGGCAACTCCCAACACCTGCCCGGACCCCCCTGTGGAGTGATCTGCTGCTCTCTTTTGATCCCACTAGAAACCTATCAGTCTTCGCTGTTAGGTAAAAACACGTGGTTCAAGCTCGGAGGCACTCCTCAGATACACCTGTGGGGCGCCCAGACACGTGAAAGCACGTGGTTCCATCTGGGGACAACCATGATAGATACCCCTCTGGGGCACGTGAAATAAGCATTTCGCCTGAGACAGCCCCTGAATTCTGGCCCCCATGAGAAAGCAATCTCCAGGATAAAACACGCTGGGGTGCCCAGACGACGACAGGCTAGATTCCCCCCCCCCCTCCCCCTGGGTGGCACGCACATGTAAAAACACGTGGGAAAAGAGAGGGGGTACCATGTTGGATACCCCTTTTGGGTGGCCTAGACACACAATTATCCCGGCAAAGCAACCTAACAGCCATGTGTAGGAGCATATCTGGAAGCATTCCCCTTAAGATTCGGATGAGAATCCAGTTGTAGAATTCTGCTGTTCTCGCAGTCGTAGTCGCATTCGCGATGACAGTCGCAGTGGCAACGGCAGTCGCAGTCACAGCCTCAGCCTCAGCCTGCCTCAGCCTCAGCCTCAGCCTGCCTCAGCCTCAGCCTGCCTCAGCCTCAGCCTCAGCCTGCTTCAGCCTCAGCATCAGTCTGCCTTCGGCCTCGGCCTCAGCCTCAGCCTGCCTCAGCCTCAGCCTGCATCAGCCTCAGCCTCAGCCTCAGCCTGCCTCAGCATCAGCCTGCCTCAGCCTCAGCCTCAGCCTCAGCCTGCCTCTGCCTCAGCCTCAGCCTGCTTCAGCCTCAGCCTCAGTCTGCCGTCGGCCTCGGCCTCAGCCTCAGCCTGCCTCAGCCTCAGCCTGCATCAGCCTCAGCCTCAGCACGAAGCGACCCAGCTAGAAGGACAAAGCGCTGAATGTACACCGATGTGTTCGACGACTGCGTATGTAATGATGTGACGATATACAGACTGAGCCCTTCGTGAATGTCTACATGTTTTTCTGACGCCTACAAACGGCGCTGACGTGCGTGAGAAAATTGTCCGCGCAGCAAAAGCCGGCGAAGCGTGCGGGAGCTCGCATGCTGAGACAGACTACGTCTGCAGACCGCCAGCTGCAAAAAGTTGCGAGCGGCTCTTGGAAGATGTTTACGGAACGGAGCTACGGTGTCTGAAAACATTGGCATCGAAGCGAAGAGCCTCGGAGCCCTGCAACCTGAGAAACACCGCAGGAACTCGCATACTGAAAAGGAATGCATTGCAAACCGCACGCTGCGAACCCTGCAGGCTGAGAAGCACCGCAGGATGTCGCATGCTGAAAAGCACTTGTACTGCAGAGCGCTAGCATCTATCTCGGGCTCGGACCCACCCGTCCTGATCCAGAACGTGTCCGGCCACGGCCTGAAAATGCCGTTCCAACTCCCGAGGATCAGCTGGCACTCCGGCTCTGGGACACTCCAGTACGTCTTGAGCACCTTGAGCCAGGCCCCATCTCGGGATCCCCACAGCACGCTGTACTTGACCGAGACCGTGCCGAACTCATAACAATTGACCTCCGAAGGACCTGCGATGCGGTGGTTCTGAGCCAGGACGAGGTCCGCATGGTCGAGCGTCGGCACCGTACGCCCATGCCCAGACGGACCATCCACGGCGAGCCACATCATCTGAGACAGCGTCTGGAGGGCGGTCGACAGGCGACTGGCGACTGGCGACGACGAGCTGGTCTTGGACTGTCAGGAACGCTACACGACCAAAAGAAAACGAAGCACGACCGAGGAAACACCAGAGCTCCTAGCTGGGAGGCGAGATCAAGGGGGACGAGGAAGAAGGGAAGAGGAGGAGGAGGAAGAGTCAGAGCAAGAGTAACGGTGAGAGTAAGAGTCAGAGTAAGAGTAAGGCGAACTGCACGAGTCGGAGTAAGAGTCAGGGCAAGAGGCCCCCCAAGCGGCCCCAAGAGGCCCCCAAGAGGCCCCCAAGAGGCCCCCAAGAGGCCCCAAGAGGCCCCAAGAGGCCCCCAAGAGGCCCCCAAGAGGCCCCCAAGAGGCCCCCAAGAGGCCCCACGAGGCTCCAAGAGGCCCTCCAAGGGCTGGTGGTACTCGGCTTTTAATCATGTGGTGGGAGGGCGGAACGCGAGGGCTTACGGCCGCCCTTCGGGTTTGATCACTGCTCCTTATCAATCCCACCAGCCCTTTGGGCGTGAGTGGTTTAGGGAGCCCGCTCTGTTCTCAACCCCCCTTCTTCCCCTTCGGGGAGGGGTTTACCCCTCCCCCTACCCCCTCCCCCTGGGCCTGGAGAGGGCGCCCCGCGGGTCGTTTGAAGGGTCTTTTTCGACTCCTGGGAGGGCTAAAAAAACGACGACCCTCACGAGGATTCTGGCCCCGACGGGGGGGCACCGTCTGGTCCCCCTCCTCTTCTTTAAAGCCAGAATCATTGATTGTACTACGGTTTTGGCCCCATTTTGGCGTCCTGAGGGGGCCGCGCTCATCTTCCTTCACAGCAAAATCATTGATTTTACGAAGGTTTTCGGCTCATTTTGTCCTTCTCAGGGGGCAGCTCTCATTTGCGCTTTTGAGGAGGTCGCAAGAGGCCCCAAGATGGCCCCAAGAGGCCCCCAGGAGGCTCCCAAGAGGCCTCCAAGAGGCCCCCAAGAGGCCCCCAAGCGGCCCCAAGAGGCCCCCAAGAGGCCCCCAAGAGGCCCCCAAGAGGCCCCAAGAGGCCCCAAGAGGCCCCCAAGAGGCCCCAAGAGGCCGAGAAGCACCGCAGGAACTCGCATGCTTTCGAACACTACTGCTCGAGACCGCAGCTGGAGAGCGGCAGACCGCAGGCTGAGAAGCACCGCGGACAGGGAGACTTGCAAAACTCAGATGTCCTGATCGTCTTGGAGGAAGTCACGCCAGTCCGGCGGCTGCCAAGAATCGATGATGCGCCTGGAGCCACCGCCCGTGCTGCCGCCGATGTCCAGGTAGTCGCCATCGGCCCTGAACAGACGGCCGTGCCCCAACGCCAGAATCGCTTGGTTGCGGATTTGAAGCAGCTCTCCGCTCTCAAACATCTGCAACACGTCCAGCTGCCTGCGCGTGAAGTTCGGCTTTGGCTGGCCAGCCTGGGCAGACAGATGGCGGGAAAGCCGCTCCCCCTCGTTGTAGCGCGCGATGGCCTCGGCCTTCTGGTGGTGCAGCCGGCGCCGCTGTTGCCGCAGAGCTTCCTCGGGAACTGCTGCATCACGGCCCTCACTGTGATCAGCTTGCAACGCTTGCGTTAACCAATCAACGTCGAAGCGCCCTGAGAAGGCCAGCACCTCCCAGATCTGTTTAGTACCGGCCACACGTTGCAAATGGCGATGCCACCGCTTACGCTTCTGGTCTTTCACAAACTTGGCGACGCTACCCAGACCTGCACCCTTGGCCTGGCCACCTTTTCCCGCAGGCTGAGAAGCACCGTGAGAACCTTTCTTACCGCCTGGCCCTTTGTTAGGACCCTGCGGAACCGCATGGCCCCCTTGTGGCGCAGACTTGCCTCTCGCTTTTCCCTTTTCGACATCCCGTTCCTGAAGCGCACGCTGCTGCCGCGACTGCTCGTACTGGTCGCGAGCTACTCTGACCAATTCCTGGCGCTCAGGCTCCGTGAGAACGTAGCGCATGTCGTCGATGTTCTTGCTCCGCAGAAAGTCATGTCGAAGCTTAAGGACAGAGAGAATGGCTCGGCCAGTCTCCTCCTGAGACGCAAAGGCCGTGTCATATTCCGAGCCATGCTGAGGAGCGCCAGCTGGATCAGTGTCCGCTGGCTCCGTGGACTTCCTCTTTTTGAAAAGCAAGAGACTGAGATGATGGAGGACTTTCGGATCGTACTCCTCGTCGTACCTTTCGTCCCAAAGCTGCCTCAGCTCCCTGTGCAAGTCGTTCGCGCGATTCTGAACGACATCCTCGACGTAGTCGGGATCACCCGGTGAAGTCGGTGAAAGCGGAGGAGTAGAACTCGGCGACCGATCCCAATGCACAGAAGACTCGGCGTCCGCCTGTACGCTGACGTCGGCGTCGGAGACGTTTTCGACGACAATCTTCCGCCTCTTGCTCTCCCCAGGCTGAATAGCACCAGGGAGAGTGAGCACAACCGCCACCGCATCGTGTGCGTCGTTGCGCATGCCACGATCCGTAAAAGACGCGCCAACGGCAATGGAGCAGAAACGGGCGACTGCTCCGCAGACCGCGACGTGGTCGCCTTTGAGGTCGGCCGGAGTGGCATGGACCTCCCAGAGCTTCTCGTCGTTCTGCTGGCGCTGGTAAGCCTCCCGCGCCTCCTGGAAAGTCAGGTTGTCGTCGCCGACTACACGCAGAACGACTGGCACGTGCGGCTCCGAAGCATTGAGAATCTGAGCCATGCAGTCCAGGTGCAAGCGGAGATGGCGAACTGTCCGCTTTCGAGTCTGGATGGTCGGCGGTTTCTTGCCGCACACGATGTGCATGTTGGCGATCACCACGTGGAACTTGTCATGGCCTGGTTTGTTCACCTCAAAATGTGAAATAACAGCATCAATCTCTCGGCCGCTAGGAGGCCTGTAAACTTTGCTGTCTTCGCACAGAGTCAGTTCCGCAGGCTGAGAAGCACCGCGGAACCCCCAGAGAGTCAAGTAGTTGTCGACCTCCGAGAAGCGAATGCCATCACCGAAAGGCTTACTGAGGATCTCTGTCACGTTGATCCCTGCTCGGCGAAAGCCTTCACGGAACGCGCCGACCTCGCAGCCACAGACAATATCAGCATCAGCGGTCTCCACTATCGTGGCGCACACCCTTCCGAAGTTAGCGCAGTGAGTGGCCGCCTGCTTACCAGTCATCATGCCCTGCTCGAACCCGAAATTGAACGAGGCGACCGTGAAAGACGCAGGCTGCACAGCGCCAGAACCAGGCGTCTGTCCACCTTCCTCCGCAGGCTGAGAAGCACCGCGAGGCGGCGCAGGCTGAGAAGCACCGCGAGGCGGCGACACTTCGGACGAGCCTCGCGGAGCAGAGGCTGCGGATGAACGTTGGACATGGGGGTACGGCCAGGGGAACGCCATTGCAATCGAAACTCAGTGGACTGCAGTGAATGAATGCAGTGGCACGATTGAATGCAGTGGACTGCAGTGTCACTAGCAAGTCCTGAACCAAACACGGCTGTGGCGGAAGGATTATGAAGCGTCTGGCTATTCAAAATGTGGCCCGGGAATGGAGTTCTGGGAACTCGAAGACCAGGAAGTGGACTAGAGTTGGCTCCGGGCATCCAAAATGTGGCCCAGGAATGGAGTTCTGGGAACTCGAAGAGCACGAAGTGTGTGACTGTTGCATCCGGCCCTCCGCGATGTGTAGAAGCATATCTGAAAGCATTCCCCTTAAGATTCAGATGAAAATCCAGTTGTAGAATTCTGCTGTTCTCGCAGTCGTAGTCGCATTCGCGATGACAGTCGCAGCGGCAACGGCAGTCGCAGTCACAGCCTCAGCCTCAGCCTGCATCCTCCTCCTCCTCCTCTTTCTCCTGCTCCTCCTCCTCCTCCTCCTCCTCCTCCTCCTCCTCCTCTTCCTCCTGCTCGTCCTCGTTCTCGTCCTCCTCGTCTTGCTCGTCCTCCTCCTCCTGGTCTCTCGTCTCTCCTCCTCCTGGTCCTCCTCCTCCTCTCTCCTCCTCCTCCTCCTCCTCCTCCTCCTCCTCCTGGTGGTCCTCGTTCTCCTCCTCCTGGTGCTCTCCCCCCCCCTCCTCCTCCTCGTCCTCCTCCTCCTCCTCCTCCTCGTCCTCCTCCTCCTCTTCCTCCTCCTCCTCCTCCTCCTCCTCCTCCTCCTCCTGGTAGTCCTCCCCCTCCCCTCCTCCTCCTCCTCCTCCTCCTCCTCCTCCTCTTCCTGGTCGTCCTCCTCCTCCTGGTCGTCCTCCTCCTCCTGCTCGTCCTCCTCCTCCTCCTGCTCGTCCTTCTTCTCCTGCTTCTCCTGCTCCTCGTCCTGCTCCTGCTCGTCCTCGTCCTCCTGGTCTTGCTCGTCCTCCTCCTCGTCGTGCTCTTGCCCCTGCTGAAAATGTGGCCCAGGAGTGGGAGTTCTGGGAAGTCGAAGAGCACGAAGTTGCCTACAGTGGGCTACGGGCATTCTAAATGTGGCCCGGGAATGGAGTTCTGGGAACTCGAAGAGCACGAAGTGGCCTACAGTTGGCTCCGGGCATTCAAAATGTGGCCCAGGAATGGAGTTCTGGGCACTCGAAGAGCACGAAGTGGCCTACTGTTGGCTCCGGGCATTCAAAATGTGGCCCGGGAATGGAGTTCTGGGAAATAGAAGAGCACGAAGTGTGTGACTGTTGCATCCGGCCCTCCAGAATGTGGCCCGGGAATGGAGTTCTGGGAACTCGAAGAGCACGAAGTGTGTGAATGTTGCATCCGGTTATTCTAAATGTGGCCCGGGAATGGCGTTCTGGGATCTCGAAGAGCACGAAGTGTGTGACTGTTGCATCCGGGTATTGAGAATGTGGCCTGGGAATGGAGTTCTGGGAAGTCGAAGAGCACGAAGTGTATGACTGTTGGTGAAAATCGAGCCCGGCACCTGCCGCCGGCAACTCCCAACACCTGCCCGGACCCCCCTGTGGAGTGATCTGCTGCTCTCTTTTGATCCCACTAGAAACCGATCAGTCTTCGCTGTTAGGTAACAAAACACACTCTACCCCCACCATCCCTTTTATATATATATATAATACAAAACACACTCTGCCTCCAAAATCGGAGCACGCGCAGCCAACCCGACGCGGCCTCACCCCACCATCCCTTTCAAAAAACAATACAAAGTACACTTGGCGGCGGCGGCGACGGCTGCGGCGGCGCCGGCGGCGGAGGCAGCGGCGGCGGCGGCGGATTGGCCCCCAGTAGCTGCCCATCCAAAGACGACTGCTGAATATGCTGAGGCTCGGGCCAGACTCGCGTGCTACGTATGTGTTGGGGGGGCGGGTGGGAGTGACCGAGACGGCTTGCGGGCGGGGAGGGAGTCTTGATCACTGTTCCCTATTAATATACACCCCCTCCCCCAGGCGACTGGGAGCCAACCCGCGGCCTCACCCCACCATCCCTTTCAAAAAACAATACAAAGTACACTTGGCGGCGGCGGCGACGGCTGCGGCGGCGCCGGCGGCGGAGGCAGCGGCGGCGGCGGCGGATTGGCCCCCAGTAGCTGCCCATCCAAAGACGACTGCTGAATATGCTGAGGCTCGGGCCAGACTCGCGTGCTACGTATGTGTTGGGGGGGCGGGTGGGAGTGACCGAGACGGCTTGCGGGCGGGGAGGGAGTCTTGATCACTGTTCCCTATTAATATACACCCCCTCCCCCAGGCGACTGGGAGCCAACCCATGTCCATGCGGGCCCCCCACACCATCCCTAGTAAAAAATACAAAACACACTCTACCCCCACCATCCCTTGTAAAGAAACAATGCAAAACACACTCTGCCTCCAAATTCGGAGCATGCGCAGCGAACCCGATGCGGCCTCCCCCCACCATCACTGTCAAAAAACAATACAGAGCACACTTGGCGGCGGCGGCGGCTGCGGCGGATGCGGCGGGGGCAGCGGCTGCGGCGGCTGCGGCGGTGGCGGCGGCGGGGGCGGCGACGGCGGCGGGGGCGGCGGCGGCAGCGGCGGCGGCGGCGGCGGCGGTGCGGCGGCAGCGGCAACGTTGGGCGCAGCGACGTGCGGCGGCGGGACCGCGGGCGGCGGCGATTGGGCGGGGCGGCGGCGGCGGCGGCGGGCAGCGCGTTGCGGCGGCAGCGGCGGACAGCGGCGGCGGCGGCCCGGCGGCGGCGCCGGCGGCGGCGGCGGGCGGCGGCGGCGGCGGAGGCGGCGGAGGCGGCGGCAGATTGGCCCCCAGTAGCTGCCCATCCAAAGACGACTGCTGCATATGCTGCGGCTCGGGCCAGGCTCGGGTGCTACGTATGTGTTGGGAGGGCGGGTGGGAGTGAGCGAGACGGCTTGCGGGCGGGGAGGGAGACGTTTGACCCCTCCCCCTACCCCCTCCCCTGGACATGGACGGGGGGGGTCGCGAGCGGTCGGGGCGTCCAACATGGCCTATGACGGCTCCACGAAGGCATCAGAGAGCCCAAGATGGCCTCCAAGATGGATCAAGATAGCGCAAGATGCCTCAATATGGCTTCCAACATGCTCCAAGATGCCCCAAGAAAGTTCCAAGACGGCTCCAAGTGGCCAAAGAGCTCTCCAAGGAAGCCCCGAAGAGGCCAACATCCTTCCAAAACCTGAGGAAAATCCATGTGTGTTGCTGTCCCGAATTTCGCTTCTGATGGCCATCCGAGGCTTCAAGATGGCCCCAAGATGGGCCAAAAGGACCCCAAGAGAGGCCCAAGCGAGCCCCAAGACGGCCCCAATAGCGCCCACGAGCATTACAAGAGCGCCCCAAGAGAGTCCCAAGAGGCGTTTTGGGGGGGCTCCTGACGGGGGGCGCTAGTTGGAGCTCCCCTCCGAAGAGCGTCCCTAAAGCCCTCTAAGAGCGCCCCAAGAGGGCCCCAAGAGGCGCCCAGACGGCTCCAAGAGGCCTCCAAGAGGCTCCCAAAAGACCCCCAAGAGGCCTCAAGATAATCCCCGAGGTACCCAAGACGATCAATGACGGCCCTGGGCCCGCAACAAGCTTCCCCAGACGTTTCAAGAGGCCTCCAAAAAGCTTCCAAACACACATCCGAGGAGACACCGAGAGGCGTTTAAGAAGCGTCTGGCTCTTCTGTTCGCCGTCCCCTTCCTCTTCCTCATCCACGAGTTTCTTCTCCTCTCCCCCCTCCTCCCCCTCCCCCTCCTCCTCCTCCTCATCCTCCTTCTCATCCTTCTCGTCGTCCTCGTCCTCGCCCTACTCCATCTCCTCATCCTCATTCTCCTCGCCCTCCTCCTCCTCCTCCTCCTCGTCCTCCTCCTCCTCGTCCTCCTCCTCTTACTCCTCCTCCTCCTCCAACGACAACGATTCCTCCTCCATCCTCCTCTTGGGTAAATGACGGTTTTCCCGCCCTTTGTTCTTCTGCTTCCCTGACCACTTCAACTCCCCTGGGCATCGTTTCTGGATGGGCTGGTGGGGATACGCGAAGCGTCAACAATTGCGAGGAACTCCCACGCGAGAGCGCGATTCCTGCATAAACTTCGAGGAATTCCCGCGCGATAGCGCGTACTTGAAACAAATTGTGAGGAGGTATCAGGCGAGAGCCGCTGTTGTTGTTGTTGTTGTAACCCGGGGGCCAAGGGCCCAAATTGGTGACCCCACGTTCTCCCTTGTAAACAACAGGTTGGGGGCCCCGGGAGAAGCACTTTGATCGAAACAGACCATGTGTCCCAGAGGGGGGATCAACAATAATTCATCTTTCGGAATTAGAATGCAACAACAACAATAACAGCAACAACAGCAACAACAACAGCAGCAACAACAACAACAACAATCGTTTTAAGACTGTTCGCTCCCATCTGCTCGCGAGAGCGCGATTCTCGTACGACATCTGAGGAAATCCCGCGAGAAAGTGCGACATTGAAATAAATTGTGAGGACGTGTCAGGCAGGAGCCGTTGCTCTTGTTGTTGCTGTAAAACGAGGGCCAACAACACAATTTGAGCATCAAACCTTTCCCAGATAAAAAACCGGGCGCGAGCCCCAGGAGGAGATCTTGAATTGAAAAACGCAAGGTGCACCGGAGGGGGGGTCGACAGTGCTTGTTCCTTATAAATGAGAAATCAACAGCACGATCCTCGCCATCATCATCATCATCATCTTCATCATCATCATCATCATCATCATCATCATCATCATCATCATCAGCATCATCATCATCATCATCATCATCATCACCACCACCACCACCACCACCACCACCATCATCATCATCATCATCATCATCATCATCATCGTCATCATCATCATCATCATCAGCAGCAGCAGCAGCAACATGATCAGTATCATCAGCATCATCATCATCATCATCATCCTCATCCTCCTCATCACAGGATCGCCAGCAATATCACCCCCACGAACACCATCGTCATCATCATCATCATGGGCCTCAGCACTGATAATCGTTACCAGCACCACCATCATCGTCATCAGCATCGTTATCATCGTCCTCTGCATCATCATTGTAGTCATGCTGCCCTTGCTATCTTCCGTAATTCTCTCCTCTGCGTCCCCTGCCTCTTCTGGTCCCCTCTCACCTCCTGGTCATATGCCATCCCCTGTTTACATACATCCCCGCCTATGATGGCGTAAACCAGCCGGCCCGCCAGCCAGTCGGCCAACCAACCAGCTAATCTGAAGGGGCCCTGGGACACACAAATAAATACACACAAACAAAAATACCTCCCGATATTTTCCCATATTTTTGGGGTTTTCGTCTTCCCCCCCACTTCCCATATTTTTCCATATTTTCTGGGAATCGACGATTGATTGTGTCTGTGTGTTTCTTTCCCTCCTGCCAATCCGCGAGCCAGTCGATCAACCGAGCCAGCAAGTCAAGCAGCCACCCAGCCAAAATCAGTCGGCGGCAGAGGGCGAAGCTGCTCAGATAAGAGGGCACCAGCCTGTCCTTCTGCAAGAAATTGATGGTCATCAGGGTCCACGCAACGCTGCAAGGGTACCCCTCGTAGTCGTTGGAGAAATTGCGGTTGGACACCCACAGCTTCACCAAGCGCACCAGGTCCCTCGCCGGCACGAAGTGGTCGCAGAGCGCTTTGATCACGTGGTCCACTGTCGTCTGCCTCGCAGGTGCGCTCACTGGGTCCATCACGAGCAGGTGCGCTAGAGTCCGCGGGGACGACCCCTGAAGCTCAACTGTCATTGGCGCCTTCGCATGCGGGAAAGTCCTGGTGGTCTGGTAGGCGGCCAACTGGGGCGAAAGCAGCAACTTCTCCCAGAGCCCCTCGATGCGCGACTCCCGGCTCGCCTGGGAGCCGGCAGACGGAAACCGCAGCGCCATGTCGATGTCGCAGCCCTCGAGCTCCGTCTCCTGCACCACGGAGCCCACCATGACAGGGAGGGAGGGCCTGTCGTCGCCCCAGTCGTGCGTGGCGACGGCGGCCTTCACCTGCGAGAACACCTTCCGGCAGGCGCTGATGTACTCCTCGCTGGGCGCCACCTTCACCGCCAGCGCCCGCAGCTCCAGCTCCAGCCCGCGCAGCTTGCAGTCCGTGATGGTCTGCGACAGCTCCCCGTCGCGCAGCTTGTCGTCCTCCCACCTCTCCCTCGGCAGGGCCGCGGGAGCCGCCGGCGCGGCTGCCGCCGCGGGCTTCGGCGGACCAGCCGTCGCCGGGGCGGCGGAGGGCGCGGCCTTGCTCGTGACGGACGCCCTCCCGCAGTATTCTCGAGGTGGGGGGCCTCACAAGTGCAATAAAAAACAAGTGTGATAAAAAATGTCCTCAAAAAAATGGTTGTTGTTATCACACATGTTTTGTATCACACTTGTTTTTCTCACGCGTGTTTTTTATCACAATTGTGTTGTATCACACTTGTTTTGTATCACACTTGTTCTGCCGCCCCTTCCTGAAGATTCGGTTCTCCACGTCCGCGGCCCCAGCCCTCCCCGCCGATTCCTGCGCGACACCGCGCACCTCCACCTCCCACAGAAATGCTCGTTGCTGCGGGCGACTCTCGTGGGAGAGCACGTGGGCGATTTTGGCAACCTGGAGCCCGACAACGTTGTCATCTCTTGGGGGCGCACGTTTTACTTCCGCGACCTTCAGCCGGCCTTCCGCTGGCTTCCGCCAGCGGTGGCGGCCTCGTTCTACTTCCGCCGACCTTCCGCAGCCTTCCGCCGCGGAAGAGACGACAGCTCCTTCGATCCTCGAAGGCAAGGCCGTTTTTGGAACGCCCCACGTGCATATTTCAGCGTGGCCCAACATTTCCCGATGCAGTCCTACGACACATGCCTGCATACAAATGCACGCGTGCCCGTGCGCGATCCAATGTGTTCGTGTGGGCTGCTCGCCACTGGTGTTCACTCGACCTCTCCAGCTCGCCCGTAAGAGGTCGCACATCAATTCCTTCAAATCGATTCCACAAGGCCAACCGCCTCCATGTCCCGATTTACACGCGGTTGCCCACCCCACCCCCTGTCCATACTCTCATGCATACGCCGCAAAGGCGTGCTTTCACAGTCATCGCAAAACCGTGTGTGAAAACCGCAGCGTTGCACCTGGGAGGTCCTTTCAGCGGCGTGATCTCCCCTCAACCCTCGAAGTTTGCGAACTATCTCCTCATCCGACGAGGTGTGCTAGCTACGTCCCGCCCAGCCTGAAACAAATTGACCGAACCGAGGCCGCTCTGTACTGAATGAGTGTTTCGGGTGACTGCCACCCAGTACAAACTACAGGCGGAAATATGATCAAGAAAATCATGATTCAAGAAATCAGGACCAGCTGTCCGAAGTTTCAAGCAAGCCTGGGCCAATTTTCCCCTTCACGCTAGAGAGACGGAGAGTGCTCCAAGAGACTGGGCCAGCTTTCTGGCAGTTTGGTCCGGAAGCGTTGGCCCAGCTCTTCGGGACGAGGCTTTTAATCAGACGATCGGCTGTAAACGCATTGGGGTGCCACGGGTGTTGGAGGATTCGGGTTGACCCAAAGGGGGTCCAGCGACAACGGGGTGGTGCAATAGAGCTGGTGCAATAGATTTGCGGGGGGGCAATATATTTGGGGCGTGCAACACATTTTGGGGCGCAAATGTATTGCTGGATGTTCGCGTGCAATACATTACTTGCAATACAATGCAACACAAGTCTCCGGCGCAATACATTTGCAGTACCATTGCCCCTAATCTATTGCACCACCTCCTTGCAGCTGGACCCCCTTTTGGGTCGACCAGCAGGGTGTCCATCGTGACCTTCCCTGGCAACGAGCCGCCACCCGCCAAGCCGCTCTTGGACATGGCCGGCACCGCCGACGGGCGACCGGGCGCCGGGGCGCTGGGCGGCGCCGAGGTGCTCCCCGGGGCCAGGGACGCGGCCTGGCATGGGGGAGGGCGGGAGGCGACGACCGAACCCCGCCCCGACCCGGGGGCGCGCAGGCGTGGAGATTGGCGATCCCCTGATGTGGCGCGCGGTCGCCAGGTCCATGGATCGGGGGAGGTGCCCTCCGCATGCCGCCTCATTCGGCGGCGGGAATCCGCGATTTGCGATCGCCTGATACCCCCACCAGCCATCGCGGAGACGTGGAGACACCCCCACGGTGGGTTCGGATTTCGCCGCGCGTTCTGTGACGCAGTGGGGACATACTAAAACTCTCTCTCTATTCCTCTTCCTATATTTTTATAAGCCCGGGCGGGGGGAAAACCCGTCACCCCCCCCTCCCAAAACCGGACTCCCGGGACCTGGGGCTTTGGGGCCCTCCGGACGGGCTTTGAAGCGGCCACCGGGCCTCGCAAGGCGTTTTGCCAAGCCTTCCCAGCACACTTAGGGCGATCAGGGGGGTCATCGGAGACGTCCCAGAGACCCCCAAGACAGCACAAGAGCGCTCCAAGAGTGACCGACGTGACCTCAAGATGGCCCAAGAGGCCTCCAGGACGGCCCCAAAGAGGCCTCCAAGAGCACTCCCAAGAAGGCCCCCCGAGGCAAAAATCATTGATTTTCTGTGGGTTTTTGGTGAATTGTGGGGTTCTCCTCTTTTCGGCTTCCCGACGCTCCAAGACGGCGGTCTTCTGGGCGTCCGAAGCCGCCTGGGAGGTTCCCAAATCGCCCCACAACCATCCGAAAGGGCTTCCAGGCAGTCCAAGAAAGCCCCAAAACGGCACAACACGGGTCCAAGATGGCCCTCAGAGAGCCCCATGGCGGCCCAAGAGATGGCCCAAAGACACCCTCCGAAGAATTCCAAATCGTGATTCGGTCGTTCAGGGAGACGGCGGTTGGAGGCGGGGTGGCCCGAGGAAACCCCCGGAGGCCCCCAGAATACGCCCAGGAGGCCTCCAGAAGGCCTTAAGAAAGCCCGAAACAACTTTTGTGAGGCCCCTAGAGGCTCTCCAAGGAGAAGCCTCCGCAAAAAAGAGCTGAGGAGGATGGGGAGAATGCGCAGGGTATGGCGAAAATAAGGAACAATAACCATGGAGGAAGGATAACGAATAACAGCATTATAGCGGCGATGCCAGAAAAGGCAACCAGGAGTTATCGCTAAATTGTCGGCTCGACCTTCCTGCCATTCCGCCTGCATACCAAACTTCAAGGACCAAGGTGCATGGCGCGAAGCGCCACTGCAGTCTTGTGTATAAATATATATATATAGAGAGATATATATATATATATATATATATATATCCTTGGAGGCGCGCGTCCGACCCGAACATATAGCATGCCCATTTTGTAGCATATACTGCCCCGAGCGGCGCGGCCAGAAAGCGCCCGCCACGACGCACACACTAAAAAGATTTCTCGGTGCGCGCGCCGCCCCTGGGGGGGGGGCGACGCACGCATAGTATTAATATGCTGGCGTGACGCCATGTCCGGCGGATTCCGAAACCTGATCAGGGACCGACCGTCCCGGCATTTCTATAGGCGTACCACGAAATGTTTTCAGAATCAAAAAAATGTTCTAAGAACAAAAACAATGTTCCTAGAGCGTAAGTCCGATGTGTTAAAACAAGACAGTCCCCGCCAGAAATGTTCTAATAACATTTCGAGCAAACCACAAAAAGTTCTAAGAAGATTATTTGGTAGGGCTATAGGCGAGCCAAGACGCTTCGCCGCTGCTTAAAGCATGTTTGCGCGACGCCGACGTTCGGCCGATTCCGAACCCTATCCCCGCCACCCATCGAGCTGCCTGAACCGTCGTAAACGGGCGAGGGCAGGGCTCGGATGCCGCCGCCGAGCGCGAAGGGACCCGAAGAGAGCGGGACCCGGACCCCCGGGGGCGCTCCCCCGAAGGCCGGCATCTCTCCGAGCTGGAGCCGCGCTCCGGCCAGCAGCCCCAGCCGGCCACGCGCAAGAGAGCGACCCTGGGTGAGAGTGACCCTGGGCTTTCCTTTTCCTCCACCTTCTCCTCCTCCACCTCCACCTCCACCTCCTCCTCCTCCTCCTCCTCCTCCTCCTCCTCCTCCTCCTCCTCCTCCTCATCATCATCATCATCATCATCAGCATCATCATCAATCATCATCATCATCATCATCATCATCATCATCACCTCCTCCTCACCCTCCTCCTCCTCCTCCTCCTCCTCCTCCTCCTCCTCCTCCTCCTCCTGGCACGTGCCCCAAGAACGGACAACGGGTTCAGCCTTGGTCACCACCTTGCTCGACGCGATGTAGCGCCGCACGAATTTGAGGCAGCAGGCTGTTTGCAGCTGTCTGCGGCACTACTCCAGCTGGGTCATATGCAACAATATGATGGTAAAGAACGGTGGAAGCAGCGAGAGGAAGCAGAGAAGCAGCAGGGGACAAGAGGCCAAGACGGTCGAGAGGACAAGCGGGGAGGGCATCAGCAGCGAGGGCAGCAGCGAGGGGATCAGAGAAGCGTGGACAAACAAGATAATGGGAGATAAACTCCTTCGCACCTGAGCATCCTAGTTTACAGCCTGCATCTTTCTGAAACACACTCGCAGTGGCCCAAGACCCGAACCAAGTTTTTAAGAGCGGCTGCACTTTGGGACTAGGGCAGCTCCAGGAGGCGATTTCGGACTTCATCCCAATCTACATCGTCGACCTCGGCGGACTTACGGGGGTTCCACTTCTTAAACGACGAGAGAACGTGCGGGGAAGCCTATCAGGGCATAGCACACGCAGGAGCTCATCGGCCATCGGAGCCCTTATTCGCTTCTTATCTTCGGCAAGGGCAACGCGACCAATTCTGAGAGCACTCTGGACAGCGGGCTTTCACTCGGGGACGGATGGGAACCCCTTCGAGGCCTCGAACAGGACTTCAACAAAAGCTGTGGACGGCCAAAATGGCGGGCTCTTCCTGCCAGCGGTCATCAGAGGAATAGGGGGGGAGAAGGGCCGCGCGGTCGGCCAGGATCGCATGGAAATCGCGCCAGCGTTGGAAAGCACGCAAGGAAGCTCGCAAGACAGAGGCGAGATTGCGGACAAGGGCGCCGCGAAACTTCGGGCCCTCCCCCATCTGTACAGATCAAAGAAACCTGATCCGGTCACGCAGCAGTGCGGGGCGGCAAGGACAGAGGCGAGGGAGGCGCTTTCGCACCGAAAGAAGGAGGGAGGGAGAAGAAGAAACCAAGAGACGTAGGATAGGACTGCCAACACTCTCGAGTGGCACAAAGATGCAGCTATCCTTGGCGGCGCTCGGATCCCCCCCCCAGCGCGCCCTATCGCCATGCTTCTGGATGGGAGCAGACCAGGACTCACCAACAACAGCAGGGCACATCCAAAGGCCAAGATATTTCAGCGCGGCAGTTATCTTGAACTGCTGCCAATGTGGGATGTTGTCTCTAAGCCAGGCACTACTCTAGGCTGCGATCTCGGGTCTCCAGGGGGCATGCAGAGGGGCCACGAAGCACGTTTGGGCCTTCAGCTCCAGCGGAGCGACTCTCTCGGCGGCTCTGAAGACAATGGCAATATGTTTTAGCGAAGCGGGCTGAAAGAGGACGGCGCCAACGTCGCCAGCACAACATCTCACAATCCCTCTGGCAGGGGTATCAATCAATCGATTAAACTGCAGCATGAAAGGGTTGGCGCTAGGAGCGTTGACCACTTCCGACGCAGGGCAGCCTTGCGCTATACCCGAGGAGACGTTAGAGAGCCAAGCACACGAGCTGCCGAACCGCGCAAAGGAGGGTAGGCCATTGTAGGTGAGGAGAAGGAAGGTCATCAACGGAGGAGGGAGATTGATGGTAGCTAACACCTCAAAAAACCACTGGCGGGCGATCGAAGGCAAAGCTCGCCCAAAGTCGCAAGAAGCGAGCACTGGCATGAGGGCGCCAGCCCTATCGTTAAATCCCGCTACTCTGGCCCAGACGTCTAGCTCGAAGATATTCTCTCCACGCCCCTCCCCCCCCCCCCCCCCGCAAACAAACCCCCGCCGGGTCGGATCGACCACTCGGGGGGGGGGCCGCCGAGACAGCGGTTTTACACAGACACTCGTGAGGACTTTACAATCAGCGCTTGTCAATCCGAGCGGACGGACGGCGGCGGGCTCACGGACCAACCTCCACTTCCTTCGGCATGAAGACACCCTTGAGCTCGTTGAAACCGCAAAGCATGGGGTTGCCTGCGAGGGCCCAAATGAAAACCTGCTCGAGGACCGCGGAGCCTGACGGGCGGTGACGCCACGCAGCATATGGGAGCCCACCACGGCATGGCGCGCAGGCCGGCATGGCGAGAAGGAGCTTGTCTACGTCCCGCTGCAAGGTCGCCGAGGTCAGCGTCAAATCCAAAACGACGAAGGTACGCGTCGGCAGCCGCCGCGTCAATCGGATTTGCAACGAAACGCGCCCCCAATGCTGTGCCAGACCCCCAAGAACAGCCCCAGGACCGGTGACGACCTCATCTTGTTGCTGGAGGCCTCGAAGACACAATCGCCGATTGAAGGCCCCCCAAAGTCGCCCCCGTCTCTGACGTCTTCGAAGTTTGCGTCGTTGTTCGGCTCTCTCGCTCTCCCCGGCGGCTGCCTGCGCACGCGCTCGGGCTTCTGGCCGAGCCTGATGGTTAACTCCAGCACGCAGCGCATTCGTCATTTCCAAAAAAAATCCGCCGGCTGCCCCAGCGAGACCTTCCGAGACACGGGGTCGAGGGCGAGGAACTGACGAGCGAGAGCGCGAGCGCGGACGAGTCTATCTCCAAAAGCGAAATATTGACGGACGACGGCACGACTGATAGACTTCACCACGATAAGTCGCGACATGGTCGAGGATGGCGCACGACGGATCATCTGGTCTCGGGCAGCTCTGGCGGCGCCCCGCAGCATTCGCTAGCGCTTGCGAAAGACCAGATGTGTCCGCCGTGGCAAATACTTTGGTTAAGTACCTCGAATTCGCTGGATGTCCGTAGACCTCGGGATGGATGGCCCTCTGATCTTCAGGAAGGGGAACGCGGGGTTTCATCTGGGCCACCGATGCCGCGTGGCCCGATAATCCACGACGGTTCAGCACATCTAGGAATCCCTTCACGTCGGCGGTCGCGTCGAGCTGCGTCAACGCCCAGCCTGGCAGCGCAGCGAAGATCCGGTCGATCGCCGACAGGGAACCCTGAGCTGCACAGCAGCGGGTTGGCTCCACCACCGCGAGCGCCACGAGATCCCGAAAGCACCGTTCCCATTCCTGGCGTCGCTGCGCTCGTCTTTCTCGGCTGGAAGGGGGCCATGGAGGATCGGGGGGTTCGAGGCCCGCGGAGTCCTGGCACGCAGCGGTGACAGGAGGAGCCCCAGAAATGTTGAAGTCGCCCTGAAGGATGAGTATATTATGATGCGGTGCTTCCAGAAACCGAAGACGGTCGGCCTCTATCTTGGCCAGAAGCTGGTCCCTTGTAGCCGCAGTAAGCTCAAAGTTGTGCGCGCTGTAGTAAATCAACTCGACGTCCCGAGAGAACCTGACAGCGACTTTCAAAACTCTGCCCTTGACCAAACCTCTGGGATAACATCTAGCTTGTTCTGGGGGCGACTGCCATTGAAGTCGGGGGCCAAGGTGATCACTCCCCCGCGGGGCATGGGAGCTCTGGGGGAAACGAGGAGAACGCAAGAACTGGTTATCGAAGGTGATAGACAAAGTCCTGGAGGGCAGCGGGGGACCCACGCGCTTCCTGAACACTAACTGCGGCACCTGGCACAAGTAGACGGCTGAGGTGGGAGAGTTCCTTGGCCCGGAGAGGAATCCGATGGTGGAAAATCGAACGAGCATTCCACACCCCCAGGGAGAGGGTGCGAGAGCGAGAGAGAACCCTGCCAGTGCCAAAAAATATGACCCACTCCACTGTACTGGCTCAGACACGCAAAGATACTGTCCAATCGCTTGCTCGATTCTCGGCCTGCCAATCTGCAGCAGGACCAAATTTTCCATCGCCCAGGAGATCTCCGGAGGGTTCTCGAACTGGGGCTCAACACGGAGGATCGGCTTCCACGCAATCGGTAACTCCCCACGCTCTTTGTTGGCAAAGATCCGCATACCAGGGTGGATGTTCTCGATCTCACGACGAATCTGCTTGAGGAGAAGCTCTTTCTTGGTATGGCACTGCGATTTGTCCGTAGACACGTGAACTTCAACATGAACCCCCTCGACGTCTGTAGTCTGAAATCTCTCCCACTGCTGCGGCCCTTTCCGCACAGCGGCGATTGCCACCCCCACCTTTCGAGCA
The DNA here is from genome assembly GCA_963575745.1 of Prorocentrum cordatum. Taxonomy (NCBI): domain Eukaryota; class Dinophyceae; order Prorocentrales; family Prorocentraceae; genus Prorocentrum; species Prorocentrum cordatum. The sequence goes on from CAUYUJ010014533.1 coordinate 185,392, forward strand.
GCGAAATGTGCGTTCCCTTTGACACTAAGCTGGAAACGCCTCGAAACAGGTTCACCTTCGACATCGATCTCTTCTTCGGACAAGGCCGCACGCTGAAACCACGAGCGGAAAGCTGGAACAATCTGCTGCTTGGCGGTTTTGGTCCTCGCGCGGGAGACCACGATACACGGATCTGGGGCCCGGTCGAACGAATGTGGCACTGGAGCGGCAGGTTCTGGCGGCTTCTCTGAACGTATAATCCCCAACATCTTCTGCAACTCTGCAATCGACTCCTCCACCCTGCCCATCCTGGACTCTGCCTGCTTCTGCGCTGACTCCACCTGGCACGCACGACGTCCAAATTGACGAGAGAGCGACGCACACGAAGACTGCACCGTCGATGCCAGGCTGGATACGGACTGCTGAACTTGGGCGATGGCGGCAAACATTTTCCTTTTCCTCTCATCGGCATGGGCACGCAATTCACCAAGCTGGTCACCGCAATCCAGGTGGCGTGGGTCGGCTTCCTCACGGGCGCCCGCTGGGAGAGGCGCGGTGCGGCTCCTGCTGCGACTAGGGAGATCACGAGCAGCAGCGCGAACAGGTTGACCAGCTTGGGTAGCCTGCGACGGGAAGGTGGGCATCTCGTCGAGAGCCTGGAGGGAGGCTGCCTCCACTGGAAGGAAATCACTGTCTCCACCATTTTACATCTTGAGCTCGCTACGCTGGTAGCGGCACCCACAAAGACGCAAGCAAGAGACGAGAGAAAGTGTGCAGCGCCTGGGCAGGCTCCTGCAATGGTCGGGAAAAGTCCGCCAGTGCACGACACGCTGGATAGCTCGGAAGAGAGCTGCCCGCTCGCAGTGGGACCTGTTCCCATCTCGAGCCAAAATGGCCACGGACCTCCTCCTCCTCCTCCTCCTCCTCCTCCTCCTCCTCCTCCTCCTCCTCCTCCTCCTCCTCCTCTGCCGCTCAACCCTAGCGGTCGTCAGCCGGCGCCGCTTGCCCGTGCCCTCGAGGGCCCAGACCTCGCCTGACCGCCCGCCCAACGAGCCCCGAAAGGCCCCAGCTGAGCAGGCCAATCTTCCAATCCTGCTTAATGCGGGATGACGATTAATTAAAAAATCAGAGAAAACGATTGAAGAAATAGTTATCTGCTATTTCTGCAATTTTCCGACTGGAGGAGAACTATAAAAAAAATAGTTTTCCGCCCCGCGGCCGGTCTTTTCTACTCGTCATCCCGGGCGCCGCCGCGTGAACACGACCCCCGGTCCTTTATGAATCGTCATCCTCCATTAAGCACTAGGCAGCTTTTTGCGCGGCCGCGGGGGGACCAAACACAAGCGCGCAAGACGCCATCATCGCATCGCGTTCGGCGGTCGGGGGGCCCCAAGAGGGCCCGCACTAGAGGTCACTCTGGCGAAGGGAGTCTCTCTTGCATGCACCCGACCCATGGCCCAGAGAGGGCCCCGAGGAAGCCGCAGACGGCGACCAGGCATCCCTCTGCAATCGGGACCCCCCTGCCTCGCAGGAGAGCCCAGAATCGAATCGATAAGCTGGATCGGCGATCGAGCTGAATCGGACCAGCGGAAATCGGCAGCGGAGCCGGGAGAAGCCGAACCGGCGGACGTCGGCAGGCCGGCAGGCCTCCGGGGAGAGCTCGGAACCCGCATCGGCATCCCGGGTCGCATCGAAGCCGAAGCGAAATCGGAGGAGTCGAGGCCATCGAAATCGAACCGCATCGAATCGGAGGAGTCGAAGCGAGCCCTGCCTCGCGGCGAGCGGCGCTCGCCGGCGCGCTCGCCGCGGGCCGCCGGCCCAGCGGCGAAGGCTCCACAGAGGGGCGGCCGGCCCGCGGCGGCGCCGTGCTGCGCGAGGCGTCGAGCGCGCCCTGGCAGAGCACCGCCACGGGCCGGTCGCCCCGCGGGGGGGACTTTCTGCGGGATGACGATGAATAAAAAGAATGGGAGAGAACGATTGAACAAATAGTTTTCTGCTGTTTCTGCACACTTGTCTGACTGGAGGAGAACGATAAAAAAAATAGTTTCCCAGCCCGCGGCCGGTTTTTTCTACTCGTCATCCCGGGCGCCGCCGCGTGAACACGACCCCCGGTCATTTATTAATCGTCATCCTCCATTAGGTCGGGCGTGTCCTCCTGCAGGCGGATTGTGGAGGGGAAATGGAGATAGGCGTTTTTGCTATATCTGTATAGATATATGTGTGTATAAATGTGTGTGATATATATATATATATATTATATATATAATATAAATATATTATATAATATATATATATATATATATGGTTACCACACAAAAACACGGATCAAAAGATAGTGGAAACTCGTCCCCGGGCTATTCTTGGACTAGCTTTGAATTTCCTCCCATAGAGGGGCAAGCCCGACGTCAGGTTGAGAGGGCCGACAGACCATCCCCATCACAAGCCACCCCGACGAACGAAGCCCTCTGGCAAGCGCACCTGACCTAAACAAAAGAAATCAAACAGGGCGGGCGAAAACGACCAGGGCTGTGCAGAGTAAGCGCCGCTCGTGAGGGGTCGGGGTGGTCTTTCCTCCTTGGATGTGTGCCCACCAAGAGGGAGCAGCGAAGGTTATGTTGCTCCCATCGTACTTACGGACCACATCCTGGAAATAATTTCGAGCACCCGGAAAAGTGTCGAAAGAGTGCCGAAACAGTGTCGGACGAGCCTCCCAGGGCCCGACACGCGAAAACCCTCGAAAAATAGGATTTCTCTGGTGCTCGAAACTCTTTCTGGTGATCAAGGCTGAAGCAGGCTGGAACATCACAAAGCGAAGGACAAGCCCACGAGGGCGCTCGCCTTCGACGTCGACGCCGCGGTTGCTGCGGAGGGCGGCCGCGGGCCGGGCGGCGGGGCCTGAGGCGACGCAAGAACGCTGGGGGCTTTCTGCTCCCGCTTGCAAAATGGGGCGCAGAAGGACGCACCAGTACGATGCGTCCTCCTCTTAGCTGCCCCGGTACGCAACACGCAACACGTATCGTACTGATACGGAGCTCAACACGTAGGCTGAAAACGTAGGTCCGACGCGATACATTCGCCAAAACGTGGTCCAATACGTGGAGCCAACACGCAACATATTGGCACGGACGTCTTGAACACGGGACGTGTTGCGCTTCAAAACGCGCGTATCGAGGCAACTAAGGTCCTCCTCGGAGGCGCACGTCGGAACCACACAGATAGTACCACCAGCTTGCATCACACTCAAAACTGCTGCTAGGAAATCGTCCAGTCAGAAATTCAGATCCGGCTTCGTTGAGGCCAGCCTTGGGAATTCGTTACCGAAAATGAGATACTTGTGAGACCCAGCTTGGCGGGAGGGAGTAACAGAAGATATCAGTGTATATCGTTTCCCGAGCAGTATGGCCAGAAAGCACCAGCCACGAAGCTTACGCTGTGAGATTTCTAGGCGCGCGCGCGTCGCCCCTGGGGGGCGACGCACACATAGAAGTAGTGTGTTGGGGCGACGCCGATGCAATATCGGCGCTGTTTTCCCGTATGTGGAGTATGTTCTCTCCGTTTGGAAGTCTCGTGCGCGCCGTTTTCTGCTCGGTTCCGTCCTGTACTGCCTCTGTGTTTTTCTTGCTTTTTGGCTGCCGCTTCCTCTTCCAGCTCTCCTTGGCCGAGAAGAACAAAAACAAATAAAAAAGAAAAAAAACGAGATGCTGCAAACCGTGGAAACAAAAAACAAAAAGCACCACAGACCCATATAAACTAATCACCACAAAAGAGCAGCCCCCTGCGTTTGGAGCCCGCCGGGCCATCGTGGGAGGCGGTGGCGCTGGCGCCGCGGAGGGCGCTGGCGCCGCCGGTGCGCCCGACGGCCTCTTGCTGTAGAAGAAGACGGAGACGCCGTGCACGGAAACCCGTCGGCGCTCCGCGCGGACTCTTCCCGCACCCGCGCCGGGGACCCCCCTCCCCGGGCGCCGCGGCGCGCGCCACGGGGGCGGCGCCAATTGGAGGCGCCCCGGGGAGGGGGCTGCCCCGGCGCGCGGCGCCGAGGCAAAGCGCCCGCGCAGAGCGCCGGGAGCTTCCTGCGCCCGGCGCATCCTCTTCTCCGCTGCTGCCGGGCGCCAGCATCGCGGACTTGCCCCTCGCGGGCGCGGCGGCGGCCGGCGGCTCCGCCGCCGCGGCCTCCGCCGCGCCGCCCTCGGCCTCCGCGGGCGCCGCCCTCGGCCGGCCGCTCTTCGGCTGCGTGGGCGCGCGCGGGGCCGCCTTCTCCGCCGGGGGGGCCCAGGCGGAGGGCGCGCCCGCGGGTGCCTGGCGGGAGAGGCTCACAGGCACAGGGATGTCGTCACGCGAGGCGAAGTCCCCGCTCCCTGCCTGATCCTCGTCCTCCTCCTCCTCCTCCTCCTCCTCCTCCTCCTCCCTCCTCCCTCCTCCTCCTCCTCCTCCTCCTCTTCCTCCTCCTCCTCCTCCTCCTCCTCCTCCTCCTCCTCAGATTCGCATCACGTGACGGATCCAAGTCGCCGATATCAACTTTTGTGCGTGGGCTGACGTCAAGCCTCAGCTCCCAAGGCGAAGGGCGCCGACCAGCGACGAAGGGCCCGAAGGGGCCGAGACAGGACGAGGGACGGAGCGCAGGAGCCAGACAGAGCCGGCCGAAGGGACCGACCGAACACACAGGACCGAAGCCGCAGCCATCGAGGGCCACCAGTCCACAACAGGCGTCCAGTTCAAGCACAAACAGCTGCGGACTGCTACCGACAGCGCGGGCGATCACCTGGGCTATCTGGTGGAAGGGGTGGGAACTGGGAGGTGCCAGCCGATAGCCCGACCTTTTCTCGCTCTGGGTGGCCCCACGTGTGCCCGGCGCGCACCCATCCTGTGCACCCTCCCTTCGGACCTGCACAACCGACAAGGTCAGGTTATCCGGGGAAGGGGGGGAAGCGGGCGACCCGATAGCCCGGATCATCGGCAAGATGGCCCCAGAGGCCTCCAAGACGGCCCCAAGGCGGCCCCAGGGAGCCCCAAGGTAGCCCAAGAGACTCGCAAGGCGGCCCCAAGGGGGGGCAAGACAGCCCAGGGAGGCACCCAAGACGGACTCCGCAGGCGCCAGACGGCTCAAGCGCGCCCTAATACAGCCCAAGGAGCCCCCAAGAGGCCCCGAGACGACCCCAAAACGTTTACAAGAGGCTACAAGAAGCCCCCAAGCTGGCCCCAAGAGGGCCTCCAGAGGCACTCAGGACAGCCTAAGAGGGCCCCCAGACGGCCCGAGAAGGACACAACCCACGACGGTCTCAGAAAGACTCCCAGACGGCCAGGAGAGACCGAAGACGTCTCTGCGGGACCCGAAGACGACCCTCGAGGGCCCAAAGACAGTCCGAGAGGGTCCCAAGGGACCCCCAGGACTGCTCCACCAAAGCCCAAGACAGCCACCAGGCGGCCCAAATAGTTTCCATGAGAGCTTCTCAAAAAAAAGAGAGAAAGACGAGAGGTGTCGCATGCGACGGCCTTTTGGGCGGTGCTCGAAGGGTCGCCACAGAGAGTGCGTCGCTAGCACGGTGGCGAATTTGCCGCAGGCACCAGAAGAACGTGTTCACCCCACAAATACGCGAGGAGACAACAGAGAAACGCACCAAGTTGGAGGAGGAGGAGGAGGAGGAGGAGCAGGTGGAGGGAGGAGGGAGGAGGTGGAGGGAGGAGGGAGGAGGTGGAGGGAGGAGGGAGGAGGAGGTGGAGAGTTAAAGGGTGGGGGACCAAAACTGAAGACCTTCAGCGACTGTGCCGACTCTTCGCCTTCACCGAAAAGCCTCCGCCCGCGAGCCTCGAACACTCGGGGGGCAGGGCTCCGGGCGCGCCCCCGAGCGCCTCCGCCGCGGGCCGGGCCACGACGACAGGCACGCCCAGGAGACCCCCACGGGGCGAAGAAGAGATCGAGAAACTTCACTCCTCCCTAGGATCCGAGCTTGCGAGGCAAGTGCAACACCGCAGGAAAAGAGTCACACTCGACCGGCTGACGAGGAGAGGAGGGAGAGCTCGAGGGTCTCGAGGGTGCAGGGATGGGGGGGAGGGAAGGGGGGGCGTCTCGCCGGCGCGTCTGGGCCAGCGCACAGGCCATGCCTGGTATCGTGACGGAGCACGCTCGCGTTTGGATAGGGCGACGACATGCATACATGTCCACTGATCCCTGGGCAGGCCCATCCTGAACCCAGCAGCAGCGGTGTATACGCCAAACCCCTGCTGCCTGGCCCAGGAGGACGCACACGCAGCTCCTGGGTTTTCAGGAACTGGGCCTGCCCGGGGAGCAGTGGATGTGCACAGATCTATCGCCGCCCGACCTGCCACGCCCGCGGCAGGGTCTATGGCCGCTCAGGAGCAGCGCAGGCTCCTGCTGCAAACCCTGGACGCACACCTGCCCGCGGCACTTCTTCGGGCGTTGGCAGAACTGGGTTTGGTGGAACCTGGTTCAGAGACTTGTACCGGGGGCGCCCCCCCGCCCCATTACCACTAACCGGCACTGCCGTCACCCGACAAACACCAGCTACGGTAAACCTGGTTTACTGAATCTCGCCAATTGAGGGGCCGCAGGGCCCTACAGTCGGGGCGTTGACCCAAGGAACCCCAAATAGGAAACGAGGCCCCTTTTTCCATAAGTCAAACTCCGATGTTCCATGGAAAACCTTTTAGGAAACCCCAAGGAGCACTGCAAAACAACTAGAGAACCCGGAGCCCCATCCCAAACGAAAAGCGTTCCTTCTTCAGCGCCCCGACCGTACCACTAGCTGGGTCCCCTTACCCGGGGTCCTGGCTATATCTTGGGCGTGGCTTAATGGGGGGGTCACAAATGGGGGGGTCAGAAAAGGTCCCCTTTCGTGCCCCTTTCGGGCCCCTCTGGAGCCCCAGGGGGCTCGTTTAGGTACCGTTTGGGTACCTTTTCGGGCCACCCTCGCCACCCCCCCATTTATGACCCCCCTATTACGAAACGCCCAAATATCCGACTTTGAACTACAGCCGGGGCTGCTCCCGAGAGCCCCCGGAGGGCTCTCGCTCTCTTCCCCGGGGCGAGAGCGCCCGGCGCGGGCCCAGACGGCGCCGCGCGGACCTCGGCGAGCAAGCCAGAAGTCATACACCCGGAGGTGCGCAGGGCACGGACGTGGAAAAACGTAGAACATGAGAAGCAACAGTACAGTCGGGGCGTTGACCGAAGGAACACCCCAAATAAGGAAGGAGGCCCCTTGTCTCCAGAAGCTGAACTTCGATGTCCCTTTTCGAAGACCTAGGGAAAACGTGGGGCAAGCTGTGAAACACTTGAGGAACGCGGAGCCCCTCCCCAACGCAAAAGGTTCCTTCTTCAGCGCCTCGACTGTACGGCGGCTCCTGTGGATTTCCCTACAAAATCTACGCCGAGCGCACTGCTCTTCAGAATTGGTACTGTCACGGCTTCCGCCGGCGGAGCGTTCAGGCCACACGGAAAAAAGCAGCCACGCTCTGTTGCAAGGCCGACACCGTCGTCTGCCACGGAACATGAGAATCAACAATACACAATCCATCCTGCACTACATGCAGCTGCAATTGTGCCGTGCGCACAGCACGCCGCCAAGAGGCCTCCTTCGTCAGAAGTGGGAGTCATCAGAAGCTCGGACCTCAGGGTCAGTCGGTTTTCGGGTCACAGCGCGGGCCTCTGGCGGCCGTTCGGGATGATCTGGGCACCCCCGGAACGCCCTCGGCGAGGCGCAAGGCACCCCGAGGCTGGAATACCGCCGAGGACCGGGCAAGACGTCCGAACACACCGAGACTTCGATGCTTGAACCTCGAGGGGGCGAGGGCTGGGGGCGCTCCCCGTGGTGGGGAGGGGAAGAGAAAATGGGGACCATGACCAAGACTGAACGTGGAGACGTCGTGTCGAGATCTTGGTCACCGTCGACCTTGGTCAGCGTCAACTCGTGGACCGCCCTCGCGACTCGGCGGCCACCGACCTGGACCATGGCCAGGATGGGCATCGAAAAAATCCCGCGACTGCTTGGCCGCGGTCCCCGTGGTGCGCCCCTCGGTTTGGAGCCCGCGGCGCCGTGCGGGGCGCCTTCGCAAAGGCCCCGTCGCCCGCGGGCCCCGCGCCGGAGGGCCGCTTGGCAGCGGGCGGCGGCGGCTCGCCGGCCTGGCGCGTCGGTGCGGCGTTGCTCAGGTCACGAGCGGCAAACATTCGGTGGCAACTCATGGGAGCCTCCAGTACCACTGTGTCGGCCCTCGCGGATCGACGCTGGTCGACGCTCAATCGACGCTAATCGACACTAAGTCGACGCTAATCGACGCTAACCGATTCCAAATCGGCGCTATCTCCTCGACTCCCAGACGCTAATCGACGCTGACCGACGCCAAAGACGGAATATGAGAACAGATCCCCAGACTTAGATCGGGCATATCCCCCTACTGGCGGACTTTGGATTTAAAAACAGTTAGAAACTCAAAATGTCGTCCCAATATCATGATTTTACTTATTTTCAGATTCCTCCTGTAGAGGGGCGAGCCCGCTTTAAGGATAGCATCGGGATTTTTGGGGACCCCGTACGGGCAAAAGCCAAGACATCGCATGTCTGGGGACATCCAGATCCACGCCCTCGGAAACTCATACTGCACGCCAATGCCCAGGCTGGGAGCATTGAACAGCGAGCCGCTGACAGCACGCGAAGGACCGCGCAGGGGTACTTACTTCATCACAGCTGTCCGAGAGGCTAAGTAAGGCGTCCACAAGCCGACGACGAAACCCTCACATAAACAACGCACACCCGATACGAGTAAGGATGCCGACTCCCTATGCATGCCTCGGCTGCGTGTCCGTGTGTGTGTGTGTGTGTTCAGACGCTCGTGCTATCCAAATGGGCACGTCTCGAAAAAACAGGCCCGCTCAGCATCCGATCTCTTTTTGCGGTGGGCCCCCGGTGCTCTCGATATCCACTCCTCTTGGACCAACTTTTCATCCCTCGCCGATTCTTGACGGCCCCATCTCCAGAAGCCCAAATGGAGGAAACACAGGCCGCCGCGATGTTGGCCTGTGACGCTGGAAACTGAAGCCTCCTGAGGTCTCCGAAGCCTGCGGAGCTTCCTGGACGCCCCCCGGGGGTGCGGGGAGGTCCCCGGAGGGAAGTCCAGAAGCCCCCAAAAGCACCAGAGACATTCGAGGACCTCTGTCCTCGATCCCCTCTGCTCCCGGACCCTTTTTTGCCGTCGACGGCACCTCAACAAACCTCACTGCAGAAGGAGGCTGAACTGCAGTGGACAAAACTAAACGATCCCTGAGACAGCAGTTTCACATTGACTTTGTCAGGATTGACTTTGTCAGGGTTTCCTAATATAGCACCACATTGACTTTGTCAGGATGCCGACCCTGGCGAATGCGGTTCCAGTTCCCGTTGCCTGTGACCGTCGGGGGTTTACAGAGCCCCGCGGCTGCGGCCTCCCCGCGGCCCCTGAGAGCTCGGGGGCGCCAAGCCCTCGAGCGCTCCGCGCGCGAGCAACGGCGGCGACGCCGCTCGCGAGCCGGTGCTCGGGCTTTTGCCCGCGGCTGGACCTCGCCCTTCGGGCCAAGCCATGCCATTAGATCGGCGACACGTAAGAGTGACCCTAGGCAAGAGTGCCCTTTAGTGCTGGCCCTGATGGGGTCGGACAAATTTTCTTGAGGAGTGCGCTCGGCCTCGTGTCGGCGCGCGCTGCACCAGACTGCGATCGCATCAGAGCGCGCTTGATTCAGGGTGCGCCCCTCGCAATCGATCGTGACGCATACACGGTGTATTCTGCCGCGTGCTTCGTTTGGCGAGGGGGGGCCCATCTGGGAGGCCTCTAATGGAGGCCTCCCAGAGGGGTCCCGACTCCGAGCGCATGGGGCCGAAGGATCGCGCCGCATCACCGATGCATCGGCGGTGCATCGACGATGCATCGGCGATGCGTTGGCGATGCATCGGCGGTGCATCGACGACGCCGGCACGGGGAAAATCGGCAGGAACGAGGCCCCTTGTTCCCTCCCATACGTGAACATTCGACTGTGCCAACGAAAGCCTGGGGAAAACCTAAGACAAACGGTAAAACCACCCAGGAGCACCGAGCCCCTCCCCAGCGAAGTCGGCTCCTTCTGCAGCGGCCCGACTGTACCATACCCCAAACCCCCGTTGTCGTTGACTACCTACCAGACCACCCCAACCCGACAAGAAGACCCGAATTTCGAGTCGGGGGGGTATGGGCACCATATGTGTCTTTTCGATGTTCCTCGACCCCCCCACACTGGAAACGGAGGGCAGATCGAGGCCTTCGGGTTGGGTTGGGGTGGCTTGGTGGGCGGTGGCACAATACCTCGGAGCGAATATGTAGGCTTGTGGATGCCATGACCATGAACACTCTAACAATCCTATCATTCAATTTAAAAACGTGTTCAACATGTGTAAAACATGTCGTAGACACCAGGAAATGATTTGGCAGCACGCTTACTCTCCACTGATCGACTCCCACAACTGCAGGCAAGAGCGCACGGGGCTGGGCACGGTGAGAAGCCGACGGGGTCGAGTCGCGAAGGCAACCCGCCCCCCCCCCCCCCCCGCGCGGGCTGCTCGCCCCGAGCCCGTCTCCTCGGACCGCCCGCCCCCCGCGGGGGCCCCCTCGGAGGAGGAGGAGGGGGAGGGGGAGGAGGAGGAGGGGAGGAGGAGGGGGAGGGGGAGGAGGAGGGGGAGGGGGAGGAGGAGGAGGAGGAGGGGGAGGAGGAGGAGAAGGAGGAGGGGGAGGAGGAAGGAGGAGGGAGGAGGAGGAGAGGAGGAGGAGGAGGAGGAGGAGGAGGAGGAGGAGGGAGGAGGGAGGAGGAGGAGGAGGAGAGGAGGAGGAGGAGGAGGAGGAGGAGGAGGAGGAGGAGGAGGAGGAGGAGGGGGAGGACCCCCTCGGAGGCCGAAGGCGGCAGCACACGAGTTCTCGCGCCGCGACGCGTCGCGACAGGCGCGCTCCACGACCCGCAGACGGACTGCCCACAACAGAATGGCCGGGATCCGCCGCGGGGGATCTGCGACGCACGACATCGAAGCAAGCGTGTGCTTTCTCGGATTGGGACGCACATGGACATACTAATACTATATGTCCTCCTTGGAGGCGCGCGTCCGACCCGAACATATAGTATACCCATCTTGTAGTATATCGTTTCTCGAGCGGTGTGGCCAGAAAGCGCCCGCCACGACGCATATTGATAAGATTTCTCGGTTCGCGCGTCGCCTCTGGGGGGGCGACGAACACATAGTATAAGTATGTTGGGGGGACGCCGACGGATGGCTGCGGGCAGGCACTGTGCGAGCAGTGGAGCGCGCTCAGTGATTCTGCCACGACCGAGAAGAAGACGATCGCACCGTGCTGGGAGGAAGGGGTCTGTGCAATTTTTAAGGACCTTCGACATGCGCGGTAACTTCCATGATGCGCCCGTCTCTCCCAGCCCCGTCCTCCCACCCCGAGATTTGCCCTCCCGAGTGACGGGAGGGGCTCCGGGTGCGCCTGCACCAGGGACTCGCGAGGAGATCCGGCCGCGGCAGCGAGAACGCCCCGGGAGGCCCACGCAGGGCGAAAGACCTGGAAAGGCATCTTTTTAATCCTCGAGCCTCGAGCCTCGAGGTGGTGCGAGATCGTACCGAGGAAGAAAAAACGTCATGAACAGAAACTTTCGACGGTCGGCGCAGATTTTTTGGATCCGCGCTGGACTCCCCTCCCCCTGGCAGGCGGAGCGCGCCAGGGTTGGCGCCAGAGGCGCTGCCGGGTGAGCCCAGGCGCCGATCCAAGAAATCCGGGCAGAGCGCCAAAGGTTTATGTTTATGGCGTTTTGTTCGTCTTCGACTGAACCCCAAAAAAATCTCACTTGGAGGGCACTTGTTCTTACTTCCGCCGGCTTCCGCTGGCTCCCGCAGACTTCCGACGGCGGGGGGCCGCCTTCGTTCTACTTCCCCTGGCTTCTGCGCGGCCCTTCCGCCACCTTCCGCCGAGGGAGAGATGCCAGCTCATCGATCCCCTGGAATAGAAGAATTAAAACTGCATAAACATAAACTTACGGAGCTCCGAGCGGGTTTCTTGGGTCTGCGCTGGACCCTCCCTCCCCGGCGCGCGGAGCGCGCTAGGGACGGCGCCCGAGGCGCCGCCAGGGGGACCCCGCGTAGATCCAGGAAATCCGCACGGAGCTCCGAAAGTTGATTATGATGCTGCTCATCCTTCCGCGATCGAAGACGAAGCCTTTTCGGGAATGTCTCAGCATGAATGCACGACGCACCAGGAACGACCCCCCAAGCCCAGTGCTGCGCGCCGCCTCCGCCACGGGCCGCTCCTCCGGAGCCCCCCAGCGCGCTCTGGCGAAAGGACCCGCCCGCCCCCTCTGGGCACTGGCGTGCGTCTGCCCCTTCTCAGCGACTCCTGCCGGTGCAGTATGCAGCGGGTGTGGCCTGCAGCCCGCACCCTGTGGGGCGGGCGAGGACCTCGACGGAGCCCTCCGCCGCGCCCCGAGGGGTCCCGACGAGGGCAGCGTGGCGCCGCCCGAGCCCCAACGACGCAGCTCGCAAGTCACACCCCGGCGTAACCACACCCTCTGCGGTCAAGCGACTTCTCCGCCCACTCCCCCAGGCCCTGAGATCTGGGCGCTGCAGCTTTGCACGCTCAGGAGCTTTTGCTCAGCGTGCCCCGGCGGCAGCCGCACGCTGTGCCCCGGCGAGTGGATAGCGCATCGCCACCATTCCGCGGGACTGGAGGCTGCGGACAACTGGAGACGTTGACGCTTGGGGACCGGGCCGTGGCTAGCTTCTCGCGCCGAAGCGTGGTGGGGCCAGACCTGGCGGCGCGACGCGCTGAACCAGAGGTCCCGACCCTAACCGTGGTCCTTCACACTCCGTTCCGGGCCCCAGGACCCTCACGGATCAATCCGGCTCGAGCAGTTCCGCGGAAGGATGGGGATCGGTCAGCCATCGTGACGCCGGCTCTCAGCTCAGACACCCCCTCGCGCTGCGAAAGGTAGCGCGGCTGTTGCGCGGCTTCCGCACGTGCTCGGCACGTGCCGGAGGCCGCCCCCTGGGCCCCCGGCACCGCAAGAGAGCACAGCCCCGGGGGACGGCTCGAGGTGGCCATGGGAACCACGCTGTGAGCGCGTCGCGGCATCGGGGGCCCGGGGCTCCTCGACTCCCTCCACCAGAAGTCACGCTTCCCCAGACCTCTGGCGACTCGAAGGAGCCGCGCCAGATGGCAATTGCCAGTTCCCGGTACCCACGGGACCGCCAAAGAACTGGACGAACAGCCATCCTCGAAGAAGGGGGCGAAGCTGCTTCGAGTCGGCGGATGTCTGGGCTTCGCGATTTGGAAAAGGGGGTGGGCACGTGGGAGGTCTCGTTGGGTGCACGGGAGCCCCGCTTCCCTGTGATCGGCCCATGAGGGCTTGATAGAGAGCCCCTCCATCTGCCCCATCGCTCCCTCTCTCCCCCGCCTCACCCTTCTCCTCTTCATCCTCCCGATCGTACGTCGGCTCATGGGGTAAGGGTGACCCTGTATAGCCGTATGTAAGCTGGTCCTAAAGCATTGACGTGACTTGAATCAGACGATAATCCTTCGGCTGTTCGTCGTCGTCGAAGTCGTCGTCATCCTCCCTCCCTCTACCTCTTCCTTGTAAACCCGCCACCGTGCATTCAGCACGTAGTGAAGTGCTCAAAGAGCTGTAAGTCGCCAAGAACCTGTAAGGGGCTGCAGAGTTTCAAGGACACGCCGCGCCGCCCCCCCCCCAACCCCACCCGTCGCAACAGCGGCCATGAATTGCCCCCGCCCCCCCAGGCCTTGTTCAGGCCGCGCCCGTCGATGGCGCCGGATCAGCTGAGGATAACCGACGACAGCTGCCAAAATCCCAACATGCCCTCAGGAGCCCCCGTGGTTCTGTCCTGGAGCCCTCTGGGGGGCCTCTTGGGCCGTCTTGGGATCATCTTGAGCTGGTCCACGATGCCCAAATCATTGGAAAACAGATGGCTGTGTGAGTCTCGCAAACTCGCCTATTCGGTCTGAAGGACGTCCAGGACGGCCCGAGACGCCCCAGAGATCGCACGAAGACCGCCATGCTCCCAAGCCCCCACGATTGTCCCAAGATGTCCCAGGAGGACCCCAAGAGGGGGGCTCAAAAAGGGCAGCTCGAGGGGGGGGCCTTCCCCGAGACCGCCTCCACGCTCCCGACCAGAGACGAAGAGGCCCCTCAGGGGCTTCCAAGAGGCTCCCAGGCGGCTCCCAAGAGGCCTCGTAGAGGCCCCCAAGAAAGCCCACACAGGGCTCCCAGAGGCCCCCAAAAGGCTTTCCAAGAGGCCCCGAGAGGTCTCTGAGAGGCCTCTCGTTCAAGACCCAGGCACGATGCTCCTCCTCCTCCTCCTCCTCCTCCTCCTCCTCCTCCCTCCTCCTCCGCCTCCGCCTCCTCCTCCTCCTCCTCCGCCTCCGCCTCCTCCTCCTCCTCCTCCTCCTCCTCCTCCTCCTCCTCCTCCTCCTCCTCCTCCTCCCTCCTCCTTCCCCCCCACGCGTGGCGGGATGGGCCGAAGGCTCTAGACACTCCCCTGTCGCAACACCGGACCTGTCGGTAATGCGGGCTGGGCGTTTGTCCCGAGACTGCCTCACCGCTTGCAGTCCTGAAGCTTGAACGGATCAACAGACACGAGGATGGAGGGCGGGTAGGTTCAAGAATGTGGTTCTCCGAGGGGGAGGGGGTAAACCAGGCCCTCCGAGGGGCCCACAGGAGGCCCCCAAGAGGCCACCCAAAGGGACCCCAAGAGGCTCACAAAAGGCAGCCAAGAACCCTCCAGAGGCTCAGAAGACCGCCAGAGCGCCCCAGGGCGTCCCAAGAGGCCTCCAAGTGGCTGCCAAGTCGCCGCAAGAGGCCCCCAAGAGCCGCCAGGAGGCCCCCAAGACGCCACAAGAGGCAGTCCATAGACCCCGAGAGACACCCCAAGAGACTCCCAGAGGCATCCAAGAAACCCATCGTCCGCGGAGGCTACACGCGCCCCCACATGATGCCCCGCTTCCCAGAGAAGGGCAGCTCTCCTGGGCATCGCTCCTGGATGGGCTGGAGAGGATGCGCGAAGAGTTGAGCATTCAAACTCCGTCCTGCTACGCGCTTGCACAGGCACGATGGCGGGGTTTGCCGCAGGCAGCTGGATACCGCCCACGAAAGCCCCGAGACGGCCGACAGAGAGGCACAGGTCAAGCCAAGAAGGTCCCAAGACGGCCCAAGACGGAAAAGAGAATCACGCGACGTCCCGAGGGTCCTAAGACGGCCAGGCAGAAGTATTCGACCTAGAGGTCCCCATATTATCATAGATGTTCTGACAAGTTCCCTGCGTATGAGCTTCTCAGTATGAAAGAGGCTGGGCGACTGAGTGCGGGTGGATCTGACTGTAAGCGAGACTGTGCATGGGTGGGCAATGAGGCCAGCGACTTCCCCCTGGTCCCCCCCTTTGGAGCACCTGAATGCCATGCCTGCTACATCGCGATGTTCGTGGGGCTCTGAAAGGAGAGGATGTTGGGATGCCACAACAGGCGGTCTGTTTAAGAGTGATCGGCGAGAGTGAGGCTGTCTGAGCGTGAGACAGCCTGGGTGTGAATGATATGCGTATAAGTGGTCTGTGAATATGAGCCTGAGTATGACCAGACTGAATATGAATGGATCTGGTTATGACTGCCCTGGGTATGAGTGTGTCTGAGAACGAGCGAGTCTGAGTGTGAGTGGGCCTGGGTATGAGCGGTAAGGGGAGAAGCAGAAAGAAGAAGGCGGGAAGGAAGAAGTGAGGAGGCGGAGGGGTGGCACTAGCAACAAGAGTCAAAGCCCCCATACTTCAGATACAGGAAAAAACCCAAAGCCTTCACTGACAGTTCGAAGGGACCTGAATACAGCACAAGAGGGCCCGAAACCTCGAGATGAACCACTGGAAGCCAAATGGAGTCCTAAAAAACCTTCCGAAACAACGCGAAACGACCCCGAGGCAGTCTCGAGAAAGAAGGCGGAAGGAAAAATGAGGAAGAAGATAATCAAGGGGGGAGGAGGAGGAGGGGAGGAGAGGAGGAAGAGGAGGAGAAGAGGAGGAGATAAAGAGGGAGGGGGGTAGGGGGGACGGAGGACGAGGAGGACGAGGGAGAGGAGGGGCGGGAGGTGCCCGAGAACAAAGAGGTGGATGGGGAGGGGGAGGGGGAGCAGGAGTTGAAGATGGAAGAGGAGGAGGAGGAGGAGGAGAGGAGGAAGAGGAGGAGGAGGAGGAGGAGGAGGAGGAGGGGGAGGAGGAGGAGGAGGAGGAGTTAGCCGGAGGAAGGAGGACGAGGGCAGGAGGGCGAGGAGGGGGCGGAGGAGTTAGCATCGTCGGGCCCATCCCCCTCCCCACTGGGACACCCCTGGGCCCGCCATCCGCCCTGCCCCCCCAGGGGTTGGGGACGGATGCCGGCGGGGCTTCGCGGCATCCATCTATGCCCACCCCGCGGGGGACGCAGGCGGGGGGGCGCTCAAGCTGGGGGGCCAAGGATGGGCCTGCAGATGCCGACGGAGGGGGAGGACGAGGAAGAAGGATTAGCACTTCAGGGGCCACTGAGCCTTGGGGAGCGGCCCCAAGTCTGGAGGCCCGAAACATCAGGGATGGAGGGACTGCTCAGCACATGCGCTTAAACCAAGCCACCAAGATGGAACATCCCTGCTGCACGAGGCGGGGACCCAAGTTAGGCTGCACGTTCCCTGCGCTGTCAGGGCACGGGGGTTCTTTGCCCTAGAGGCGAGAAGAGGGCACGAGCTAAGAGCGGGAGCGACCCCGGCCGCAGGTCGGCAGCAGGAGCAGAGCCAAGGGGAAACCCAGAGGTCCTGTCCAAAAATCTCCCCGTGAGCTCCCGTGGTGGTGCGGTCTGACCGTCACATGCCCAGGCGAACCCAGCCGTGGCGACGAGGGCCTCCCAGGAGGCCCCCGAAAAGAGGAGCACGAGGCAAGGGCAGCGCCGGAAGGACCTTTTTTCGGGCATCGGCAGGACTGGGTTGCGTGAGACCTGGTTCAATGATGTGTGCCTGGGGGCGCCTCCCCAGCGCCATTCCACTAACCAGAACTGCCGTCACCCGAAAAAACGCCAGCTACGGCAGACTTGGTCTAGTGACTCTGGCCCATTGGGGGGGGGCTTCGGGGCCCAATCACTAACCCGCTCCCATGTGGATGACCCAAAAGGGGGTCCAGCTAAAAAGGGGTGGTGCAATGGCATTGGGACAAGTGTATTGCAACTGGAATGCGCCAGAGAAGTGCATTGCATGGTATTGCAACTGATGCATTGCACGCGAAAACCCAGCAATACATCTGCGCCTTTTGTGGGTCAACTCGCGCCCCTTCCACCGGGGTCCTGGCTATACCTGATAAGCAATAGAAGTACCCCTAACCCTTTGGGAGGGGGCCAACCAAAGTTAGGAGGGCCAAACATATGAGGGATAGGGAGCCTCTTTCTGCAGAAGCGTCGGACCAGAACCGCCCAGCCTCCTCACCCCCCGCGCGAAGCGACGGGGACCTCAGCGAGGCCACGTCCTCCCCGTGCTCTCCGGGCTGGGGGGGGGCCCTTGCTGCCCTCGACGAAGGCCCGCCTCCCCCCTCCTCCTCCAGAGGAGCCCGCGCGCACCTCCGGCCCGGGCCCTCGCGCGAAGCGCCGCGCGATCGAACGGAGCCAGGCCTCCCGCCGGAGGCGCGGCCGGCGGCACCTCCAGCTGGATGGAGCCCCTGGGCGCCTGCGGGGGAGGCGCCGCCGGGCGCGCCGCCCGCCGTGCTCCGCCGGACCAGCCCGACGCACGAATCTCTCCGCGCGAGGCGGCACGCGCGGCGGCGCTCGGCGGCGCCCCCAGGGGGGGGGGGACCCAGACCTTCCAGAGTGCTAAAAAATAGCACTCCAGACCTATAGATCCATCTGGACTGCCTCAAACCTCGACAGGAATTAGGACGTCGACGTCCTGGTGCTATTTTGTTAGCCCTCCTGGAAGGTCAGGGGAGCCGGGAGACCGCTTACATAGTTCGTGGTGCGGTGCTGCAGGCCGGCCGCGTCGGAAGGATGCGCGGCGAGGGGGCCAAGGGCTCGGGAGGGCCACGCTCGCGTGTGTCCGAGCGAGGTGGGCCGGCGAGATCGCCGAGGATGAGCCGGGGGGGCAAGGATGCAAGGGCACGCTCGGGAAGGTTGCCAATCCTCACTATGCGGGTTGAGTGTGACCCAAATTATCCGATGGCGGGCTCCTCGGCCTTCTGAGAAGCCACCCCCGTCTTCCGAGATGGCTCCTCCGGATGGCAGAATGATCGGGACGGGGCGACTAACTTTTTCCGACGGAGCGCCCACATCTCTTCCCCACCGCCCCTCCACGCGCGTCCAGGGTTCTGGCCCCCCCCCCCTCACCCCTGGCCCAGGACCTTGAGCTTCAAAACTGCCACCACCACCACCCCAATTCGCGGGCGCAGCACATATCGTGGGCGCGCAAACACGGATCGGGGGAGGTGCCCTCCCCAAAATGCGGCCGCTGCCGCCCCGTTCGGCGGCGGAGATCCGCGACTGCCCATGGAGACGGGACCCGTCTCGCTGCTCCACGCCCCCTCGAATCCACGTTTGCGGTCGCCTGAGAATCGCGGGCGCCACACACGTGGCCGTGCCCGCGGCCCTCGTGGGCCGGGCCCCTGCTCGCCATCGCTCGGACGTCCACTCCGTGTTTTTGTGCGGTTTCGTGCGTGGCTTTTTCGCCAAATGATCAAGGAGGCTCCTCTGGGGCGACGAAGTCTATACATATCCAGTGCTCCCTGGCCAGGCCCATCCTGGACCCAGCAACGGTGTATACGCCACACCCTCCTGGCTTGGCCAGGAGGGCGTATACACATCTCCTGGGTTCAGAATAAGCCTGGCCAGGGAGCAGTGGATATGTATAGATTTCGTCGCCCGATCCTCGATGCTCCTCGCCGAAGGCAAAATGCACACGTCCGAGCGATGCCAAGCCCGGGCCACGGC
Organism: Prorocentrum cordatum; assembly: GCA_963575745.1. Taxonomy (NCBI): domain Eukaryota; class Dinophyceae; order Prorocentrales; family Prorocentraceae; genus Prorocentrum; species Prorocentrum cordatum. The sequence goes on from CAUYUJ010014533.1 coordinate 204,355, forward strand.
CCCGCAGCTGCGGGGGGCGCCCCTTCGCGGCGGCTCCGCTTGCGGCCACGCGCCCCTTCGCGCCCGCGCGGGCGCGCAGGCCCGGCGGGGTGCGCGCCGCTCGTGTGGCTCCGTCCCCCCCCCCCCGACCTCCTCCCTCCTCCTCCTCCTCCTCCTCCTCCTCCTCCTCTCCTCCTCCTCCTCCTCCTCCTCCTCCTCCTCCTCCTCCTCCTCCTCCTCCTCCTCCTCCTCCTCCTCCTCCTCCTCCTCCTCCTCCCCCGACAGCACGCGCCCGTCGCCCCCCCCCCTCCCCCTTCGAGCCCAACGGGGAACGCTCAGAGACCCCACCGGGGCCATCGACTCGCTGGAGTCGGCAGGAAGGGAGGGTAGGGTTAGGCCTTCGCCGCATGCGATGTTGACGCACAGAGACACACTGGTGCTATATATATATATATATATATATATACACACATCCACACATATAATATATATATATATATATATACATATATATATATATATATATCCTCCTGGGAGGCGCGCGTCCGACCCGAATAAATAGTATACCATCTTGTAGTAGATCGTTTCCCGAGCGGTGTGGCCAGGAAGCGCCCGCCCAGACGCATGTACTGGAAGATTTCTCGGTGCGCGCGTCGCCCCTGAGGGGGCGACGCACAGGTACTACAAGTGTGTTGGGGTGGAGGGGGGACGATTATTCTGCCATCTGGAGTCCAGAAACTTCTCGGAAGGCTGGAGGCCTTCTGGGCCCCTTTCCGGGCCCAGCGCCCTCCGCCTTCCACCCCCCCCGGGCGCGCCGCCGCAGCGTGCCTCTGGGGAAGACCAAAAAGGTACCGATACCACTGCAGTCAACCCGTATGATAAAGATGCGCGGTAAGAATGCAAGGGTAGAGGCCTCCTAGATGGGGTCGGAGTAGATGGGGTCGGAGGATCGCGCCGCATCGCCGATACGTCGGCGATGCATCGGCGACATCGGCGATACATCGGCGACGCCAGCGTGGAGAAAATCGGGCTCCACATCGAGCCGCATCGCCGATGCATCGGCGATGCGGCACGATCCTCCGACCCCATCTGCTCCGACCCCATCTAGGAGGCCTAGGAAGGGTCTTGGAGGGCCATGTGATCATTTTTCGAACGAGGCTGGCCAGCGAAAGTCGCTGAGAATGCGCCGAGGGGGCAAGAATGCAGGGGTAGCCTTGGAAAGTCGCTCATCCTGGCTATGCGGGCTGACTGCACTCCACGGCCCTCTCCTGGAGCGCGTCCTGACCAGAATCTCGAGGCGAATCCAGCGGTGGTGACGAGGGCCTCCCAAGAGGCCCAAAGAAGAGAAAACGAGAGAGACGTGGCGGAGTGGGTACCTTTCCCTCGTCTGAGCGTCGGGCTGGTCTGGAGCACGGCTGGCGTCGTCTCCGGCCCTGGGGGGGAGCTGCAGCGCCTGGGGGGCGGACTTGGGCCTGGCCTCGGGAGCCTCCTCCTGCCTGGAGACCAGGTCCACGTTCACGCCTGGCGGGGGAGGGAAGGCATGCACAAGCTGACTACCTACAACCGGGCTTGATTGGAGAGGACACGCGAGAGGACACAAGACCCTTTCGAGGGCCACATCGCCACAGGAATGTACGAAGCATGGGTCGCGAGACACAGGACACAAAGATACCCTTGATCTGGCAGGGTCGACCTACTAATCCAGGCCGCCTGTACAAAACCACTCCAACCCAACCCTCAGTCACCGTTGGGCTCGTCGATTTCCGGTTGGGGGGCACTCCAGAACACGGAGGAAGCACGATAGGACCCGTGCACCTCCCGACGCTCGGCAAGTAGCGACAGCCTGCAGGGAGGTGGGAGGCTCGAAGATCGAGGATCGAGGCTCTAGTGGCTCGAAGATCGAGGATCGAGGCTCTGGTTCTTCGGGCGTTGGCAACACTGGGTTTCGTGTGGCCTGGCTCAGTGATGTCTACCAGGGGGACGCCCCCACCCGCCTCATTCCACGAACCGGCACTGCCATCACCCGAAAAGCACCAGCTACGGCTGACCTGGTTGAGTGATTCCAGTCAACATGTTGGACGTCGGGGCCCAATCACTATGAGTACTGCGCTTTGGGCTCGTCTCGCATGCGCCCTCCGAGAGACTGTAGGAAGCATCCAGGCGCCTTCCCAGACCCCCGACGTCGTGATCTTTTCGCAACGTCGACCCCCCGAGGTCCCGACCCGTTCCGTGAACCAGTTTTCCACCCCGAATCGCTGTCTGACGGCCCCGTCCCTCGAAAGAACTCTGAAACAGCCAAGCCCCCCTCCTCCTCCTCCTCCTCCTCCTCCTCCTCCTCCCCCGATTTGGTTCGCTCTGTTGCAATTGCGCTCAATACTTCTGACACCTTCTCATCCTTGGCCATTTCCCTCGGGACTTCCGAGATGCAATGAATATCGAATCGAATGCCGCTGTCGCCGCAGCTGACCCGAGCAGTGTCGAACTGGCCTTCCCCAGGTCTGCGATCTCCTGCAGAGGACACCCCGAGGCCGAATACCGCGAACGAAACCTCTCGGCGTGATTTTGTCACAACGCGAGGGGGCCCGGGTCTGGAGACCTCCGGATTGAGCAGGGACCGGCCGTCCCGGCATTCCTACGGGCCGGGCCTACCACGACCTGTTCTCAGAACCCAGAACTGTTCTGAGAACAAGAACAACGTTCTTAGAACATGGACCCGATGCGCTAAAACAGGACAGCCCCGGCCAGGAATGTCCTAAGAACATGTCGTGGAAACCACAAAAGGTTCTCAGAACATCCTCTGGTACACGTCGTTAATTCTTAATCCTGCTCATTTCAAATTGTGCTCGTTTCTAATTGTTCCCGGCCTCCTAGTGGCCAGGAAGAGGCCCAGGGTAGAACAATCAGAAATGAAAGGCTCTCGCCCACCAAAAAACCAAAGAACTGCCGCAGAATTAGAGATATGAACCATGCGCAGGCCTCTAGGCGAGCCGGTACGCTTCGCCAGTGCTCGACTGTGGAGGCCTCTGGAGACCCCCGGCAAGAAGGCCCCCGGAGGCCGGCCACGACCCACGGGCGAGCGTGCCGGGTGGGCCCGGGCTTCTCTTCGGCGCCTCTGCGCGCGTGGCCCTCCGGCCTCCGGCCGGGGGCCGACGTCGTTTTCTTCTTGTTTTTTCTCTTGTGGCGCCGCGGCGCGGCAGAGACGAGGGGCCTGTTTTCCACCACCACCACCAAGAGGTGGAGGGGGGGAGGAGGAGGAGGAGGAGGAGGAGGAGGAGGAGGAGGAGGAGGAGGAGGAGGAGGAGGAGGAGGAGGGCGAAGAGGAGGAGGATAAGGAGGAGGAGGAGAGGAGGAGGAGGAGAAGGAACCCCCATGGTGGTGGTGGTGGTGGTGGTGGTGGTGGTGGTGGTGGTGGTGGTGGTGGTGGTGGTGGTGGTGGTGGTGGTGGTGGTGGTGGTGGTGGTGGTGGTGGTGGTGGTGGTGGTGGTGGTGGTGGTGGTGGTGGTGGTGGTGGTGGTGGTGGTGGTGGTGGTGGTGGTGGTGGTGGTGGTGGTGGTGGTGGAACACAGGCCCAGCAAGAGACGATCCGCGCGTGTGTGGCAAGTCTGGGCGCTGCCGAGTGGCGAATGGCCCCGCCTCCAGCCTGCATTTTTTTCGGGAGCCAGCACGCGGCCCCAAGCGTGTCGGGCGGAACAGAAATCAAACACCAAAACAAGGATAGGCACGAAAAAAGGAAAAAACAAACAATCAAACCAAAACGAAACCTTGATGTAATTCTCGTGAATTACCTCATGTGTGCAAAAACAGCAAGCAATCACAGAGAGGCTACCAACCGTCTGAACACTTCAGAGATAAACTGCCCGGTGGTGGAGTATCTTTGTCCCTCTCCCGAGCGCCGTCCAGGCTGAAGACCTCCGGGTACTTCTCCAAGAAGGCGCGGATCACCCCGAACTCCTTCATGTCGCCCTGGCCCCAGCGCACCTGGGGGAACACAAAGAGACCTACACCGCCACTCCGCGGACCTCTCCCAGGGGTGCGACCCGACTAGGATTTCGAGGCGAATCCAGCCCTGGCGTTGAGGGGCCCCCAGGAGGCCCAGAAAAAAGAGAAAGCTAAGGACAGATACTGCGCCTTTCCGAAAAACTCTGCGCATCTGCCACGGGGCACCTCGCGGCAATCCCTACGGGGCGGTGCGGGGGGCGAGAGCGCAGGGGTGCTGTGGGGGCTGGGGCGGGGTCCCCGCGCCAGCCCGCTTGGCCGCAGGGCCCAGTACAATGCTAGCCCCCCCGAACAGGAATCGAGTTTCGGCTCCCAGCATAATACATTTTATCTATATATATATATATATATATATATATATATGTGTGTGTATTCCTCTTCCTATATCTTTATAAGCCCGGGCGGGGGGAAAACCCATCACCCCCCCAAAAAAAAAACGGACTCCCGGGACCTGGGGCTTTGGGGCCCTCCGAACGGGCCTCCAAGCGGCCACCGGGCCTCGCAAGGCGTTTTGCCAAGCCTTCCCAGCACACTTAGGGCGATCAGGGGGGTCATCGGAGACGTCCCTTGCCCCCCAAGACAGCACAAGAGCGCTCCAAGAGTGACCGACGTGACCTCAAGATGGCCCAAGAGGCCTCCAGGACGGCCCCAAAGAGGCCTCCAAGAGCACTCCCAAGAAGGCCCCCCGAGGCAAAAATCATTGATTTACTGTAGGTTTTTGGCGAATTTGGGGGTTCTCCTCTTTTCGGCTTCCCGACGCTCCAAGACGGCGGTCATCTGGGCGTCCGAAGCCGCCTGGGAGGCTCCCGAATCGCCCCACAACCATCCGAAAGGGCTTCCAGGCAGTCCAAGAGAACCCCAAGACGGCACAACACGGGTCCAAGATTGCGCTCAGAGAGCCCCATGGCGGCCCAAGAGATGGCCCAAAGACACCCTCCGAAGAATTCCAAATCGTGTTTCGGTCGTTCAGGGAGACGGCGGTTGGAGGCAGGGTGGCCCGAGGAAGCCCCCGGAGGCCCCCAGAATACGCCCAGGAGGCCTCCAGAAGGCCTTAAGAAAGCCTGAAACAACTTTTGGGAGGCCCCTAGAGGCTCTCCAAGGAGGAGCCTCCGCAAAAAAGAGCTGAGGAGGATGGGGAGAATGCGCAGGGTATGGCGAAAATAAGGAACAATAAGCATGGAGGAAAGATAACGAATAACATCATTATAGCGGCGATGCCGGAAAAGGCAAACAGGAGTTATCGCTAAATTGTCGGCTTTCCTGCCATTCCGCCTGCATACCAAACTTCAAGGACCAAGGTGCATGGCGCGAAGCGCCACTGCAGTCTTGTATATATATATATGTATATATATATATGCACACATAGTTATATATAATACAAAAGGCACGGACCAAATGGGCAAGCCGCATAGGATTTCCCAACCAAACCTACTGTGCTTGCTCCCAAGACGAGCCCAAAGGTTTACTGGCCGGCCCAGAAGTGATAAAGTTGCGTGGAACTTTGAAACAATGTTGTTCGGGTCCTGTCCGACGGACACGACGATGACCTCGCCGCTGCGGGCTTCCCGAAGAAAACACTTCCTGAGATGAGCCCTTCTTCTGCCCCCTGCTGTCCCGACCGCGCGTCGGATCTGTCAGCGTTCGCGCCGGAATGCGCTTCTTGCTGGGAGCGCGATTGTAAATATTGCGGCTGCGCTGCGCCCAAGTGGCGCAGAACCTCGCAAAGCTGAATAAGCTGTCGAAGAATCGATGTACCGGCACCGTTATCTTCGAATCCGATGGGCGCCTTCATCGACAGCAGGTTCATCTTGATCGGCTTGCCATAAGCCAGGAGCTCCCTCCGGATGCTGGCCACGGCGGTCGCCTCCGAGCTCATCGCTGCCGCCGCCCGCGCGGAAGGTCCTAAGCCCGATAGCGCGCCCCCCGCACCGCACTGTGACGGAGCGGGTCCGCCTTGGACAGGAGATGAGAGCGGAGGCAGGGACTTTGGAAGCCTTCGCCGCTACGAAAATCTAGGACCACCGAAGGATTGACTGTTTCAAACCAAGCGTTGTCCTAACATCTCGGCATCCAGGTGCTGCTCTCGAGAGGGAGATATGAAAAACCAGAGGGCAGGGGCACGGAGACGTAAAAGATAGGAGGGAGAGGACGGGTCAAAGGGAAAGACCTAGCAGGCCTTCTGACCAGGCAGGAGAGGAAGCCGTGGCCCCGCCCTTGGCCATGATCGTATGTTCCGACACCGCTCTCTCCCTCTATCTATATACATGTGTGGATAGATGGGTGAGCATGAACAGGTATGTGTATGTGTGTATGCATAGGTGCATGCGTGTGCATCTGTGTCGTATGTGGTGTGAGTGTCTGCCGGTGTGCACGTACGTTTCTGTGCGTATGAATAGGTATGCCTATGTGCATGGGTAAATGCATGATCACATGCGTATGTATGTGCGCATGTACATGTGTGTATGACTGGGCTGTATATAACTGTGTCGATGTATATATCTATATATATATATGTGTACACGTGTGTGAGTATATGCATGTGTTTACGCATGTATACATCAGCTTACATTGAGCATATACATGTGTATGCACATACTTGCACGCACATGTGCATGTGTGCATGAATTCGTGTGCATGTCTATGTATGTGCACAGGTGTATACGCATGCACATGTGTGTATGCGTAGTTGTATATGTGTACATGTACGTGTGTATGAAAATGCATGCACATATACGTGTGTATGTGTGTATGTATATATATATATATACAAATGTCTAAGCATGGTGGCGCGATTATGCATATTGTACACGTATGCAAATATACATGCATATGGGTATGTCTACGTTAATGTGTATGTGCATTTATATGTATATGAAGCTGCGTGTGCATATGAATACGTATATATATACACTCAAACCATTGCGCGGGTTTCGCGCGCGCTTAGGTTCTAGCTGGTCGAGTGCTGACCGCATTGAGATAACAAGACGGTCATGAATAACGAGGAAAACATTATGTTTTTCCTCATGCCTCTTCCTCATTTCTCCTCCTCCGCTCTCATCGACCGGTCGACCGGTGATCTGTCGCCAAGCTTCGTGGGGACCCCATTGACCCCTCCTAGGGGTCTCCTGGGGCGGAGATCTCGGTTTCTCGGTTCACGTTCCCAATAGTGGCCTTCGGCCCATACCGCCACCGTGCCTGGGTTGTGGGTTAGAGGCCACTTGGAATGTCGTTTGGAATTCGCGGGGGGCTTCCCTGGGGCCTCTTCAAGGCAGTTTTGGAAGCCTCTTGGGGGCCGTTTGGGGTGCTCGTGGGGCATCTTTTTGGGCCCCTGGGGCATCTAGGAGGCCTCTTGGGCTCTGTTGGGGGTCTCTTGGGGCGGAAGGCTTGAATTGTCGGTTCGTGCTCCCCCTCTTGGGCACCTCTTGGGGCCGTCTTGGGGCCCTCTTGGGCGATCTTGGGCGCCTCTTGGGCCGTCTTGGGGCACTCTTGGGCCGTCTTGGGACTCTCTTGCGCCGTCGTGGCGCCCTCTTTGGGTGCATCTTGGGCCGTCTTGAGTCTTGAGCTGGTTTCTGGGGCCTCATGGGCTGTCTTGGACCGTCAGAAGCATGAAACAGCGAGAACACGCAAATCTTTCAAAAACCCTCGAGAACACCACTTGTTTCGCCCCCTGAGTGCCTCGTGGGAGTCCGTTTGAAGGCATCTTGGCAGCCTTGAAGCCCTCTCGGGCTGCCTTCTAGCCATGCTGGACCAATTTTGAAACGCTCTCGTGCGGTCTTGGGCTCTCTCGGAGCGCTCTTGGGCCACGCTGGTGCCCTCTTGGAAGTCTCTCGGCCCCCCTTGGCGTTTTCTGGTGCCCCGCGCCAGGCCCGAAACGGCCGGAAGATAAATCAGTGCACTGGGGGGGCCCCAGGACCCCCTACCTATTTGTACTTATATATATATATATATATATATATATATATATATATATATATATATATATACATACATACATACATACATACATACATACATACATACATACGTACATACATACATACCTACATACATACATACATACATACATACGTATATATATATATATATATATATGCGTATATATATACATATATACATATACCTATACATATACATATACATACACATATACATATAGATATATACGTGCGTATGAGTGTGAATGTGGATCCGCCGACCCCGTCGGCGTGTATGAGAGGCTCTTCTGTTTGAGTCGTCGTCGTCGTCTCCGTCGCCACTCCTCCCCTGTGGGTGTTTCCTCCTCCTCCTCCTGCTCCTTTTCCTCCTTCTCCTCAAGCGTTCCAACCAACCCGTTCCTTTTGATCATTCCCCCGCTGGGGGGTGGGGGTGGGGTCGGGGGGGGGGTCCTTGGCGGGGTCCCGAGGGGGGGTCCCGACCGGGGATTGTGCACCCCCCTCCCCGGAGGGAGAAGCACCCCTCCCTGAGAGAAGGTTCCTCTTCGATTTCTTGCCTCCCAGACGCCTCGAGCTCACATGTGCCGCGCGCGGCTTCCTCCAAGAGGGCCCTGAAACAGCCCAAGATAGGAAAAACAAAAAAAAAAAAAAAAAAAAAAAAAAATGCGCGGGAGGGCCGCGATTCGCCGAACGCAACAGCGTGTCGGCGAGCTGGACGATGGCGTTCTGGCCCGGCAGGTTGACCTGGTCAGGCATGCCCGCGTCAAACGGGCAGAAGAACTCCTTGGTGGCGAACATCTCGGCCTCGTCCCATGCCGCTTGCGCGGCGCCGGCCGCCACTGGGCGGGGCGCGCCCGCACCCCCGGCGATAACGGCCGGAAGGCCGCGGGCTGGCAGCGCGACTGCGGGCATTGTCGCTGGGTCGCTGGGATCGCCCGAGGATGCCGCCCGCCACCTTTCCTCCATGCCGCGGAAGCCGCCGAGCTCGTAGTCCGCATCCAGGGCCAGGAAGCGCGGAGAGATGCAGTGCGCGCGGAGCACGGCATCCACCGAGTGCACGGCGGCGAGCGTGTACTTGTAGGCGCGGTCGATGTACTCGTTGCAGCTGATCGCGAAGAGATCTTGCAGCAACGCCCGGCCGCGCACGACTCGTGCATCGCGGCGCGTCGCAGCCGCGAGCGCCTTCTTCGCCTTCTTCTTCCGCGGATCGTCAGCAGCGCCCCCACCGTCGGCCTTCTTGTCATTGCCCTCGTTGTCATTGGTCGTGCCGGCGGCAGCTCCAGCTGCGTCGTCGCCCGAGGAGCCGAAGTACTCGTTGAGCACCTGCGTCTTCCTGGTGTCGGGCACCGGCCTGTACAAGCCGATGAGGAACAGCTCGCAGTTGGTGGACTTGGAGAGGCTGACCTGCACGCCGGCCTGGCCGAACACGTTCGTCAGGATGCAGTCGCCGCCGTGCGAGGAAAGAGGGCGCGCGCCAGCAGGCATGCCCAGCAGGGAAGGATCAACCGGCCCCTGCGGATGCATGCCGAACACGCACATGATGCTCGCGCGCAAGTAGGAGCTGTACAGGAACTCCCAGCCATGAATGGCGTCGAGCGTGCGCTCCAGCGCGTCGATCAGCTCGTTGCGCTCGAGGCCGCGATGGACACCGGCCGGCTGGCCAGGCTGAAGAGTCGCCATCCCGCCACCGCCTGCCATGACGCCCGTGCCGCCGGACGTGCCGTCGCGCCTAGTGGCGCCAGGGTCCGGCGCCAGCCCGGCCACGGCATGCAGATTCTGATCGGTCTCGCCGTTCGTGAAAATGTAGCCGCGCCCCGCGCCCACACCGCTCGCCCTGTCAATGAGCAGCGAGTGCTGCTGACCGCCGACCCCGGCCACTGGCGTCGTGAGCCAGTGTGATGGGAACTGGGTTAGCAGCTTCTGCATGCCACGCTTCTGGCCGTCCGTGATCGACTGGCTGCTCTCCAGCGAGTACACGACCGACGGGTTGTCGCGCAGGTACCGCGGAATGCTGAACCGCACGCCGGCCGCGCCCGCTCCCGGGCTGACCAGCTGCTCCAGGGCATCAGCTCGGCCCACCGCGAACCGCTCGCCGCGTGTCGGGTTGGCCACGACGTAACCCACCCCGCCCGGCGCCAAGCCGAAAGTGGCCGCGTTCTCGTACACGTACTCGTGCACGCTGTCCTGGACCATGTGCAACACCGCGTTCTGCACGATCGCCTCGTTGGCGACGCGGCACGCGCGGCTGTTGCTGGTGTCGTCAGGAGCAACAGCCACCTGACGAGGCGCGGCCTCAATCACGCCGATCTCCTTCATCAGCTCGCGCAGCATAGTCACGTGCTGAGTCGGACTCAGCTGCAGCCCGCCCTGATCAAAGCAGCGGAGCGAATTGTCCCCGTCGGTGCTGCGACGAGCGAACTCGCCGCTCTCGGGATCAATCACCCCGACGTCGGCCGTGATGACGTGACCGGCCGACGGGTCGGTGTGCGCTGCGAAGTGCAGCCCCTTCACCACCAGAGAAGCATTGATTTTCAGTGTTTTCCAAACAGGTTCCCGTCCTCGCCTTCACGGGCCTCCGACACCCCGAGACGGCCCCGAAAATCGCCCCAAGACGGCCCCCCAACAGGCTGCCGAAAGTGCCCCACAACTCTCGAAGACGGCCCCAAGACGGCCCAAGACTGCCCAAAGACGGCCCAAGAGGCCCCAGAGACAGCCGAAGAGGGCCTCAAGAGGGCCCCAGGAGGCTCCTGAAAGGAGGGAAAACAACCGACATTTCGAGCTTTCCGCCCCAATGGGGCACCCAGGAGGCCCCAAGAGGCGCCCAAGAAGCCCCCAACAAACCCAACAGAGCCCCAAAAGCACTCCCAAGAGAACCCCAAGAGGGGAAATCAACGATGTGCCCTCAGGTTTTGAATGTGTTAGGTCGTAAGCCGAACGCGTCAAGGGGGAGCAGAGGGCCCAAAAACGGGCCAAGAGCGCACCAAGGGGTCTCCGAGACGGTCCAAGAAGGCCTGGAGTAGCCAAACGAGCGGTCCAAGACGACCAAGATGACTCCAAGACAGGCAAAGAGACCTCCAAAACGGCCCAAGAGGCCTCCAAGATGCGCCCCAAGAGAGCCCCCAGACTCAAAAATGGTCCCGTTCCCATCGTAAAACGTATATGTTCAGCCTCCTCGCCTTTTCCGCTGCCCGATGCTCAAAGTCGGCCCAGGAGGCTCCCAAAACCGCCACAAGACGGCCCAAGAGGCCTCCAAGAGGACCCCGAGACGGCGCATGAAGGCCCCAAGACGGCCCAAGGGGCGCCCAATACGGCCCAAGAGGGCCCCAAGACGTCACAAGAGGGGATCCAAACAGGCTCCAAGAAGGCTTTAGATGCCCCCCAGAGCTCCAAGAGGTCGCCGAAGAGGCTCCAAATGGTTCCCAGGGGGCTTCCCAAGAGGCCCTGCGAGGCGCTCCAGAAGTCCAAAAGAGGCCCTGCGAGGCGCCCCAGAAGTCCAAAAGAAGCCCCAAAAGGCCCACGAGGCCTCCGAAGAGCCACTCGTTGTCGTCGTCGCCGTCGCCGTCTCCGTTTTTGTCACTCCGTTTTCTACTATCCGCCCTTCTCCTCCTCTTCCTCCTCCCTTTCCTATCCCTCCTTTTTCATCCTCTGCTCCTCATCCTCATCCTCATCCTCATCCTCATCCTCATCCTCATCCTCATCCTCCTCTGTTTTCGTCTTCTTTGCGTTCCTCGTTTCATCGCCCTTCTCGGATGCTCCTTCTCGCTCGGACCCAGTTGCTCCTACTGCTACTGGCCATGGCACGGGTGCCCTACTGGTAACATGTGCACGCATTGCCTGTCAGTGCGCCCTCTTTCTCGTCACGCGCGACATTGCTCGAGTTCACGGAGGAAGCACACTTTGGAAATTTCCTCTGGCACGTGCCAATGCACTGCTTGGTCTCCTTCTCCATCTCGTCCTCTGCCTCCTCTCCTTCGCCCGCTGCTGCTCCATCTCCGGGCCACCTCGTTGCCCCAGCCCGCTGTTTCTTCAAACGTCCCCTCGCGCCCCTCATCATCTGAACTCGCATTGTTTCGGCTTCTGGATTGGTTTGTGGGTATAAGGTACAAGCGAAAAAGGTACTCCACCACAAATATGCGAACGACAGCCGTTGCCTCCGGGACCACCCTCCCTCACATTTGCCACCTCGGCGAGGAAATCCGTTGGCCACGGCCACCTTTTATCCCGAGAGCGGAAAGAAGATCCCAAAAGGACCCCGCAAGGCGGAAGTACAATCCAGCAGCCGTCGCCTTTCGCTATTCCGAAACAAGGGATCCTTCGAAACAAGGGGTCGGCGGATGTGGCGTAAGCCTGAAGAATCAACGATGTGCCCTCAGGTTTTGAATGTTTTCGGTCGTAAGAGGCCCAAGAAAGCTCCAAGAGCACTCCCAAGAGAACCCCGCGAGGGCAAATCAACGACGTTCCTTCAGCTGTTGCATGCTTTTGGTCGTCGCCGTGGTCGCCGTGGTCGTGGTCGTAGTCGAGGACGTGGTCGTGGCCGTGGCCGTGGTCGTGGTTGTGGTCGTGGTCGTGGCCGTGGTCGTCGTCGTCGTCGTCGTCCTTCAGGGTCGGCGGCACCGGCGTAAGCATTCGCAATAGATGGTTATGTACACGTATACGTATACGAAAATGTAAACGAATGTGTGGATGTAGATGCTGATGTGTATATGTATGTCCAGGTGTATACGTATAGGTATGGGTATGGGTAAGTATATATGTATACGTATGTGTGCATGTATGTGCATGCGCATGCGCATGCGCGTATCAATATGCAAACGTATGTGTATGTGTGTATGGCTGTGAATGTATATGTATATATATATATATATATGTGTATGCTAGCGTCTATGGATATGCATATGTGTGTAGTTGTATTTACATGCGTACATGTAGATGCATAGGAGCATGAACATGTACATGGATTGCTGCTCTCCCTTCTCCCCATCCCCCAGGCACAACTTGTGAACAAGTCTCCCAAATTCGCGATTGAGGGAACGATGGGAAGTGGAGAAAAGATGCCCATCGGCATACTAACTCGTGGAATCCCATCGCGTGGGCCCCAAATTCGAACGGGCGACTTGGGTCAGACGGAGGGGCCCTGACGAGTAGGCCGAACTGGCGAACCTTAACAGGCTGGGCGGACGGGAGTGCTGGTCGGGCCAGGCGGGACACCGAATTGCGGGATCCACCGCGTACGCCACCCACGCGTACGACACGCCGTGCGGGTGTTCACGTCAGCGCCGCGCCCATTCTGCGTGGCCGAGCGGGGCCAACGACTGGCCTTGCGGTGCCCAAACTCATGCAACGCGCGCCGCCTCTGACGCACAGGAAGATAGTGAGCGCACCACGCGGCACAATCCCGCTACACTGGTCAACTTGACGAATGCAAAACACAGTGGTTCCCATGGTCGTTGAATGATAGCATTTGTGGCCTTATGGTTTTCCCCTGCGAGACAGCGGTGCGCACGCTGCAAAACATTCAGCCGATCTGTCGGGAACACCGTACAGCATGCGATTAAACTCAACACGACAGCCTTGCTGATTTCGACATGGAATTGGCATGTGCGCCCACGTGGAGCCCGCATGGTTGGTGATGTCTGGAACAGATTATCACGAAGCGCTCTGTCAGGGTCAACGCCCTTGTCCCTGCTGTCATATAGAAGGACGCCCTGGTCGTGTCCCCTCAGCCCCCTGCAGGATATTTGCTAGACCCAGCCCACATCCTCCCCAAGCGAATCCACTCAAACAGCATGTGCAGATCAAGCCGTGCTCCTCTAGAAATTGAGGATAGAGGTGCTGAAGGAATGTCAGGAGATGTTGAGGATGTATTGGGCGAAACGCTTGGTTTAATGTGCCCAGGTCGCCCAGGCTGACGACTAACATGAGGATGTGTGTAGAATGTGTTGAGCAAAACGCTTGGCTTCACGTGTCCAGGTCGCCCAGGCAGATGTCTAGCATGAGGATGTGTTAAGGATGTGTTGAGCAAAACGCTTGGCTTCACGTGTCCAGGTCGCTCAGGCAGGTGTCTAGCATGAGGAGGTGTTGAGAACGTCTCGAGCGAGACGCTTTGGTTCTCGTGCCCAGGTCGCCCAGGCGGATGTCTAACATAGATTTGTTGAGGATGTCTCGAGCAAAGTGTTGTTCTTCTGGTTCCCCCTGCAGGATTGACACGCTCGGGCGCGGGGAAAAGCAACGGGCTCACCTGATCTGCGAACAACACCTGAGTAGCCGCAGCTGGATTAGTGAGCAAGGCGTTCACAAACTAGAAGAGCGGGCTTCACAGAAAGCTGAGCAACGATCACCGCCTGGCGCTCGGCAAAGAAGTCCGAGGTCGAGCTGTGATACTAACCAATGGCCACGCAAGTGCATAACATATGGTCAGAGTGAGGGGGCCGAACGGTCATTGATTATCCCTGGGCGCGTGACTGAAGTGGGGTTCCGCGGTGCGGAATGTTGCTGCGTTGTTGTTGAATTCTCATTTCTAAAGAATGATTATTGCTGATGTCCGGAAACGGTTCCGGGCGCTCTCACCTCAACGCTGGCTACACTTTCTCTGAAAATGAGGCTCCCGCTCGAGCGTTGGCTTGAGTGTAAAAGTTGGCCCTTGGAGGCCCAGCTACGACGACAACGGCTCCCGCTCGATACGTCCTTACATTTTACTCCGAGACACCCTGGCCAGAGAGGTCCCCGAACTCAGAAACGGCGCTCTCGCTCGAGACTTCCTCGCAATTCAATCAAGTTGGCGGGGGCCAGCCACGACGACAAGGGCTCCTGCTCGATAGTTCCTCACGATTTACTCCGAGACCCCCTGGCTAGGAAGGCCCCCGAACTCAGGAGCGGCGCTCTCGCTCGAGACTTTCTCATGATTCAGTCAAACTAGTGGGCGCCCAACTACGACGACAAGGGCTCCCGTTCGATACTTCCTCCAAATGTTTTCGCAGAGGCCCTGGCCAGAGAGGCCCCCGCACTCAAGAGTGGCGCTCTCGCTCGAGACGCTCTGGTCATTCAGTCAATTTGGTGGAGGCCGAGCCGCGACGACAAGGGCTCCCGTGCGATACATCCTCAAGCTGTACTTCGAGAGCCCGTGGCCCGAGACTGCAATTCAGTAGCGGTGCCAGAGGCCCACCTGCGACGACAGGGGCTCCCGCTCGAAATGCCCTCGCAATGTACCCTACACGCCCTGGCCAGAGAGGCCCCCGAACCACAGAGGCCCCAACACGCTGCTCAGTGAGGCCTCCGGGCACAGCCCACAGAAGCTCCAAGCGCGCCCACGGAGGCCCCAGCGCGCTGCCCACTAAGGCCCGCGACACAGCCCACAGAGGCCCCAGCCCACCGAGGCGCCAAGCGCGCCCGCTGAGGCCCCAGCGCGCTGCTCACTGAGGCCCTCCAACACAGCCCACAGAGGCCCCAAGCGCGCCCACAGAGGCCCCAGCCCACAGAGGCGCCAAGCGCGCCCACAGAGGCCCCAGCGCGCTGCCCACTGAGGCCCCCCCGACACATCCCACTGAGGCACCAGCCCGCAGAGGCGCAGCCACGATGACAAGGGCTCCCGCCCGATACTTCCTCACGATTTACTCCAAGAGGCCCTCTCTCGTGCTCCATCCTTCTCCCTCCCCCATCCGTCCGTCCTCTCTTCCCCTGTTTTAGAGGCTGCGCAAAATGTGCGTGGCAGGTAAGGAAGATATACCCCCAACGGGGTACGGTCGAAGACAAAGAGGGCGGGTATCGAGGGTTTGGGATATACGTGGTGCCTGGCTCGCGATCAAATAAAAGCGGACAGCCTTAAAATGATTGTTGTTGTTATTGTTGGTGTTGCGTTGTTGCTGCTACCGTTGTTGTTGCTGTTGTTGTTGTTGCGTTAATGTTGTCGTCCTCGCCCGCGACCCGCTCGCGACCCACCCCGCAACCCACCCCGCGACCCACCCGGCTACCCACCCGGCTACCCACCCGGCGACCCATCCGCGACCCACCCGGGACCCACCCGCGACCCACTCACACTGCGTTGACGAAAAATCGTCGCCTGCGGCGGGCTCTTCGCAAAATTCGTCTGAAAAAAAATCGGCGCCTGCCGCGGGCTTCTTCAGAGCCTCGCAGCCTGCCGACAACCCCGTCGTCCCCATCGCGCTTATCCGCAACTGCGGGGTGCTCCGCATTCGGCCTGTAGTGAGCGTGCGGATCAGCACCGCCAGAGCGAGCACCTGGAGCTGATACTCAAAGCTTACTCGCTAAATGGCGGATACAAGTCCCTGAGCCCATCGTGCTCCACCCGCGCGCACACCCTAGCACGCGTGGACCGTGCTCCTAGCGGATGCACACCAGCAAGAGAGCATGACTGGCCACAGCCGTTGGACACGCTACTGAGAAGCGGACTTCAGAGTCTCAGTCGTGCTCCACCAGGTCTGGTCCTGCAGCCTGTGCACCTCTGCGGCCAGCTCTGAGTCCATCAGGTCTCTCCATTGGCAACGGTCCAGATGCCAACATGGCAATGACCTGATCGAGCTGGCCACGGTTAACATCGAGCTTCTTGAAACGGTTCGCTGCCTTCGCAGAAGAAGGTATAACGCCCCGTTCAACCAGCATTGCAATTGAACAATACATTTCCCAACGCTTCTGGCGGTACTTCATACGGAGGTTGTGCGTACGGGAACACGACGTGAAGTCCTTCAGCAACTTAGCCTCAGTATAACCAGGGGCAAGCTCGAAGAATCCAGCCTTACCAGCAACGCCTGGCTTCGCAAAAGCAGCACGCGCCGAATCTTCTGTCGGGGATGGACAGACCCCCCTTTAGTAAAACGTGGTTTAGTGAAAACGACCTGAGGCACAAACCTGGCGGGCGCAGGCCTGGAAAATCCGCCGACCCCAGAGGCGTGTGAGGGAAAGTGACCAAACTCGGCCACACCCCCACCCCAGGTAGCTGTGATCACGCCCTCTGCTCTTGGGAACCCCGACTCGACATTTCCTGGACCCGAACCATCAACGCCCCCCACCTGGACCCCTTCCTGGCCTGGCATTCCTTGCCGGGACCCCTCCACCACGGCTCCACCGCGACTGACACCGCCAGCCTCCTGAGGCCCCTGGGCATACGTTCTTCGGGCCCCCGCACCCTGCAAGATCCTCGCCGGGACCCTTCCACCACGGCTCCACCGCGTCTGACCCCGCCAGCCTCCTGAGGCTCCTGGGCATACGTTCTTCGGGCCCCCGCACCCTGCAAAATCCTTGCCGGGACCGTCTGACACCGCCAGCCTCCCCCCGCTCCGGCACCCCCCCTCCTGCGCCCGGCATGCCCACCCATCCCGAGAGAAAAGGCTGTTCTTGGGCCCCCCCACAATGCAAAAACCTCTCCGGGACCCCCCACCGCGCTCGGCACCACGCCGCCCCAACAGGCCAAAATCGGGGCGGCACCCCGCCGCCGCAACAGGCCATTATCGTTGATGCCCATTGATTTTTTCAATGTTTTTCGCTTTCACGCTCTCCGACGCTCCACGACCGCCCAAGAAGCCCCCCACACCGCTCCCCAAGCCTCTGGAGCTCTGTTTCTGGGTTCCCCGACTCTGCAAAATCCTCGCCGGGACCCCCCACCGCGCCCCGGCACCCCGCCGCCCCAACAGGCCAAAATCGCTGATTCCCATTAATTTGTTGTTTGTTTTTCGCTTTCCCGCTCTCCGACGCTCCACGACCGCCCAAGAGGCCCCCAAGACCGCTCCCCAAGCCTCTGGAGCTCTGTTTTTGGGCCCCCCGACTCTGCAAAAACCTCGCCGGGACCCCCCACCGCGCCCCGGCACCTCGCCGCCCCAACAAGCCCAAATCGTTGATCCCCACTGATTTTCTCAATGTTTTTCACTTTCCAGTTTTCCGACGCTCCACGACCGCCCACGAGGCCCCCAAGACCGCTCCCCAAGCCTCTGGAGCTCTGTTTTTGGGCCCCCCGACTCTGCAAAAACCTCGCCGGGGCCCCCCACCGCGCCCCGGCACCCCGCCGCCCCAACAGTCCAAAATCATTGATTCCCATTGGATTTTTCAATGTTTTTCGCTTTCCAGCTTTCCGACGCTCCACGACCGCCCAAGAGGCCCCCAAGCCCGCTCCCCTAGCCTCTGGAGCTCTGTTCTTGGGCCCCCCGACTCTGCAAAAACCTCGCCGGGACCTCCCACCGCGCTCCGGCACCCCGCTGTCCCAACAGGCCCAAATCGTTGATCCCCATTGATTTTTTCAATGTTTTTCGCTTTCACGCTCTCCGACGCTCCACGACCGCCCACGAGGCCCCCAAGACCGCTCCCCAAGCCTCTGGAGCTCTGTTTTTGGGCTCCCCCCGGCTCTGCAAAAACCTCGCCGGGACCCCCCACTACGCTCCGGCACCCCGCCGCCCGAACAAGCCAAAATCGTTGATTCCCACTGACTTTTTCAATGTTTTTCGCTTTCCAGCTTTCCGACGCTCCACGACCGCCCAAGAGGCCCCGAAGACCGCTCCCCAAGCCTCTGGTCCTCTGTTTTTGAGACCCCCCACTCTGCAAAAACCTCGCCGGGACCCCCCACCGCGCCCCGGCACCCCGCCGCCCCAACACGCCAAAATCGTTGATCCCCAATCATTTTTTCAATGTTTTTCACTTTCCAGCTCTCCGACGCTCCACGACCGCCCAAGAAGCTCCCAAGACCGCTCCCGAAGCCTCTGGGGCTCTGTGTTTGGGCCCCCCGACTCTGCAAAAACCTTGCCGGGACCCCTCACCGCGCCCCGGCACCCCGCCGCCCGAACAGGCCAAAATCGTTGATTCCCATTGACTTTTTCAATGTTTTTCGCTTTCCAGCTTTCCGACGCTCCACGACCGCCCAAGAGGCCCCGAAGACCGCTCCCCAAGCCTCTGGAGCTCTGTTTTTGGGTTCCCCGACTCTGCAAAAACCTCGCCGGGACCCCCCACCGCGCCCCGGCACCCCGCCGCCCCAACAGGCCAAAATCGTTGATTCCCATTGACTTTTTCAATGTTTTTCGCTTTCCCGCTCTCCGACGCTCCACGACCGCCCAAGAGGCCCCCAAGACCGCTCTCCAAGCTCTTGGAGCTCTGTTTTTGGGCGCTCCGACTCTGCAAAAACCTCGCCGGGACCCCCCACCGCGCTCCGGCACCCCGCCGCCCCAACAGGCCAAAATCGTTGATCCCCATTGATTTTTTCAATGTTTTTCGCTTTCCAGCTTTCCGACGCTCCACGACCGCCCAAGAGGCCCCGAAGACCGCTCCCCAAGCCTCTGGAGCTCTGTTTTTGGGCCCCCCGACTCTGCAAAATCCTCGCCGGGGCCCCCCACCGCGCCCCGGCACCCCGCCGCCCCAGCAGTCCAAAATCATTGATTCCCATTGGATGTTTCAATGTTTTTCGCTTTCCAGCTTTCCGACGCTCCACGACCGCCCAAGAGGCCCCCAAGCCCGCTCCCCAAGCCTCTGGAGCTCTGTTCTTGGGCCCCCCGACTCTGCAAAAACCTCGCCGGGACCTCCCACCGCGCTCCGGCACCCCGCTGTCCCAACAGGCCCAAATCGTTGATTCCCATTGATTTTTTCAATGTTTTTCTCTTTCCAGTTTTCCGACGCTCCACGACCGCCCACGAGGCCCCCAAGACCGCTCCCCAAGCCTCTGGAGCTCTGTTTTTGGGCCCCCTGGCTCATCCTCGTCTTCTTCCTCCTCCTTCCCCGCTGGGCCCAAGGCAATGGTGAATGTAAGTCCCTCAGAGTGGATCGGAATCCGCCACCGTGCCTCGGGCACGGAGTGGGCGTGTCCTGGGGCCGAATGCCTCAGTCCTCATCCACAGGAGTCTTGAAGTGACCGGGACTCTGAATTCTCGAATCTCTCAGGGCTGCCCTCGTGAACCTAGATAGCCCCAAAAGGGGCCACGACGACGACCCCAAGACAGCGCCCACGTCAGGCCAAAACGGCCCCGAGAGAAGCAATTATTGACTCAAGACGCCCCAGATGGACCCAAAACTCCCACAAAAGATTCGAAGACAACCGCAGAAGACACAAAGGAGAGAGGAAGAGAGCGAGAGAAAGAGAGGAAAAAACACGCCCAAACACACGCGCGCATTGCCCTGGCCTACCCATACTCCATATGAACACTCCCCCCCTGTTGCAGGAAAGCTCGCGGGGACCACCTGAAACCAAAGAAATCACGAGGCCTGATTTGGGGTCGGCGGCAGAGGCGGCAGCCTTTAAATAACGGCCACGGCGCCCTCTCGAGAACCGAAAACGGACAATTCACTAATCGACGTGTCACTGTTGGGGGTTCTGTCCACCCCCGATTCTGGTGGTGCCGTCCACTCGCGCCCCGCAGCGGCAGCTCGGCATGGCAGGCGGCACGCCAGCAGCACGAGCTCGCAGAGAAGCAGCATCAGAACGGCAACTGCAGGTGCTCGACGCTGCCGTGCCGAACTCGACAGAAGGCCGCGCCTACAAACATATGGCGCCCCCAAGGCGCCGCCGTGTACAGAGGGAACCGCAGATTCAACGCCCATCAGTTCGCCAGAAACGCCGTCTTCGGCAGCTGGACACAAAAGAAGCAACCCACGGGGAGCTCACACTGCATCAACGAGAAACTGGACACGAGAAACAACCCACAGGGAGCTCACACTGCATCAGCGAAGAAAACCATATCGATGTTGTTGGGTTGCGTGGCAGGCTCTCCACGCCTGCAAGCCGCAAAAGCTGCCAAGCTACTCCTATGTCAAACTCTGCCGCTCTCTCTCTCTCTCTCTCTCTCTCTCTCCCCCCCTTTCTCTATATATATGCACACACCTATACGACCACTCTTCGGGTGAGAAGAAGAATGGGAGGTTGTGGGGGGGGGGGAGTTCAGCTTTCGATGTGCGATCAGGGTCGGATCGGACTCGGCGGACTCCAGTTGGGCACCACGGAACACCTGTTTGGCCATCTCACTATTGATCTCACTCTCGATCTACCGATCGATATCACTATCGACCTCCCTCTATCTATCGGTCGGAGGTTGGGGGGTAAGATCGAAGTGGAACGGAGACCCCCAACCGGGAAATCGTTTCGTCTCGTTCGTGTCGTGCGTGCGGGGGAGGCGACGCTGCGCGGGCGCGCGAGAGGAATGAACCCGCCGTTGCTAGGGCGAAGTCAAGACAAATGATTCTCCCCCTCCCGCCCGTCCAGCGGTGGCCCGCGGTGTCCCGCAGTGTCCCGTGGTGTCCCGTGGTGTCCCGTGGTGTCCGCCGTTGCTAGGGCGAAGTCAAGACAAATGATTCTCCCCGCCCGCCCGTCCGGCGAAGGCTCGCGGTGTCCCGCCTTGTCCGTGGTGTCCCGTGGTATCCCGTGGTGTCCTGCGGTGTCCCGTTGAGTGAGATCGATAGTGAGATCGATAGTGAGATCGACAGTGAGATCGATAGTAAGATCGATGCTGAGATCGATACTGAGATCGATGTGGTGCCACAAGGTGTCCCGAGGTGTCCCGTGGTGTCCCAAAAAGTGAGATCGATAGTGAGATCGACAGGTGTCCCGTGGTGCCCCGTTGAGTGAGATCGATGGTGAGATCGATAGTGAGATCGATACTGAAATCGATGTGGTGCCCCGAGGTGTCCCGTTGAGTGAGATCGATAGTGAGATCGATACTGAGATCGACAGGTGTCCCGTGGTGTCCCGTGGTGTCCCGTTGAGTGAGATCGATAGTGAGATCGATAGTCAGATCGATAATGAGATCGATGTGGTGCCCCGAGGTGTCCCGTGGTGTCCCGTGGTGTCCCGTTGAGTGAGATCGACAAAGAGATCGATACTGAGATCGACAGGTGTCCCGTGATGTCCCGTGGTGTCCCGTTGAGTGAGATCGATAGTGAGATCGATAGTAAAATCGATAGTGAGATCGATGTGGTGTCCCGAGGTGTCCCGTAGTGTCCCGTGGTGTCCCGTGGTGTCCCGTTGAGTGAGATCGATAGTGAGATCGATAGTGAGACCGATAGTGCGATCGAGAGGTGTTCCACTGTGTCCCGTGGTGTTCCGTGGTGTCCCGTGGTGTCCCGTTGAATGAGATCGATGGTCAGATCGATAGTGAGATCGACAAGTGTCCTGTGGTGTCCCGTGGTGTCCCGTAGTGTCCCGTGGTGTCCCGTGGTGTCCCGTTGAGTGAGATCGATAGTGAGATCGATTGGGTCAGATGTTCGTCCCCCCCCTCCCCCCTACCCCACCCACAACCTCCTTATCACCCGAAGGGTGGTCGTATAGGTATCACTATCTATCGATCTCACCGTCGACCTCACTATCGATCTCGCTATCGAATTGTCGATCGATCTCACTGTCGATCTCACAATCGACCTCACAGGACACCACGGGACACCGGCGGGACACCCCCCGCGCAACCGCGGGCCAACCGGGGAGAAGAAATCACTGAGCCCGGTTTTGCCCCGGCAGCGGCGGGCTCATGCCTCTCGCCCGCCCACTCAGCTTCGGATCACCGGCAAACGCGACACGAACACGAAACTGAAACCGATTTCCAGGTGATGGGCTCCCCGTTTCACGGTAATCTCACTTATGTATATATGTATATAAATTAGAATGAGGGGGCCGAACGGTCATTCATTGTCCCTGGGTGCGTGGCTGAATAGGGAATTTGTGGTGAGAATTCTGCTTGTTGCGTTATTGTTGTTGTCGTTGCTGTAGTTGTTGCGGCTGTTGTTGTTGGTGGTGTTGTTAGTGTTGTTGGTGTTGTTGTGGTTGTTGATGGTGTTGTTGTTGTTTGTTGATGGTGTTGTTGTTGTTTGTTGTTGCCGTCCCACCCGCGACACACCCGCGACACACCCCGCGACACACCCCGCGACCCACCCCGCGACCCACCCCGCGACCCACCCCGCGACCCACCCCGCCTGCGGACCCAACCCGCGACCCACCCCGCGACCCACCCGCAACCCACCCGCGACCCACCCGCGACCCACCCCGCGACCCACCCGCGACCCACCCCGCGACCCACCCGCGACCCACCCGCGACCCACCCGCGACCCACCCCGCGACCCACCCTCAAGGGAGGAGAAACCAACCGGACCGGACAATTGACGTTTACTAAACGGCCTTGGGCGTTTACTAAACAACCCTGCCCTTTTCGATGTATTCCTTGCGTGCGTCGCTTGTCGGGGTGATTCGGATGGGTTGGATTTTCCGCACTCTACACCCGCGACCCACCCGCGACCCAACAGCGACCCACCTGCGACCCACCCGCGACCCACCCGCGACCTACCCACATTGGCTCAACGAAAAAAATCGGCGCCTGCGGCAGGCTCTTTGTACAATTTGTGAAACTGTGGCGCCTGCGGCGGGCTTCTCCAGAGGCTCGCAAACTGCCGACGTCCCCACCGCCCACTCACTCTTGTCCGCATCTGCGGGGTGCTACGTATACACACACACACCTATACGACCACCCTTCGGGTGATAAGGAGGTTGAGGTGTCGGGGGAGAAATATACCAATACGACCACCCGTCGGGTGATAAGGAGGCTGGGGGTTGGGGAGAAAGAACCAACTGCTGGCAAATAGGTTGGGTATGATGATGACGATGCTGGTGGCGCGCCCTCGAGTTAGCGACGACGCGTGATGACGATATTGCGCTACGATGTAGTGTCGCTATCGTCCCCGCTTTCGATCTCATTCGATCGATCCTACGATCGACCCCACAGGATCGATTACACTCGATCGATCTCACTACAGATCTCACTATCGATCTCACGATCGATCTCACTATAGATCTCGCTATCGATTCCTCTATCGATCTCGCTATCGATTCCACTATCGATCTCACGACCAATGTCACAATCAACCTCACTGTCGATCTCACTTTCGATCTCACTATCCATCTTTTTCCAGCGAGCTCATTATCATCGACTTCACTATCGGAACCAAGGCGGGACACCCCTGGCCACCGTCCGCCCACCGCCGACGGAACACCAACGGGACACCACAGGACACCACGGCGGGACACCCCCAGCCACCGCGCGCCCACCAGGGGCGGAGGGGCGGTCTACTGCATCCGAATCGCCCTAGCGACAGTGGGTTCATTCCTCTCGCGCGCCCACGCAGTTTCGCCTCGCCCGCACGCACGACACGAACACGAAACCGAAACCGATTTTCAAGTGGGGGGGTCGCTCCGTTCCACTGCGATCTCGCCCCCCAACATCCGGTGTGTGTAATGTGGTATTCTGTATACATGTATATAAATATATCATACCAGTGAATGTACATACATACATACATACATACATACATACATACATACATACATACATACATACATACATACATACATATATACATGTATACATGCATGCATGCATGCATGCATGCATACATACATACATGATACATACATATCTATACATACATACAAACATACATACATACATACAGACATACAGACAGGCAGACAGACAGACAGGCATACATGCATGCCTACCTACATACATACATACATACATATATACATACATACATACATGCATGCATGCATGCATGCATACATACATAAATCCACACACACACACACATACATACATACATACATACATACATACATACATACATACAAACATACATACAGACAGACAGACAGACAGACAGACAGACAGACAGACAGACATACATACATACATACATAGGTACGTACGTACGTACGTGCGTACATACATACAGACAGACAGACAGACAGACAGACAGACAGACATACATACATACATACATGTGTGTGAGCGCGCGATCTCTCTCTCTCTCTCTCTTCAACTCGATCTCTCTTTCTCTCTCTCTCTCTCTTTCTCTCTCTCTCTCTCTCTCTCTAGATCTCCAATGTCTGAAATGTATTCGCTACCCCCTTCTATCTCATATCTGAGTTCTACTAATGTCGCACATGATGCCTCTATGTATCGACACATGTGTGTATACATATACATATGTATATATATATATATGTGATAGACTTCCTCCTTGTGTCTCTGACCCTCTCTCTCTCTCTCTCTGTCCTGCGCATTTCACCGACCCTCTCGTAGCCCCCCTTGCTCTGCCTCAACTCCCCACTCCCTCTCACAGAGTCTGCTCTCTACTGACTACCTACCAGACAACCCCAACCCAACCCGAAGACCCGAATTTGACCCGAATTTCGGGTTGGGGGGGGGTACAGGCTCCATGTGTTCTTTCAGTGTTCCCCGACCCCCCCCGAACTGGAAATGGAGGGCAAAGTGAAGCCTTCGGGTTGGGTTGGGGTGGTTTGGTCAGTGGTGATCTAATTACTAGCTGGCGTGCACTCCCTGCCCCCAACCTCCGCCCTCTCCCGTGCCGGGACCCAGGCCGACCACCGAACTCGACAACAGCACCCCTGGGAACCCGGGACCACCAGAGCGAGAGCCTGGCCGCCCACCGAGCGCTCGGCCCGGCCGCCTTCGCCAAAGGAAAGCCCCAGAACCACAGAGAAGCCGTAGGAGGCAACTACTGAGATTACCAGCCTCGAACGTATCCCTATCCCTAAGATTGACGCGCCAAAGGGCGATGATAATCTCAGGGATGCGCCCTCAAAAACTAAGGGAATCCCTAAGATTGGCATCGTGATGAGGAGGTGCCCAGCATAGGGATCGGGATATGTTCCAGGCTGGTAAAGAGAAGCCGTAGGAGGCAACTACTGAGAGGTCTTCGTCGGAAGGACGAAAAAGGATTAAGCCCCACTGGGGGGCTGTTACGCCAGATTGAGCCTCGGACTAGAAGGGACTAGGCCAGATGAAGCGGAATTGAACCGGATGAAACAGGAACGGGCCGGACTAAACCTGAGGTCGGACTACGGCAAAGTCAGAATTTGACCTCCCAGAAGTTGCATCCGAAGAAGCCTGAGACAGCGGATGTTGGAAATTCAAGGACAATGGGAGTGGCTGGCAGGGGCTGGAACAGACCCGGAACAGCCCGGACCTGGTCGCCAGGGCAGGAAAAACGAGAGGAAGCCGACCAGGTCTGGAAAGAGGGACAGGGCTGGCCCTGGCCACTTTTCCCAGCTTCCCTGTACAAAATTCGGCCCCGTACTTTCGCCTACTCCTCCTGTGTCCGCAAGGGCCTCTTCAATACAAGCACGAATTGGGCAATGACACTCGGACAACACTGCTGCTAAATCTCACCGTGGGTGCTCATGCCCAGGCATGGGATAAACTTGCGTAGCGCCAGAACCACAAACACATGAGCGACGATCAAACAGGGGTCTGACGCGAGGTGGCATGGCCAACTTGCGCGGTGGCTTACGCGGGCCGACAGCGCGGCAAGCTACAGTGCAGACGAGGGCGCTTTCGCTTGACCTTACGCGGGCAGCTTACGCGCCAATGTCGGCGAAGACGACCCCGTTTTCTTTCGTCGCCCACATGGCGATTTGTTACCCTAGTGGGTTCTCCTCTGAGCCCCGCCAACTTCGAAGGACCGTCACGACTTGAGCCAAACAGCAGGCTGCGAGGCCAGCGTGGAGATCTACATCGATCAGATTGGCTTCTCTTTTCAGCGCGACCTCCCTACAAGAGAGGCAGAGAATAACATGGGCTTCCCGGCGAAGCCCGTGTTTTCATTGGCGGCGCCAGGGGGGTATAGGAGGTGCAGCATCGGGCCCGAAGCCTGGGAACACAGGCTCAACATAGCGGCTAGGTCCCATTCCACCTAATCATACAATCAACCCGTATAGTTTGGACGCGCGGTAGGGATACAAGGGCCTTGAAGGCCATGCCGACACTTTGCGAGCGGGACGCGGCCAACGAAAGCGGCCAAGGATGGACCGAGGAGGCAAGGATGCAAGGGTCCACTTGAGAAGGTTGCCCATCCTTAGTACGCGGGTTGACTGTAACTGGCGTGTCGCTTCCCAGAGCCCCGCAGTGTGGCGGAGAATCGGATCCTTTTCCCCACGCGTTGACTCAATACCTTCGACGCGATCGCCCTTGTTTTGGTAGCCACCGTACCGCTACAGTTGTTGCGACTTTACGAACGTACAGGGAAACAGTCCCTAAAATGAATGCTTACATTTGTGGATGCCATGATAATCGACACTCTAGCAATCCGATCATTGAATTAAACATGTGTTTAAGATGTGTAAAACATGTTCTAAAAATGTGTCAACCGTGTTTTTATATACTTGAAACATGTTCGAAACATGTCTTAGACGCCTGGAAAGTATTTGGCAACATGCTTCATCTCCATGAATCGACTTCCACAGGCTTACATGGGAGGATGAAGGGAGGGCATTGCTTTACTAGATTCCCAAATTGGCGGCCTGGCTGCAGAGAATGAGCACTTGCTAGCCTCGTAGCTGCTTGTTTTAGCAGGGTCGCTGGGGCTGATGCCAAAACTATTGGTATCCAATAGGCCACATTTTAGAACACGTTCAGCGCCGTCCTTCCCACCCCTGCGTCCCACTGATGGTGAGGATGTGTTCCCGCACAGGCAGGAACGAAGCAAGAACTTGACCCCCAGCTACTCCACGACAATAGCACCGACGACCCTCGAACGCATGAACAAGATTTGTCTTAAACTATTCCTCCTGCAGAAGGACAGGCCCGCTGCCCAGATCCCCCTCCGAGAGGCCCGGGAGAGCCCTCCCGCCGAGGCGGGCGCGCCGCGGCCCGCGAGAGAGGGGCCGCGCCGCCCGGGCGGGCGAGCAGAGGAGGCGGCGGGAGGCGGGGCGGGGAGGACGGTGGTGCTAAGTCGGGCGTGTCCCCCTACAGGGGGATGTTCGACGAAAATCTAAAAAAATACCCCAAAAATGCCCCAAGAAGGTCAAACAAATACTCAAAAAATAGACCCCAGACTATTTTTGGACTATTATTTGATTATGTTGGGTGTATTTTCGTCGAAAATCCCCCTGAAGGGGACAGGCCCGACTTAACGGTGGTGCTCAAATCCCTGATAGGGAAACGAGCTCTACACACCAACGCTTTTTTCCGGCCCCGCACTGAAATGCGCACAGGAAAGCGGATCCTGGTGTCCTGGTGTATGCATGTTTTGATGTTCCCCCCCCCCCCCGGGAAATGGGACAAAACGTATGCACCACACCACCCCGACGTCGTCCTCGACCCTCACGGAATCCTGGGATTGAAAAACAGCCCGCCACTGGTAATGTATCTGTTCCAGTTTCCGACCTGGTGCAGTCAGAAACCTCCCAAAGTCAGGGGTTGGGGTCGCCATGTCTCCCCCGCATATGCTGCGAGAGCTCTGGGGGGCCCCAACCCTGACCTTCTAGAGCGCTAGCAAATAACGCACTCCAGACCTACAGATCTATCTGGACTGCCTCAAATCTCGACGGGAATTAGGACGTCGACGTCCTGGTGCTATTTTCTAACCCTCCTGGAAGGTCAGGGAAGTCCAAGCCCATCCGAGCGGCGAGTGAGGGGGGAGGAGGAGGAGGAGACGGAGGAGGAGGAGGAGGAGGAGGAGGAGGAGAAGGAGGGAGGGGGGGGGGGGAGGAGGAGGAGGGGGAGGAGGAGAAGGGGGAGGAGGGGGAGGAGGAGGAGGAGGAGGAGGAGGCGGAGGAGGAGAGGAGGCGGAGGGGAGGAGGAGGAGAGGAGGAGGAGGAGGAGGAGGAGAAGAAGAAGAAGAAGAAGAAAAATAGAAGAAGAAGAAGAAGAAGAGAAGAGAAGAGACGAGAAGAGAAGAGAAGAGAGAGAAGAAGAGAGAAGACGAAGAGACGAGAAGAGAAGAGAAGAGAAGAGAAGAGAAGAGAAGAGATGAGAAGAGAAGAGAAGAGAAGAGAAGAGAAGAGAAGAGAAGAGAAGAGAAGAGAAGAGAAGAGAAGAGAAGAGAAGAGAGAGAGAAGAAGAAAGAGAAGAGAAGAGAAGAGAAGAGAAGAGAAGAGAAGAGAAGAGAAGAGAAGAGAAGAGAAGAGAAGAGAAGAGAAGAGAAGAGAAGAGAAGAGAAGAGAAGAGAAGACGAGACGAGAAGAGAAGAGAAGAAGAGAAGAGAAGAGAAGAGAAGAGAAGAGAAGAGAAGAGACGAGAAGAGAAGAGAAGAGAAGAGAAGAGAAGAGAAGAGAAGAGAAGAGAAGAGAAGAGAAGAGAAGAGAAGAGAAGAGAAGAGAAGAGAAGAGAAGAGAAGAGAAGAGAAGAGAAGAGAAGAGAAGAGAAGAGAAGAGAAGAGAAGAGAAGAGAAGAGAGAAGAGAAGAGAAGAGAAGAGAAGAGAAGAGAAGAGAAGAGAAGAGAAGAGAAGAGAAGAGAAGAGAAGAGAAGAGAAGAGAGAAGAGAAGAGAAGAGAGGAGGAGGAGAGGATGGGAGAGGAGAGGAGAGGAGAGGAGAGGAGAGGAGAGGAAAGGAGAGAAGAGAAGAGAAGAGAAGAGAGGAGGAGGAGGAGGAGGAGGGGGGAGGGCAGGAAAAGTCGAGGCGGCGGGGGGCTGGGTGAAGGTAGGACAGCCTTCTCCCTGACAGCAGCGCTGGGCCTTCCCAGGAGGTTTAGGAAGCCTTCCCCGGCCTGCCCGAGAAGCTTTTTGCGAGCCTTCCCCGAAGACAAGAGCACAAGCTTCTCGGGAGGCGCCAGGGCTTCCGAGGAGTCCCGCCGCCTTCCGAGAAGGCCTCCTCCTTTTTTCTTGCTTGCTGTCTCTTTTTCTTGTTTTTGTTTGGAAGGCCTTCTCCTCCTCATTTCCCTCCCTCGCTCGCCGCTGACGCACGGCACCCGCGGCCCCGAGGATCGGGCCGGGCGGAAGGGGGGGATAGCAAAGGAGGGGGCTTGAGCATCAGCTCACGCATAGCCGATTTCCCTGGCGCCTCCTGGCGCCGGGAGGCGCCCACGTATATCGAGGAAGGGGCCCGGCGGCGGGGCCGAAACCGGCTGCACGCCGCAGATTTTGTAACCCCACCTTTCCCTATCCCCCCCGTTCGTCCGGCCGCCGACACCGACGCTTACGCGACGACGACGACGCCGACGACGACGCCGACGCCGACACCGACGCCGACGACGCCGACGACGACGACGATGCCGATGCCGACGACGACGTTGTCGCCAACGACGTCGCCAACGTCGACGCCGACGACGGCGCCCGAGGAGGAGCCGCGCGCGACGGCCCGGCGGCTCCGCGGCCCGCCCCCCTTCGGGCCCCCGCGCGCGCCCGCTCGGCGGCCCTCGCGCCCTGTGCGGCAGACGCGCCCCGCGAGGGGCCGGGCCCCGCGGCGGCTCGCGCGAGGGCGCCCGGGGAGCGGCGCACGACTGCACGCAAGAGCGACCTTGGGCAAGAGTGGCCTCCATCCAGGGGCCCAAGGGCACACAACTAAATACACACAAATAAAACGATTCCCCATATTTTCCCATACTTTCTGGGTTTGTGCCTTCCCGCCCACTTCCCACATTTCCCTATATCTTCTTGGGGATCGACGGTTCATTGTGTCTGTGTGTGTTTTTCCCCTCCTGACTCCAGTGCGCTGTTTCTCGGGGGCCGCGGGGGGACGAGCACACGAGCGCGCGAGAGGCTGCTGCCGCATCGCGCTCGGCCATCCGGGGGCCCCAACGGGGCCCGCACCAAGGGTCCCTCGAGGCGACAGGTCACTCTTACGCCTCGTCGAGGTTCCCCTCGGCCCTTCGGCCGAGGAGGAAGAGCGCCGATAGGGGGCCACGTGCGAACCCTGCCCCCTGCGATTTCTGAGGAGGAGGGTGGGGTTCACTTCGTTCGGGAGCTCCCGAGCGAAGTGAACCCCACCCTCCCCCTCAGAAATGGTGGGGGGTAGGGGTAGGGTTCGCACGTGGCCCCCTAGCCGAGAAGAAGCAACGGCACAAGCATCTAAACTTTTGGCGCTCCGCGCGGATTATGATATGGGATCTGCGCCAGGGGAGGGCGGCCGGAGGCGCCGCTGGGGGGGGGGGCCAGCGCCTGTCCAAGAGAAAAACCCGCGCGGAGCGCTAAGAAGTTTACCCATCGGTCGGAAGAAGTAGGCAGAAAGATGAGGTAGGAAGGCGTTGAAAGTATATTGGGTGTCCGTCCGCCCCCGAAAGAGGACGGAAAAGGTGAAGCCACTCGATCATCGAAGCAAGAAGGCGCTTAAAGTAGATTGGAATCTGGAACTCCCAAAATAACCTGGTGAGCGTTATCTGATTCGGCGTTTCGACGTTGAGCGAAGATGGGGGGAGGAGGGGGGTCTGGCTCTGGACCTCTGCTTAGTGCGACTGTTTGCGACAGTGCGTCCCATGAGGGGCTAAAAAAACTGCCAAGATCTTCTCCAGAGGGGGTGGGGGAGAGGGGGGGTGCGAGGGCCCGCGCCGATCGGCAAGACAACGAATGCGAAAACGATCGCCCACTCTCAACGACCACTGGGCATGTTGGTGGCGCTTCTTCTTCTCCTTCTTCGGCCGTCGCCGGCGGCCTGCTCGGGTCGGGCGAAAGGGGGGGATAGCAAAGGGGGGGGGGAGAATCAGCTCGCGCAGCTGATTCTCCCGGCGCCTCCCGGCGCCAGAGGCGCCCACGTATCGAGGAAGGGGCCCGGCGGCGGGGCCGAAACCAGCTGCACGCCGCAGATTTTGTAACCCCACCTTTCCCTATCCCCCCCGTTCGTCCGGCCCGACCTGCCCGAAGCCGTGGGCCCTCCTGCCGGAGGGGCTTCCCCGGCCTCGAGAGCGGCGCGGGGAGAATGCCGCGGCGTGCACCGCGCCCCGTGCGCCGAACGGCGCCAGTGGGTCCCCCAGGGGAGGGTCGGGCGCTGCCAGGGGGCCCGGGCGGCCCAGGGTGCACCCCGCGCCTTCGACCAGCCTCGAGCGCACCCCCGCCCCTGGGGAGGAGGGGGAGGAGGAGGAGGAGGAGGAGGAGGAGGAGGAGGAGGAGGAGGAGGAGGGGGATGACGACGATGATAATGATGATGATGATGATGATGATGATGATGATGATGATGATGAGGAGGAGGAGGAGGAGGAGGAGGAGGAGGAGGAGGAGGAGGAGGAGGAGACTTACCAGCCAGAAGGAGACGACAATCTTGGGGACACGCCCTCAGAAGCGGAGACAACCCTCAAGATCGGCATCGAGATGAGGCGATGCCCATCACAGGGATCGGGACATGTCTCAGATTGGTAAACTTTTCGCGCCAACTTGGGGCCCCCGTTTGGTCCTCTGGGCCTCGCGAGGGCTGCTCTGCACGCTGTTGCGGACTTTCTGGAAGACCTGGGATCACCTTGCGAGTAGGAGATCGACTACAGAAATGGTTCATCCAACAACTGATCTCGCTGTTCGCATCGGCGAACAACACATATCATGGTCGCAAACCTACGAGCATCATACGCACAGTCCGCAACTGCGAAGAAGAAAAACTAACAAACAAACAAACAAACAAACAAACAAACAAACAAACAAAACACACAAACTAACTAATTAGCAAACAAACAAACAATACGTAGCACCCCGCAGATGCGGATAAGAGCGAGGGGGGGGCGATGGGGACGTCAGCAGTTTGCGAGATTCTGGAGAAGCCCGCCGCAGGCGTCAAAGTTTCACAAATTATACAACGAGCCCGCCGCAGGCGCCGATTGCTTAGTTAAACCAATGTGGGTAGGTCGCGGGTGGGTCGCGGGTGGGTCGCAAACGGGTCACGGGTGGGTCGCGGGTGGGTCGCGAGTGGGTCGCTGTTGGGTCGCAGATGGGTCGCGGGTGTAGAAGGCAGAAAATCCACCCTATAATCCCACCAGCCCTCTGGGCGCAGGTGGTCTAACGAGATTCCTCTTCCCGCTTCCAAGAAAACCCTCTTCCCCTGCAGGGAGGGGCTTACCCATCCCCTTACCCCACCCCTGGACTTTTTTGGGGAGGTCCGCGAGATGCCAGGGCGTCCAAAACGGCCTCGGCGAGGAAGCCAAAATCATTAGTTTTACTACGGTGGTGGCCCCATGTTGGCCTCTTTGGGGGGGGGCGGGCGGGGGGGGCGAAAAATGTCCCACCAGCCCTATGGGCGCCAAAGTCATTGGTTTAACTACGGTGTTGGCCCCATGCTGGCCTCTGTGGGGGGGGGGAACGTTATCCCACCAGCCCTCTGGGCGCCAAAATCATTGGTTTTACTCCGGTGTTGGCCCCAGTTTGGCCTCTTTGGAGGGGGCTGAACGTCATACCATCTCCTCATTTGATCAATGGCCTTTAAGATGGCCCCAAGAGGCCTTCCAGGGCTCCCAAGAGGGCCCCAAGGGAGCCCCAAGAGGGCCCCCAGAGGGCCCCAAGACCCCTAAAAGAGCCCCGAGAGAGCTCCAATACCCTCCCAAGGAGCCCCAGGAGAGCTCCAAGAGGCGATTTTGAGGGCTCCTGGGAGGGGGCCGAAATTGAAGACCCCCCATCTGTTGATCGATGCTCTCCTGGATGGCCCTAACAGGCCTTCCAGGCCACCAGCCGCAGCGCCAGCAGAGGCAGCAACGACATCTGCAGCACCACCACCAGCAGCAGCACCAGGGATCACACTCTTTGGATCCCTCCACCTCCTCCTCCTCCTCCTCCTCCTCCTCCTCCTCCTCCTCCTCCTCCTCCTCCTCCTCCTCCTCCTCCTCCTGTTCCCCTCGCCCCCAGGCGGCCCCCAGGGATGGCCCGAAGAAGCCTTCCAAGGCCACCCCCTTGCTCCCAGAGATCTCTCGGCTTATCCTGGTTGCTCGCTTTGTTTCCCTAGATGTGTCCCTTCGTCCCTTTTCCCGTCAGCTCTCGTGGGCAGGGCTTCTGAATGGGCTGGTAGGGGTACGCGAAGCGTGAAGAATAATCACCCCGACAAGCGAAGCGGTTTAGTAAACGCACACAAGGAATGAGTCGAACAGGGCAGGGCTGTTTAGTAAACGCCCAGGGCCGTTTAGTAAACGTCAATTGTCGGATACGGGTGGTTTCTCCTCCCTTGAGGGTGGGTCGCGGGGTGGGTCGCGGGTGGGTCGCGGGGTGGGTCGTGGGTGGGTCGCGAATGGGTCGCGGATGGGCCGCGGGGTGGGTCGCGGGTGGGTCGCGGGGTGGGTCGAAGGTGGGTCGCAGGTAGGTCGAAGGTGGGTCGCGGGGTGGGTCGCGGGTGGGTCGCGGGGTGGGTCGCGGGGTGGGTCGCGGGGTGGGTCGCGGGGTGGGTCGCGGGGTGGGTCGCGAGGTGGATCGCGAGGTGGGTCGCGGGTGGGTCGCGGGTGGGACGACAACAACAACAACAACAACAACAACAACAACAATCATTTTACCCGAACGCTCAGTGTTCTCACCAGTGCCAGGGTTTTCATGCGACGCGAGACAATACCCCCACTTCGTGGGGGGGCAGTTCAAGCTCTACCAAATATCCAAACGACTCTTCGCGACCACCCAAACCCAGCTTCCCGCCCTATGACGTTGGGACACTTCACTTCGTGGCGTGCGGACGACCGTGGCTACTACACTGGCGTGGGGTACACACCCACAGAACTTGGTCACTTATTCGGGGCGCGCGTGTGCCCAGCATCCTGCAATTGTGACATACAATACATGACACAGACAGACAGAGAGAGAGACAGAGAGCAGACAGAGAGAGAGACAGAGAGAGCGGAGTTGGTCACATTTTTGGGGCAAGTTCCTGAGATCGTCGTGTTTTTTGTTGGTCTTGCGCGCGCGAATGTCCACTTTACTTTTTTTTGCAAGGGAGTATTGAAATTTGATTATGTTAGAACAAGAAAAAGTAGCTCGCGCGAGCTCATGTAACATAAATGTTGAAAAACCATTGGTTTTGTGGGAGTCGGACAGCGCGCGCGGGATGAAATTTTGGACATTTTTTTTAAAAAACCATTGGGTTTTTGATGTTTTT
Organism: Prorocentrum cordatum; assembly: GCA_963575745.1. Lineage (NCBI taxonomy): Eukaryota > Dinophyceae > Prorocentrales > Prorocentraceae > Prorocentrum > Prorocentrum cordatum. The sequence goes on from CAUYUJ010014533.1 coordinate 239,010, forward strand.
ATGTTGAAATCGCTTACGAAACCTAAGGTTCTGGAAGGATTTCGTCTTGCGCCAGGGATTATTGAAATTTGATTATGTTAGAACAAGAAAAAGTAGCTCGCGCGAGCTCATGTAACATAAATGTTGAAAAACCATTGGTTTTGTGGGATTCGGACAGCGCGCGCGGAAGGACATTTTGACAATTTTTTCTTAAAAAACCATTGGGTTTTTGATGTTTTTATGTTAAAATCGCTACGAAACCTAAGGTTTTGGAAGGATTTCGTCTTGCGCGCACGAATGTCCACTTTACCTTATTTTTTGCAAGGGATTCTTGCAATTTGATCAAGTAAGAACAAGAATTTTCATTTTATAGTGTTTTTTGCAAGGGAAAACGGATTACAACAAAACAACCGGATCCGGACACAATCCACTTTTCTGAAGCTTTCGCTAGAAAATGAAGGAAATGAGGCTGCGGCCTAGGTTTTGGAGGGGGGTCGCGCACCAGGGGTCTCAACAATAATATTTCTTTAGAAGTAATAATATTCAACAACAAGAACGAGGCGCAGTTGACCGGCCCGTCCAGTGGGGAGCTCCACAGCGCCTCCTCCCCTAGGGACAAGGCCGACTTGACCGGCCCGGGGGCAACCGCGGGACCCCAGCAACCCCAGCAACCCCAGCAACCCCAGCAACCCCAGCAACCCCAGCAACCCCCAGCAACCCCGAAAGCTTACCTCCACAGACCAAGCTCTCAACGCTACGTCCTCCATGCGGATTCTGACAGCACGACGCGTGTGCGCACCGGTGCAGCGAGCTCTTGAGGAATCCTATAGGATCCTCGAGAAATCCTATAGGATCCTATAGGAAATCCTATAGGATCCCTTAGGAATACTATAGGATTCCTTAGGAATCCTATAGGAATCCTATAGGATCCCTTTGGAATCCTATGGGATTCCTTAGGAATCCTATAGGAATCCTATAGGATCCCTTAGGAATCCTATGGGATTCCTTAGGAATCCTATGGGATTCCTTAGGAATCCTATAGGAATCCTATAGGATCCCTTAGGAATCCTATGGGATTCCTTAGGAATCCTATGGGATTCCTGAGGAATCCTATAGGAATCCTATAGGATCCCTTAGGAATCCTATGGGATCCCTTAGGAATCCTAGAGGATCCCTTAGGAATCCTATAGGATTCCTTAGGAACCCTGTGGGATCCCTTAGGAATCCTATGGAATCCCTTAGGAATCCTATAGGATCCCTTAGGAATCCTATAGGATTCCTTAGGAACCCTGTGGGATCCCTTCGGAATCCTATAGGATCCCTTAGGAATCCCATAGAGGAGCTCTATGAGCTCTATGAGGAGCTCTGCTAGGATCCTATAAGATCCTATAGGATCTATAGGATCCTCTAGAAATCCTATGAAATCCCATAGGAAATCCTATAGGATCCTATAGAAATCCTATAGGATCCTATAGGAAATCTATGAAATCCTATAGGATCCTCTAGAAATCCTATAGGACCCTATAGGATCCTATAGGACCCTATAGGATCCTATAAGATCCCTTAGGAATACTATAGGATTCCTTAGGAATCCTATAGGAATCCTATAGGATCCCTTAGGAATCCTATGGGATCCCTTAGGAATTCTATAGGATCCCTTAGGAATCCTATGGGATCCCTTAGGAATCCTATGGGATCCCTTAGGAATCCTATATCCCTTAGGAATCCTATGGCATCCCTTAGGAATCCTATAGGATCCCTTAGGAATCCTATGGGATCCCTTAGGAATCCTATAGGATCCCTTAGGAATCCTATGGGATCCCTTAGGAATCCTATGGGATCCCTTAGGAATCCTATAGGATCCCTTAGGAATCCTATGGGATCCCTTAGGAATCCTGTGGGATCCCTTAAGGATCCGATGGGATCCCTTAGGAATCCTATGGGATCCCTTAGGAATACTATAGGATTCATTAAGAACCCTAGAGGATCCTATGGGATCCCTGAGGAATCCCTTAGGAATCCTATTGGATCCCTTAGGAATCCTATAGGAATCCTATGGGATCCCTTAGGAATCCTATAGGAATCTTATAGGATCCCTTAGGAATCCTATGGGATCCCTTAGGAATCCTATGGGATCCCTTAGGAATCCGATGGGATCCCTTAGGAATCCTATAGGATCCCTTAGGAATCCTATAGGATTCCTTAGGAACCCTGTGGGATCCCTTCGGAATCCTATAGGATCCCTTAGGAATCCCATAGAGGAGCTCTATGAGCTCTATGAGGAGCTCTGCTAGGAGCTCTATTAGGAGCTCTGTTAGGAGCTCTACTACGAGCTCTACTACGAGCTCTATTAGGAGCTCTACTACGAGCTCTAATACGAGCTCTACCACGAGCTCTAATACGAGCTCTATTAAGAGCTCTACTACGAGCCCTACTACGAGCTCTACTACGAGATCTACTACGAGCCCTACGAGGAGCTCTACTTCGAGTTCTACCACGAGCTCTACCACGAGCTCTACTACGAGCTCTACCACGAGCTCTACTACGAGCTCTATTAGGAGCTCCGTTTGGAGCTCTGTTAAGAGCCCTGTTAGGAGCTCTACCAGGAGCTCGCTTAGGAGCTCTACTACGAGCTCTACTACGAGCTCCATGAGGAGTTAATCTGCGAGCTCTACCAGGAGCTCTACTGGTAGCTCGATTGGGAGGTCTACTATGAGCTCTACTACGTGCTCTATTAGGAGCTCTAGTGTGAGCGAGGTCTGCCAAAATCTCTACTGCGAGCTCTACTAGGGGCTCTACCACGAGCTCTACTAGGAGCTCTACTACGAGCTCTGTTAGGAGCTCGATTAGGAGCTCCATTAGGGCTACTACTACTACGGTTACTACTACTACTACTACTACTACTACTACTACTACTACTACTACGACTACTACTACTACTACTACTACTACTACTACTACTACTACTACTACTACTACTACTACTACTACTACTACTACTACTACTACTACTACTACTACTACTACTACTACTACTACTACTACTACTACTACTACTACTACTACTACTACTACTACTACTACTACTACTACTACTACTACTACTACTACTACTACTACTACTACTACTACTACTACTACTACTACTACTACTACTACTACTACTACGACTACTACTATTACTACTGCTACTACTGCTACTACGACTACTACTACTACTACTACTACTACTACTACTACTACTACTACTACTACTACTACGCATCACCATCAGCACTACTACTACTACTACTACTACTACTACTACTACTACTACTACTACTACTACTACGACTACTACTACTACTACTACTACTACTACTACTACTACTACTACTACTACTACTACTACTACTACTATACTACTACTACTACTACTACTACTACTACTACTACTACTACTACTACTACTACTACTACTACTACTACTACTACTACTCTACTCCTTCTACTCCGACTACTACTACTACGTGTGTGGACGCACGCGATTGCGAAGCGTGCGCATGTCCGCGCATTGCTTGCGATGTTGCACCAGCGTGCGCGGCGCGGGCACCAGAGCCCCGCTACCAACGCGACGGGCACCAGCCCACCGCTACGACTACCAGCTCCGCTACCAGCGCGACGGGCACCGCTACCACCAACAATGCAACAAGTTTGGCGGGGGCAACAGAGCTCCGCTACCAGCGCGACGGGCAACTACACCCGAGCCATTCGCGCAATACGGCGCGTTTCTGCATCAAGCCAAAATGGCAACCTCCTCCTCTCCTCCTCTCCTCTCCTCCTCTCCTCCTCTCCTCCTCTCCTCCTCCTCTCCTCTCCTCTCTCCTCCTCTCCTCGCCTCCTCCTTCTCCTCCTCCTCTCCTCCTCTTTCCTCCTCTCCTCCTCTCCTCCTCTCTCCTCCTCTCTCCTCCTCTGTCCTCCCCCTGTCCCCCTCTCCCGTCCTCCGCCGCCGCGGGCGCATCTTCGAACCAACGTGGGCCTGCGGGGGCCTGGAGGGTCCTCCCGAGGTTTCCTGGGGCCTCCTGGGGCCTCCGGGGGCCACGGGGGGCCTCCGGGGCCGCCACGGGTCTTCGGGTGTTGGGGCAGCAGGCGGGGGTCTCACCGTACCCCGCTCCCTGTAACTGCTGCCCCTTGGTTTCCTTCGCAGGGGCTGGGGGTGGCGTCGGCTGCGCCTGCTGGGAGGGCGGCGTCGCTCGCGGGCCTCGTCGCCGCTCTCTCTCCCGCAAGACGCGTGCGGCGCGCGGAAAGGAGCCGCGCCTCCTCGGGGGTCTGCCGCGCCCGACGGTGGGGGGCGGCGGCGGCGGGGGCGCGGCGGCGGCGACGACGACGGCGGCGGAAGCGACGACGCCGGCGGAAAACCCGCGCGAGCAACCACGGGCAATAACTGTAGCGCGGGCGAATATCCGACGCAACAGCAGACACAGAGCGCTACATTCCAAGTCTCCGACACGCACTGTTCGCTCCAACGGCGAGTCACCAGGCCAATGTAGCCGAAAAGGGGCACCAGAGAGAATGGCTCGAAAACCGCCGCGCGCTCGTCGTGCACGCAACGACACCGAAAGTATGATCACAAAAGGTGCGTTCACTCCTGGTATGAATTGGTCACGATGGGAAACGCCATCGGATGCCTCCGGAGCGCCCTGCCGACGGCTGCCTCGTCTAGAATGGCGGGTTCACGGAGGCTGTCTACGTGCCACACGCGGTCGTTGTGCTTGAGAATCCGCCACCAGGCCTCCAGAAATGTTGAGGCGGAAAACCCCCACTCGACCTCCCCCTCTCCTCCTCCTCCCCTCCTCCTCCTCCTCCTCCTCCTCCTCCTCCTCCTCCTCCTCCTCCTCCTCCTCCTCCTCCTCCTCCTCCTCCTCCTCCTCCTCCTCCTCCTCCTCCTCGTCCTCGTCCTCCTCCTCCTCCTTCTCCTCCTCCCCCTCCTCCTCCTCCTCCTCCTCCTCCTCCTCCTCCCACTCGTCCTCGTACGCCCACACATGCGGACGAGTAGGCCCATCATACCCAGCATTGCGCCGGCACGGCGGCGGGATTCGCCGAAGGCACCTGGATAGCCGACCAATGGACGTTGTTATGGTTCACCAGCGCCCCCAACATGTCGTCGCTGCTCGTGAATGCCTGCCACGAAGACGGCAAGAGAGGCCGCAACAACATTCGCCACGACGGAGGGACGACGGAATCCAGAACAGTCGCCAGCACGGAGTGGGAGTACCATCCTCCATCGCTCACGTGAAGGTCGGGGGGATCATCTGTCTGAGCCACCACAATGCCGCGTGCCACCTCCAAGTCGCCGTCCGAGAACTGCGGCGCCCCCAACAAATTGTTCAAGGCATGCCGGCCGCACACGGGAGCGCTGCCCTGGCGCTCAAGATACCGATCGCCCCACAGGGCGCCCGCGTGCCAGGCTGGCGGCGGCGGGAGCGGCCATGGGGGCACCCACGGCTCCGCCGCCGGCGGCGCGGTGGGCCCGCGCGCGGGGCCACCCTGCCCGTCACGATGCTCGGGGCCGCGGCCGTCGGCATGCCCGTCGCGATGGCGTGCGGGTGCCTCTTGGGAATGCTCTCGGGCGCGCTCCTCCCGCTGCTCTTGCCCCTGTTCTTCGGGGTGGTTTGGCCCGCGCTCCTCCCGATGATCTGCTGGGTTGGCTTCGGCGGCCAAGCGCTTCCCCGCTGCCAGAGCCAACTTGCCCGCTTTCCCCGTTGCCAGACCCAGCTTGAGCTTCGCTCTGGAATCGGCGCATTTCGCCCACTCCCTGGCTGCGTCGAGAAAAGCCGACCATCGATCGTCGTTGCCGACCAAGCGCCGCCATTGCTGAGACCTCACGTAGCCGTCCGTCCTATCGACGTCCTCCACAGCGCGGGCAGTCAGGTTCCGTGGCAAAGGCTCCTTGAGAAGATCCCATTCTTTGTCGATCGTCATCGCGCCAGCCATAGATCCCCTCGCGTGGCCCGTGTCGACGTCGGCGACGACCGCGGGGATGGGCCGGGAAAACTCGGCCTTCGGCTTCCTGGAGTGGTTCACGCTGTGGTGCTCCTCGAACCGCACGACGCAATCCGAGCAGCGGCACTTGTAGCAGCCCGCGCCGTCTGTCATGAGCAGCAGATTGTACTTGCGGTCGCCAAGGATCTCCTTGCAGAAAGCGTGATACGCCTCGGACGATTCGGGGGCCACGCGGCCCTCGCCGGTGGATTATCGGAGGAGGGGGAGTTGACACACTGGCACCTCAGACTCAGAGCACAATCGCCTCCCGGACCCTCCCCGGGGCCAACGAACGGACGTTTTCCGAACTGCGCCCGGCCGTGGCGACGAGAGCCCGGCCCCCCCTCCGGAGGGGACTCCGCCGGTGTCTCCAATGCCCCTCCTCTGAGATTTGCTCACGCCCAGCGGCATCATGGCGAAGTGGGACGTGCTACCTCGCTGGCGAATGCCAATGTAACAGTAATATGAATGCGTCAGCTCGGCGTTCTCCTCGGCGTTCCACTTGCAAATGACCGTGGCATCGACCTCCACCTCGACCGTTCGAGAAGAGCCGGTGCCCCACTGAATCCACCGCGCCCGCGCGGGGCGGCAGGCGTCGCCCCTCTCCCCTCGCCCCGGCGAGGGGTTCGTACCCCGGCAGTCGGGTTCTAGTAGTACTCGTAGTTAGTAGTAGTAGTAGTAGTAGTAGTAGTAGTAGTAGTAGTAGTAGTAGTAGTAGTAGTAGTAGTAGTAGTAGTAGTAGTAGTAGTAGTAGTAGTAGTAGTAGTAGTAGTAGTAGTAGTAGTAGTAGTAGTAGTAGTAGTAGTAGTAGTAGTAGTAGTAGTAGTAGTAGTAGTAGTAGTAGTAGTAGTAGTAGTAGTAGTAGTAGTAGTAGTAGTAGTAGTAGTAGTAGTAGTAGTAGTAGTAGTAGTAGTAGTAGTAGTAGTAGTAGTAGTAGTAGTAGTAGTAGTAGTAGTAGTAGTATAGTAGTAGTAGTAGTAGTAGTAGTAGTAGTAGTAGTAGTAGTATAGTAGTAGGTAGTAGTAGTAGTAGTAGTAGGTAGTAGTAGTAGTAGTAGTAGTAGTAGTAGTAGTAGTAGTAGTAGTAGTAGTCTAGTAGTAGTAGTAGTAGTAGTAGTAGTAGTAGTAGTCGTAAGTAGTAGTACAGTTAGTAGTAGTAGTAGTAGTAGTGTCGTAGTAGTAGTAGTAGTAGTAGTAGGAGTAGTAGTAGTAGTAGTAGTAGTAGTTGCAGTACTAGTAGTAGTCGTGGTAGTAGTAGTAAGTCTTAGTAGTAGTAGTAGTACCAGTAGTACTAGTAGTAGCACTAGTAGTTGTAGTAGTAGTACTAGTAGTAGTAGTCGTAGTAGTAGTAGTAGTGGTAGTAGTAGTAGTAGTAGTAGTAGTAGTAAGTCGTAGTAGTAGTAGTAGTAGTAGGAGGAGGAGGAGGAGGAGGAGGAGGAACGAGGAGAAGGAGGGGGAGGGGGGGGAAAGGGGAGGGAGGGGGTAGGATAGGATAGGACTGCTGCTGCTGCTCCTCCTGCTGCTGCTGTTCCTGAACCTCCTCCGCCTCCCTCCTCCTCCTCCGCCTCCTCCTCCTCCTCCTCCTCCTCCTCCTCCCCCGCTGTGTCCCCCCCGTCCTCCCCTCCTCCCCCCCGCCGTCACCCCTGCCCGACACCCCCCTCCTCCCCGGGCCGGCGACAGCCTCCCTGATACCCCTTTGCATGCGAATCGCTGCCGCAGACATGATCGCGCGAGCCCGGGCGTAGTAACCTTGCACGACGCCCTCATGGATATTGAGCTGCCGCACTGCCACCGACTCAGGGACCCCTTCAGCGGCTAGCCACCACGCCATCACGCACATCGACACGCCCTTGCTGCCCTTCCCAAGCAGGCCAGAGAACAACGGATTGTGCAGAGCCACGGATTGGTGCACGCGGCACACGCCACACGCGTGCCACGCAGTCTCAATGATAATATCCTGCCCCTTTTCAGCATTGCATCGCAATTGGCCCAGCTCCTTCTCGGCGCCCTCGAGGAAGCTCGACTTCTTGGAGGATTGGCACTTCCCTCGCGGGCACGGCGTCCCTTTCAAGTCGTGCAAAATGCCAGCGGACACGAGGTAGTGGACGAACTCTTCTGGGGACCACCGTGCCATTTGCACAAAGTCCGTGTCAATCGGGGCCCTCGCCATCTTCTTCGCCCTCTCTTCGTACTCCCGCGTTCTGATAGATATTTGCGTGTACTTCAGCCTGGCGACAAGTGCAGCAGATCGGCGGTTCCGCATGTAATCCACGACGGCCTGGCTGCGGCAGTCCTCCACGACCTCGCCCTGCAGCGATTTGTTCGGGCACTGCGGCCGCTTGTGCTCCACGCTCCCACATCTGGAACAGTGCGGGAGAAGGTACCTGGCTGCCGACGCTCGTTTTCTCTTCTGCTGCTGGTCCCGCGGGGGCGCTGCAAGCGCCGCCACGGCAGTCTCGCTGGAATGCATGGCCAAGATTTCGGTGGCCTCGATGTGCTGCGCGACCCGCAACTTGGCGATTTCCGGATGCAGGGGCTTGTCCTTGTCCTCCGCCGCCTTCGCGATCATCCCCCGCGCTCTCTCGACCATCAGCTGGGGCCTCTTCGCCAGGAGCCCCTCGAGGAGGCCCTCCTTCTCAAGAGCACACCTCAATGTCAGCTTCTGGTCCAGGATGTTGTTCCTCCAACTCATCAACCGATCAAGGTAGCCAGGGTCCTCCTGAAGCACACTCCTCAAGGTGGAACCAGAATGTTTCCCGAAATCAAAGCGGTACTCCTCCTGAGATTGCGGCGCCTCCGGAGGTTTCCACCCCGCGTGGTGCCTAGCCTTTGCCTTTGCAACTTTTCTCTCCTTGGCCAAAGCAGGGTTCGCGAGCTCCTCCACAAACTCTTGACGCAGCTGCACCATCCCCTCCGGCGTCAGCACGTCGCGGCTGTCGGCGTGCGCCTTGCAAGGTGGCCTGCGGCTTTTGCGGCCTGTCCAGTCTCGGAAAACTCCGACGCATAGTCCGCAATCCGCCACCCATGCTGGGCCCAAGCGCTTTGAAGTGCCATGCGCTGTCTGGCAGGGGCGTCGGCTGTTCTTCCCTGGGGGGCCCCGGGAGGACCCGCGCGGACCGCCACTCCCCGCGATGCTGCGCTGGCACGAGGGCGGGGCTGGCTGTAGCCAGATGGATAGCCTGCGCGCTTCTTGATGACCATCCACTTTTCGAGGTCCGCGGCCGAAAACTCATCGTCCTCCGCCTGGCCCTCCGAGCCCTCCGCGCCAGCCGCCGCTGCGGCGGCGGCGCCTGCCGCCGCAGCAGCCGCCGCGATCCGCCGCGCGCCCTGGCCGCGCCCCGCGCCGCCGGACGCCTCGGCCTTGGCGTTCGCCGCCGCCGCTGCCGCCTGTAGTAGGGCACGGCCTCGGCGAAGCCGTTGCCGTCGCCACCGCCGCCGCCGCGTGCACCAGAACAAACGCGATCGCTCCCTGCCGAAGAATATCGCGGTGGTGTCTGTGGTGTTGTTGCTGTGGAGCTCCAAGACGCCCAAGTCGGAGCCGGTGATGATCGTGATGGTCACGGTGCTGCTGCTGAGGTCTGGCGTGCTGCTCACGGCGAAGCCAACTGGATCCTGCACGCGAGAAGGCAGGTAAGCATACACCGCCACCACGCCAGGCCAGGGCCATCCTGGACCCCGGCACGGTGTATGCGCCCTCCTGCCTTGGGCAGGAGGGTCGATACAGCATCCTGCATCCCAGGATGGCCCTGCTGAGGCATGGTGGTGGTGCGTGTAGCTTCCCTCTACGGATCCTGGACCGCCAAATCCGGGGAGCCCGGGTAGAGCGACCAGTCGCCCCAGGCGGAGCCGGTCAAGCCGCCCTCGAAAACCACCCTGGTGATCGCCATCATGGCCAGACGACCGTAGGCGAGGGCCACCATCGGCGCCGTTAGGCTATGCCGTCGGGGCTTAGAGATATGGAAATATGGGAGGAGCTTAGGAAATCAGCTTGCTGAAAGCCAGGGCGCAGGGCGCCACTCGAGCCAGCCGATGACATGAGGGCGATGGCGACGACGACGACGCAGACGACCGCAGTCGCGACGACATGGGAACTGGCTGCTGACATCGCGTGGGTCGTTCACTCTTGAGCGATCTGCGCACCTGGAGGCCGTCCTGGAATCATGATTTCGGACCGCGGGTCGATTTCCGTGAGTCCTGGGGCCCGAAGAAAAAATACCCTGGGCGCATTCAACCATGCACGCCCACGCTGGAACGCAAGGAGGAGGAGACCCAGGAGCAACAACAACAACAACAGCTTTGCCCAAGGTGTTCGCGGTGGGGTTCGCCCAAGAGGCCTGGGGCAGAGTGGCTACGATGTTAGCCAGCGTGGGCCCAAACCGGCGAATCCCACCAGCACTTTAGGGCGTGAGTGGTCTAAGGAGCTCGTTCTGCTAAACCCCCTTTTTCCCCTTCGGGGAGGGGGTTCCCCCTCCCCCTACCCCCTCCCCCTGGACCTGGAGGGAGGGTGCCGCGAGCGGTTGGAGCGTCCAAGATGGCCCAAGATGGCTCCAAGCGGGTCCCAGAGAGCCCAAGATGGTCTCCAAGATCGCGCAAGATATCCCAAGATGGTTCAAGATAGCTATCAACATGCATCCAAGAGCTCTGGAGACCGCCCCAGGACGGCTCCAAGTGCCTTTCGAGCCCTCCAAGGAAGCCCTCAAGAGGCCAAAATCATTCAAATCCTGTATGTTTTTCCGATGTTTTTTGCATTGTCACCCTTTCGCGCCCGATGGCCTCTTGAGGCCTCAAGATGGCTTCTGGATGGCCCAAGAGGGCCCCAAAAGGGGCCCAGGGGGGCCCCAAGACCGCCCCAAGAACACCCAAGACCGCTCCAAGAGCGGCCCACGAGGGCCCCAAGAGGTTCATTTTCGGGCCCCGACGGGGGGACGCAGTTAAGGACCCCCCCGTCCCCGACTCGACCATGTCCTATTGAATTCCGATTCAAAAACAAATAAATGATTAAGGAATTCCTCCGGCGGCTGGGACTCGACCATTTCCTATCGAATTCCTATTTCAGCGTTCCGAAGGATCCAACCTGTTTATACTAAGTCCCCGCGCAGGTCACTCCGATGCCCCCCCCCCCCCCCCCAGCAGCCCTCGAAAGTGGCGACAGTTTCGCAGACCGCAGCCCCCCCAGGGATGGCGAAGTCAAATCTGTAGGGTCCCTTGGGAATCCTATGGGGTCCCTGAGGAATCCTATGGGTTCCCTTAGGAATCCCACTGGGGATCCTATAGGAATCCTGTTGGAATCCTATAGTAATCCTATGGGATCCCTTAGGAATCCTATGGGATCCCTTAGGAATCCGATGGGATCCCTCAAGAATCCTATAGGATCCCTTAGGAATCCTATAGGATCCCTTAGGAACCCTATGGGGATCCTATAGGAATCGTACGGGAATCCTATGGGATCCCTTAGGAATCCTATGGGATCCCTTGGGAATCCTATGGGGTCCCTGAGGAATCCTACTGGGATCCTATGGGAATCCTATTGGAATCCTATAGGCATCCTATGGGATCCCTTAGGATTCCTATGAGATCCCTTAGGAATCCGATGGGATCCCTGAGGAATCCTATAGGATCCCTTAGGAATCCTATAGGATCCCTTAGGAATCCTATGCGGATCCTATAGGAATCGTATGGGAATCCTATGGGCTCCCTTAGGAATCCTATGGGGATCCCTTGGGAATCCTATGGGGCCCCTTAGGAATCCTATGGGATCCCTGAGGAATCCTATAGGATCCCATGGGATCCCTTAGGAATCCTATGGAATCCCTAAGGAATCCTACAGGATCCCTTAGGAATCCTATGGGGTCCCTTAGGAATCCTATGGGAGCCCTTAGGAATCCTATGGGATCCCTGAGGAATCCTGTAGGGTCCCTTGGGAATCCGATGGGGTCCCTGAGGAATCCTATGGGATCCCTTAGGAATCCTACTGGAATCCTATAGGAATCCTATGCGGATCCTAAAGGAATCGTATGGGAATCCTATGGGATCCCTTAGGAATCCTATGGGGATCCTATGGGTATCCCTTAGGTACCCTGAGGAATCCTATGGGATCCCTGAGGAAGCCTATGGGATCCCTTAGGAATCCTATAGGGATCGTATAGGAATCCTATGGGATCCCTAAGGAATCCTATAGGAATCGTATAGGAAACCTATGGGATCCCTAAGGAATCCTATGGGATCCCTGAGGAATCCGATAGGGATCCCTCAGGAATCCTATGGGATCCTACCAGGACCCCTTCCGCGGCCGCGGAAGGGTTGCTGGGGTTGCTGGGGTTGCTGGGGTTGCTGGGGTCCCCCCGGGCCGGTCTAATCGTCCTCATTCAACAACAACAACCACAACCACAACCACAACCACAACCACAACCACAACCACAACCACAACCACAACAACAACAGCAGCAACAACGCAACAAGCAGAGTTCTCACCACATATTCCCTATTCAGCCACGCACCCAGGGACAATGAATGACCGTTCGACCCCCTCACTCTGGCAAACAAACGCACAAACAAAAAGCCAAACGAACAAACAAGTAAAACACATAGACGAAACAAATATGCAAACAAACAAGCAAACAAGCAAACAAACAAACAAACAAGCAACATACACACGCACGAACAAACACAAACAACCAAGCAACCGACCAACCAAACAAACAGAACAAGAGGAACTAACCTCGGGCAAATCCACCGTCTCCGCAGTCGGCCTCCCACTCAGCCCTTGGGCCAGGGGCACCTCCGGCAGCACCCGAGAGGGGAGGCGAGGGGGGGGGGGGGCGGGGGCAGCCGCCGGCCACCTGCCGCCTCCACAGACCGGGCACACGCGCCTCTGCGAGCTGCTGCGCCCCACTGGTAGTGGGCCGGCCACACGCGAACCCCACCCCTGCCCCCCACGATTTCTGAGGGGGGAGGGTGGGGTTCACGTCGTCTGGGAGCTCCCGAGCGAAGTGAACCCCACCCTCCCCCTCAGAAATCGTGGGGGGTAGGCGCAGGGTTCGCATGTGGCCCCCTACCTGGGCCTCCTCGCGCCCCAGGCTGCCGGGCGAGGCAGAGGACACGGGCGTGGCGCGAGGTGGCATCCGAGCGACGATCGGAAGGGGGCCTTGCGCGAGGTGGCGCAGCGACCCTGTGCGGTGGCTCACGCGAGCCGCCAGCGCGTCACGCTGTGTTTAAGGCCAAGGCGCCGACGCGTGACCTCACGCGGGCAGCTTACGCGCCAATGGCCACGCGCACAAGGGCAGGAGAGCCCAGAATCGAATCGAGAAGTCGGATCGGCGATCGAACTGAAGTAGATCGGCGCAAGTCGGCACCCGAGTCGGGAAGAGTCGGATCGGCGGAGATCGGCAGGCCAATGCGCCTCCAACGAGACATCGGAACCCGAATCGGATTCCCGAGTCGAATCGAATCGGAATCGGAAGCCGTCGAGGTCAAATCGAATCGAATCGGAAGAATCGAAACAAGCCCTGCAAGGGTGCAGGGGGAGGGGAAGGCGTGTTAGAGGCAGGCCGCTTCTCAGAAGACGCCAGCCCTGCATCCACAGAGAAGGCCCGCGCCCTCTGAGCAGGGGCGCTTCTAAAGAGCCTTCCCCCCTCCCTCTGCCCTCCCTCTGCCCACCTCTGCGCGTGGCCGAGACATTGCGACCGTAAGCGTCGGCTTACGCGGGCCGCCGGCGCGGCGCGCTACGTTGAGGACGAGGGCGCTGACGCGCGGCCCCACGCGGACGGCTTACGCGCCGACGTCGGTGAAGACGACCCCGTCTCCTCCGTAGCTCATCTGGGCGTCCTGGACTAGAGGCTTTCGGCAAGTCCCCGGAGAATTCTGGAGGCCCGAGATCGGGAGCCACCAGTTAACACAACAACGACGACGACGACGACGACGACGACGACGACGACGACGACAACAACAACAACAACAACAATCATTTTAAGACTGTTCGCCCTTATCTGCTCGAGTGTCCAATAATGCGTATTTCCCAAACCCTCGATACCCGCCCTCTTCGTCTTCGATCGAACCCCTTTTGGGGGGTATACCTTTCTTCCCTGCAGGCCGGGCCCCAGCAAGCGGCGGGGCGGCCGCGGACCGTCGGCCTGGCCAGCGGCAGCGCTGATCGGCGGGGCGGCCGCGGACCGTCGACCCGACCCCAAGAGGGACGGACAGGGGACTGACCACGACGACGACGACGACGTCGACGACGACGGCGACGACTACGACGACGACGACGACGACGACGACGACGACGGCGACGACGACGGCGAGCGAAAGCGAGAGCGAGAGAGAACGACAGCAGGGCCACGAAGGACACGAAGTAGGCCACGAAGGGCGACAGCGGGGAAACGAAGGGAATGCGTATGGGGCCACGAAGAGCGCGAACGAGCGAGGGCCACGAAATGCAGATAATGCGGGGCCACAGAAGGCAACGATGGGGCCACTGAGGGTAGCAACTGGGCCACGTAGGACAGTGAGGGGGCCACAAACGGCGACAGCGGGGCCACGAAAGGCATGCACATGGGGCCACAACGGGCGCGAACGAGCGGGGGCCACGAAGGGCGTACGTATGCTGGGCCGCGGAGGGCAAGGACGGGGCCACTGAGACAGCAACGGGGCCACGAAGGGCAGCGAGGGGGCCACGAAGGGCGACAGCGGGGCCACGAAGGGCATGCATATGGGGTCACCACGGGCGCGAACGAGAGGGGCCACGAAGGGCATACATATATGGGTAAGAGCGCGAACGTTCGAGGAAGTCCTGGGCGAAAGCGCCGTTCCTGAAGGAAGTCTCGGGCGGGAGCCCACGACGGGCGGGCGATCCCCTGACGCGCGGGCCGGGCGGGTGGGACATTCAAGCGGGATGCCTGAATATGGCGAGAGCGCGAATACTAAGTAAATTGTAACGGCGTCCTTGGCGCAGCGTGTTTTCTGAGCGTTGAAAGCGGGATTTCTGAATAAATTGCATGGAGGTCACAGGCGAGACCGCAATTCCTGAATAAAATGTGAAGGGTTCTCTGGCGGGAGCGGGGGTATTGATTAGATTGCGAGGAAGTCTTGATTCAATTGCGAGGAAGTCCGTTCCTGAGTAAATTGTGGGGAAGTCTCAGATGGGAGCGGGGGTCCTGACCAAAGTGCGAAGAAATCACAAGCGGGATCACCGATCCTGAGTAAATTGTAACGAAGGCTCAGGGGCGGGGGTCCTGAGTAGATTGGGAGGAAGTCTCAGGCGGGAGCCGTTGATGTTGTTGTTGTAATACAAGGGGCCAGGGGCACAGTTTGAGCACCAAGACTTTCCCAGACAAAAAACAGGGTGCGAGCGTCGAGGGGCACACTTTGATTGAGAAAAACAGCATGCACCGGCGAGGGGGGTCAACAATAATTATTCTTCAGAAATGAAAGTTCAACAACCACAACAACAACAACAACAACAACAACAACATGAGCAGCCGTAACATCAACAAAATCAACAACAGCACCAACAACAACGATAATAATAATAACAACAACAACCACAACAACAGCAACAACACGAACAACAACAATAACAACTGCCAAACAACAACAGCAACAAAACCAACAATACAAACAACAAACCAACAACAAACAACAACAACCACGCCAACAACAACGAAGACAACAACATCATCAACAACAACAACAACAACAACAACCACCACGTCAACAACAACAAAACTCAGTTTAAGGCTGTTCGCTCGTATCTGCTCGAATGTCATTCAACGTGTATTTCCTAAACCCTCGATGCCCACCCTGCCCGTCTTCGATCGAACCCCTTTTGCGGGGTAGATCTTTCTTCCCTGCAGGTCGGGCCCCAGCAAGCGGCGGGGCGGCCGCGGACCGTCGGCCTGGCCAGCGGCAGCGCTGACTGGCGGCAACCCGACCCCAAGAGGGACGGACACGGGAACGACGACGACGACGACGAGCGAAAGCGAGAGAGAGAGAGAGAGCGAGAGCGACAGCGGAGCCTCGAAGGGTAGGGAGGGGGCCACGAAGGGCGACAGCGGGGCCACGAAGGGAATGCGTATGGAGCCACAAAGGGCGCGAACGAGCGGGGGCCACGAAGGGCATTGTATACGGGGTCACAAAGGGCGACAGCGGGGCCACTGAGGGCAGCGAAGGGACCACGAAGGGCAGCGAGGGAGCCACGAAGGGCGACAGCGGGGCTACGAAGGGCATGTGTATGGGGCCACGACGGGCGCGTGCGAGCGGGGGCCACCAAGGGCATACGTATATTGACCGCAGAGGGCAAGGACGGGGCCACTGAGGGCAGCAACGGGGCCACGAAGGGCAGCGAGGGGGCCACGAAGGGGTGCAACGGGGCCACGAAGCGCATGCTTATGGGGCCACGACGGGCGCGAACGAGCGGGGGCCACGAAGGGCATACATATATGG
>CAUYUJ010014533.1:260445-295445 GCA_963575745.1 Prorocentrum cordatum
GCCCCCCCCCCCGTCCCCCTTCTGCTGGTCGCGTCACGATTCGCTCCGGCGCCGCCTGGGAATCGGCCTTCCAGACGGCGCTGGCGCGAAGCGTGACGTGACTGGGAGCGGGGGCGCAGAAAGAAAGGGGGGGCTGTTGCTGTTGCTGTTGCTGTTGCTGTTGGTTTCCGGGTCGAGCGCGACGCAGCCATCCTGGGGGGGCTGCTCTTCCCCTCCTCCAACTCCTCCTGCTCCTCCTCCTCCTCCTCCGCCTCCTCCACTCCTGTTCCTTAAAAATAACTTCTCCCTGTCGCACCCCCAGGCCAGTTTGCCGAGCGTTTCGCCTGAGACTTCCTCACCACTTATGACTCTGAAGCTTAAAACTTGGCAACAGTTTCACAGATGGAGGGCGGGTGGTTTTCAAAATGTGGCTCTCGCGGCGAGCATTCGTTTCAAAAAATTGCAAGAGCTTCACGGATTGAGGGCGGGTGGTTTTCAAAATGTGGTTCTCGCCTTAGCGCGGCGCACATTCGTTTCAACAAGTTGCAAGAGCTTCACGGATAGAAAATGTGTGGCTTTCAAAATGTGACTCTCGCCTTAGCCCCGCGCACATTCGTTTCAACAATTTACAGGATCTTCACGGATTGAGGGCGGGTGGCTTTCAAAATGTGGCTCTCGCTTTAGCGCCGCGCACATTCGTTTTGAATTTAAACATTTGCAAGAGCGTCACGGATTGAGGGCGGGTGGTTTTCGAAATGTGGCTCTCACCTTAGCGCGGCGCACATTCGTATTAAAACTGTGCAAGAGCTTCACGGATTGGGGGCGGTTCATTTTCAAAATGTGGCTCTCGCCTTAGCGCCGCGCACATTCGGTTTTGATTGCAAGTGTTTCACGGAGTCCCATCATCATGTTTTGAACAGATTCAGGATTTCGCGGGCGCGACAGTTACGTTGATTCGCTGTGCTGAAGTCCCAGTAATGGCGTTCTGACACGGTTCTGGTTCGTCAACACGCAGCAGTCAGGTTGATCCGTGGCGTTGGAATCCCGAGAACAATGTTTTGGCATGCTGCAGGGTCTTCAAACGGTTGTCTTCCAACGAGGCAGTTCCTTCAATGTAAATGAACCATTGTATGGGGTCCATGAAGAGGGTGCTTGGAGGGAGAATGGATTCCAATATTGTCGATGCCTAGTGGGTTTACACTGATCCTCCTCCTCCTCCTCCTCCTCCTCCGTCCGAGGTCTCTGCCGATCACAGTCGGACCCAGCCCAGAAGAACATCCCTCAAGAACATGAGACCCTCCGCCGGCCAAAACAAGCAGAACAGCCAAGGGTACCCTCCCCAGGGAGCACACGAACGTCCAACAAGCACGAAGAACACTAGAGTACCCTCCCCGAGCCGACCTCGGTCTTATACCTCGGTCCGACTGTATGAGACTACTGCTACGGTGAGGGCATTGGATAAAGAACCCCCAATAAAGGAATCCAGGGTCTGCAAGCTGGTGGACTGGGCGACGAGATGTAACGGGCCTTGCGCGACATGGTATGGCGACCTTACGCGGTGGCTTACGCAGGCCGCTAGAGCGACGCGCCACATTGGAAACGAGGGCGCTTACGCGCGACCTTTCGCGGTTAGCTTACGCGCCAATGTCCTTCCATACGACCCCCTTTCTCTGCGTCGCTCAGTTGAGGCCTGGCCATGGATACAACCGCCGCCCTCATCAGATAAGGAATCCTCCAGGGTCTGAAGCCTCGGGAGCAAGCCTTAAAGAACGCCCCCACCGTATTCTTAGCATGAAAAAGAACAGCACACTGAGGGAAACAGGTCCTGGACCTCAGGGCGTTCTCCCAGGACCAGTATTTCATCCTGCGACGTGTGCTTACGGTCCCGGAGCCCAGGGAGGGTGGCCCGAGGAACTGCGAAAAACCTCATGATCCGTTGCCTTCATCGACGGTGTGATGCCTCCGTCGCACAAGACGGGATTGCTGGCGCGGCTTGGCGGCCCGGGGGGAAGTGGGAAGGGGCGTGCCTTCTCAGATGAGGGACAACGATACGGGGGCACTGGGATGGGGGGGGATGCATCGAGCTGGAAACCGCGATACGTCGCCGATAGATCGGCGATGGGCCCCCGAGAGCGAATCAGCACGCTGCTGGGCAGGGTGGGGCTATCGGGCCCGCGTCGGCGATCAGTGGGCCATTAGGGTTCGATGCATCCCCCCCCTGTGCCTGGCCCCCAGATCACCGACCAGCCATAACTGGGGGAGCTGTGGCCCTTGCCCCCCTGGGGGAACCCATCGCCTCGACGACCTCTCTCGAGAGGGGTGTCGCAATCGATGGGCCCCCCCGGGGGGTAAGGAAGACAGCGCCCGCAGCTGTGGCTGGCCTGCATCAGTGCCCCTGACCAGCAGGCTCGAAAGCACCCTGCCCTACCGAGAGGTCTCCTGAGCCTTCCCCAGAGACACGGACACCTCTGAAGGGGCCCCAGGACACACAAATTAAATACACACAAATAAACAGATTCCGCATGTTTCCCAATATTTTCTGGGTTTCTGTCTTCCCCCCGACTTCCCATATTTTTCCATATTTTCCTTGGAATCGACGATTAACTGTGTCTGTGTGTGTTTTTGCTCCCTCCCGAACCTCGCAGAAGGCCGGAGGCCTTCAGAGCAGCCCGCCGCCTTCTGAGAAGGCCTTCTCCCTCTCGCCTCCTCCCCTCGCTCGCCGCCTCCTGCCACCTCCCTCCTCCCTCTCCTGCTCCTCCTCCTCCTCCTCCTCCTCCTCCTCCTCCTCCTCCTCCTCGTCCTCCTCTCCTCCTCCTCCTCCTCCTCCTCCTCCTCCTCCTCCTCCTCCTCCTCCTCCCTACCTACGTAGGCGTAGCAACTCGTAGGTCCGCGCGGACTTCTTGGGTCCGCGCTGGACCCCCCTCCCCGGCGCGCGGAGCGCGCCAGGGGCGGCGCCGGAGGCGCCGCCAGGGGGCCCCGGCGCCGATCCGAGAAATCCGCGCGGACCTCCGAGTTATGATGTTCATGGCACTGTTCGGTTCCCCTGGATTCATGAACGGCGCCGTGCCTCCGTCGCTCAGGACGGGATTGCCGGCGCGGCGTTAGCGGCGCCTCCAGGCTGGCATCCCTTGGACCCCCTACGAGTACTTCCAGAAGGCCAAAGAGATTGAGCCTCCCTGGGGCCGCAGGAGCGCCTTTCCACATCGCTTACAGTGCAGGCGCGGCCGCGAGAAACCATCGCAAGAAACCCAACCCTGAGAACCCGTGCGCAAGGTTCACCCGACGGGAAGCCTGGAGCACCCCGAACGCAGCCGCTCCTTCCCCGGCCGCGGGAAGCCACCGCGCGGCGCGCGCGGAGCGAAGAAACCCAGGATGCCCCGACGAAAAGCGGATGGCTTCTTGCTGCGCGCCCCCACGGCACGCGCGCCCGTGCTCGAACATCCTCACGCGGGGCGCGAGCGAGCCTCCGCCCTGGCCGCTTGTGGGCCCGGGGGGAGGGCGGCACTCCCGCGAGGGGCCACCCCCGGGCCTCAGGCGCCCGCGGCCGTCTGGTCCTGGCGCGGCCGGCACGCGAGCGCCGCGACCGGAGGACGGCGAGGAGCGCCGGGGCGGGCGGGGAGTGGCAAGGAGGAAGGGCCTCCTCCTCCTCCTCCTCCTCCTCCTCCTCCTCCTCCTCTTCTTCTTCTTCTTCTTCTTCTTCTTCTTATTATTATTATTATTATTATTATTATTATTATTCTTCTTCTTCTTCTTCTTCCTCCTCCTCCTCCTCCTCCTCCTCCTCCTCCTCCTCCTCCTCCTCCTCCCCTCTCCCCGGGCTCCTCGGGCAGGTCCAGGGGCGCTTCCCCCACTGGACGACATCTGCGGTTTCGGTGTCAATTGATGAACGCCTCCTGGATGGGGTCCGAGTGGATGGGGTCGGAGGATAGCACCACATCGCCAATGCATCGGCGTTACATCGGCGATGCATTGGCAATGCATCGGCCACGTCGGCGACGCATCGGCGACGTCGGCGTGGAGAGAATCGGGATCCACATCAAGCCGCATCGCCGATGCATCGGCGATGCGGCGAGATACTGCGACTTCAGATCTACTCTGACCCCATCTGGGAGGCCTAGAACCGATGCGAGGTTTCGGTATCCGCCAAGATCGGTTTCGGTGTCCACTCGGATCGTTGTGGGTATCCACCCAAGGCCGGTTATGGTATCCACAAGGGCCGCATTCGTCATCCACCGAGGGGCAGCCCTAACTCCTTAGATCTGAACGTCGGCACAGTAGTGGCGGACTTGACATCGACGGTTCGAACCCTGAAGCCTTTTCCCAGTACCGTCAAAAATCCACTCGGGACGAAAAAGCGGCCCCAGGAAAGAGGCCGAGGTTCCCAGGGGCCCACGACGCAGACAACAGAGTGAGGCGTCGG
Organism: Prorocentrum cordatum; assembly: GCA_963575745.1. Classification (NCBI taxonomy): domain Eukaryota; class Dinophyceae; order Prorocentrales; family Prorocentraceae; genus Prorocentrum; species Prorocentrum cordatum. Next base: position 264,845 of record CAUYUJ010014533.1, read on the forward strand.
ACGAGAGGGACCCCATAAGAAGCGAAGCCCCCTGAGCTGCCAAACCTGAGGGGAGACTCCGTGGTGGCAGGGCAGGACGGCACCACCTGTCCGACTCCGAAAACCCTGAACCCAAAAACGCGTTCATTTTTGAGGGGGCCCTGGGACACACAAACGAGTTGACACAGATAGCAGGATCCCCCATACTTTCCGTATCTTCTGGGTTTCTTCTCCTCCCCACTTCCCATATCTTCACATACTTTCTGGGGAGTCGACGATTATTTGTGTCTCTGTGCTTTTTCCCCTCCCGAATCTGTCGGGGGCGCACCTTTTCCTTCCGCCGCCTCCCGCCGCCCCTCCGCCGCCCCTCCGCGGCGGAAGCAACGCCAACTCCTGCAGCTCTCGAGAGCGAGGCCCCGTCCGCAGCGCTCCAACCCAGGGGTTTCCACCCTGACCTTCCAGAGCGCTAAAAAATAGCACTCCAGACCTACAGATCTGTCTGGACTGCCTCAAACCTCCACAGGAATTAGGACGTCGACGTCCTGGTGCTATTTTTTAGCCCTCCTGGAAGATCAGGGCAGAGGGGGCTTCTTGGGGAAGGGGTTTTCCAGAGAGCCCCCCAGGGGCCTCGGAACCTCGTCGAAGCAGGGGGGGCGAAGCCCCTGAGGGGGACCCCTCCTGGAAAAAAAACCACACCGAAGGCCCCCTCCTGGAACCCTCCGCCCAACGGTGCGGTGGGGTTCACTTCGCTCGGGAGCTTCCGAACGAAGTGAACCCCACCCTCCCCCTCAGAAACCGTGGGGGGTAGGGGTAGGGTTCGCATGTGGCCCCCTAGCGGAGACCCCCGACCCCGGGGGGGCACCCAGGGCGAGGCGGCACCGTCGGGCGCGGTCTCGGCAGAGGAGTGCGCCCGGGGCCTCCCCCCTGAAGTCCGGCGTGTCCCCCCACAGGCGGATTCTGGAGGAAGCGTCAAGAATAGCCCAAACATACCCCAAGAATAGCCCAAAAACGTCAGGAAATACTCCAGGAAACGTCAAAAAGAGTCAAAAAGATTCCAAAAGAGTCCAAAATGGTCAAACAATGTCCCCAGACTATTTGTCTCTATTCTTGAATATTCCTCCTGTAGAGGGACAGGCCCGACGTAAGCCTCAGGGAAAGCTGAGGTCACATTGGGCCAACCCTGAGGCCCTGGTGATTTTCTCGAGCCGGTGGTCTTCGCCTCTGTTCGGGCCCCGGGACCCTGACAGATCGATCCGGCTCGAAGAACGGCGCGCAGAAAGATGGGATCTGGGGCCCGGCCCGGCGTGACTTTTTACGATGCTGTGTTTTTTCTACGTCGGATCTCAGGGAAGGCTACCCCTGACAACCCCTGAACCACCTTCAGAGCGCCGAGGGCCTAGGGAGGACGAGTCGCCGACGATATACGGTCCCGCTTATGATTAAGAACCCCCCCCCCGAAAAGCTGGCCCATCGTTTCTTAACCAACTTGCCAGAAAGCTGGCTCAGCTTCTTAAGGGGATTGGTAGCCTTGGGCCCTAGAAATGAGTAGTGTACGCTCCTGGCTCCAAAAGCTGGCCCAGCGTTTCCTTGAGAAACTTCTGGAAGGCTGGCCCAGCGTTTTTTAATTGATAGTTTTCTTGATCAGATGTTTGACCGTATATCTATCTATATATATAGATAATATAGATATAGATATAGATATAGATATAGGTATATATATAGATATATATATAGATATATAGATATAGATATAGATATAGATATAGATATAGGTATAGATATATATATATATACCTACATATATATATATATATGAATATGTATATATATACACATATATCCGATCCGAGGAGTCGGCCTCCCCAGATCCATCCAGAGCGCTTCCTGTCTCGAGCGGATGCATCGGCGTGGCGCTCGGGAATCCAGCCTTCCGCTTCCTCTTCGGGGGACCCTGCCTGTCCCGTCGCGCCCCTCTCCGCGTCGAATCCGTGTCGAATTCATGCCGGACTCGTCATATCCGCGTCGAAGCCACGTCGGATCCGCGTCGGATCCGCGCCAGATCCGCGTCGAGTCCGCATCGAGCCCGCGTCGGGCACAAGAGAAGACACCAATTTGGGGGACAGCCGAGGCCCCCCGAAGATGCAACGCAACCAACCGAGTTCGATCCGAGATCCATGACCGAGAGAAGCAGGTCCCCAGGATCGGATAGGCTGTGTTGGGCTGGAGGGGCTCTTCTCTGCGCCCCCGCCTCTGCCCACTTCTGGGGGACGGTGACCAGCTTGGCCACGTCGTAGCCGAGGACCTGTGCCTGTCCGTTTGAGTTGTATCTGTCTGTTTGCATTGATTTGCTCATGCTTGCGATTGCTGCCTTTGATTTGAACCAGGTGCCTTTCTCGTCAGCGCCTTGGCCTCCTCGGCCCCGATCTCGGGGGTACGCGCCATGACCCAGATGTACTTGCGGTCGGGCACGCCGATGATGCAGGTCGAATAATCCTCCGCGCAGTCGGCCACCAGGTACGGAATGGACGTGGGCAGGTACACCCCGATCTTGGGAGAGAGCGACCACTGGGTGTTCTCGGTGTTCTTCACCGTCGCCCGCTGCTTCAGCAGCGACGTCTTCGTGAACGACATGTCGGTGTAGGTGAAGTCGATGTCGACCCTCCTGCTCGCCGCGTCGTAAGAGTAGTTCTCCACGTTGTTCGCCGTGCCCTTGTCGAAGGGGGTCGGGATGTTGTAGATGACGTACCACCGACCCATGAACCTCGGAGACCCCGAGATCCGACGCTGCAAAAGAGTGCAACGTTGTCCAAAAAAGCATGACCGAAGCCCCGGGTCCCCAGCTGCGCCACGTGCGCGAGCCAGGTCGAACTGCGAAAGTCCAGGGGCCAGAAACCGGGCCAGGTGCGGAAAAAAATGCTACGCCAGGATCTCAGAAAGGCGGGGCGATGGGGGGGGGGGGGGCGGGGGCGACGCGCGCAAATGGGCGCGGCAGGCGGGCGTATCACGAGCGGCGAACGTATCCGTACCCGCGCCCTCGCGGTCTGGATTCCCGGGCGCGATCCCGCGGATACGCGGTCGCACGGTTACGTTCCGCGCGGGGCATCCGCCAAAAAGCGCCGCGGGGTCGCGGCCCAGGGGCCCGGCCCGCGACGCCGCCGATACGTATACGCTTGCGCCCACGACCCCCCTCCCTCTACGATCCTCGATCGCCCTCCCTCCGCGATCCTGACCCTCGTTCACCGCGTCACATAGCCTCCAGTCAGTCTTGAATGTTCAGGGCCCACTGCTGCGCGCTTTTGAAGATGAGTGAGTGCAGTACTCATAAGACAATCAGACAATATGGCGTTAAGGGTGTGCGTATCGTATCGTATCGTGTCCTCCTCCTCCTCCTCATCCTCCTCCTCCTCCTCCTCTTCCCTCCTCCCTCATCCCACCTCCTCCTCCTCCTCCTCCTCCTCATCCTCCTCCTCCTCATCCTCCTCCTCCGCCTCATCCTCTCCCTCCTCTTCCTCCTCCTCCTCCTCCTCCTCCTCCTCTTCCCTCCTCCTCCTCCTCCCCCTCCTCTTCTTCCTCCTCCTCCTCCTCCTCCTCCTCCACCTCCTCCTTCCCAATGTGACTGATCTGGGTGAGTGGCCCGCTGACGAGTCCGACGAAGGAGACGGCGCCCCTGCGGCCAGCTCCCTCCGCACCGGCGGGAGCCCGAGGATCGCCGAGCCCGACGGCGCCCTTCGGTCCGTGGCGCGCTCGCGGGCACGCCTGGCTCGCGGCGCCGCGCCTCGCCACTGAGCATGCGAAAATGGCCGCCACGTCTACAGGGCAGTTTTTAATACATGGGATTTTTGAACATATCGGATTCTTAATACATGACTCATCTATGAATACATGTATGCATGAACTCATCGATGTTTAGCACTAAATATTTGCATGTTTTATACATGATCCGCATGCGGAGCATGTATTAAAAACGGCACTGTAGTTCCATCATTCTCTTTTGCTCCACGTGCGGAGGAGATGCTTCGGACAAGAAGGGCCGAGGCCTTCAAGGACAGCTGTCCAGGAGCCCAGGAGGCCCGCTCCCCAGCGCCATCACGGGTCGCAGCGCCAGAATCAAGCACTGCAGGCACCCCAAGAGCGGGAAAGGGCTGCCTGGTAGCCTTAGCTCGCCCGCGGAGTCCGAGATAGTTTTCTGGACTGGGCATTCTTCCCATGGGTGCTCCGCGGTGGCCCAAACGGGTGCCCCGACTGACGGCCCGATGAGGCCGACTGTCATGGAGGCGTTGCCTTCCTTCGGGCTCCAGCTGGCCCAAGCCCAGCTGTCGGGGTCGAAGGCCCTACAGGCCACAGCCGCTGCCCTTGCGGTCCAAGCAGAGGGCCCAGGCAGCAGAGGGCCCCGGTGGCCCGGAGGATCCACCGGACGTCGGCTCCTGGCCCCGCTCTGCTGTCGACCCCGCGGCGTTCGGGCCGACGTGGGGCGGCAGCAGCGCCCGGACCGGCCCCTCAAAAGTGTGACCTCCTGAACAGTCATGGCCATCGCACTGGATTCATGTATACATTATTTTCTCTTGAATAGATAATGTCTTATAAAAGTAAAACAAAAAACAAAAAACGTCTGGGGGGATCGCTCAAAAAAGGGCCAGAGGCAATGCCGACCGGGGTTGGCCACAACTGATGTTGAAGCGTTTGGCCTGCAGCGGCACCCACGCCGAGGTGACGTAGCGCGGGAAATTGAAAGATCCTCTGGTCTTAGATAAGGGCGCTCCACTACTCACAAAGAAACTACTCTCAAACGGCCTGGAACCGCCGCGGAGGATTTTGGGTCGAGGCAAAAATGTTGTTGTCGGACACTTGAGACTAGGCGCCATGCGAGTAGTGGAACGCGTTCCGAAAGGTCTGGCTGGCCCCTGTTAGCTGGGGCCCCCCCGAAACAGTGCAATGACAGACCGCGCGGCGACCTCGAACTCCCGAAGACCTCGCCGCCCTGTCCGTCACCGCAAGGCTCTGGGACTTCGGAGGCCGCGTCCGCCCGAGGCCATCCTCGGAGAACGGCACGAGTCCCAAAACTGCGCGCGAACCCCGAATCCCCACTGACTCGCACGACGGCGTGGTCACTGCACTGTTCTGGGGTTTCCGAACAGGGCCTCGTACCCATTTCCAGCACACCAGGGAGACGTGATGTGATCATCCCCGGGCACCGTTCGATATCGATCGGCCGCTCCATGGCGGCCAGCGGAGCGGTGCGCGCCTCTGTCGCCAGTACCTGCGCCTCGGCGAACGCCTTCAGGTCCGCCGACCTGCCCCCGCTCGACCATTCCTGAAGGGAGGACACATGCGCAGAAGGCGCCGATGCACCACCACCAGGCCCGGCGGCCAGGGCCATCCTGGGCCCTGGCCATCCTACGGAGCAGGATGGCCTTGGCCACGCCTGGAGGCGGTGCAAAGGTGCGCCCTGCGGAACACAGGCGCCCGAAGGCAGCGTAACAGGCAATAGCGGCACGCAACAAAAAGGGCGTGAGAGGGTAGCCCACCCAGGAGGCAGCGGGGGGTGACGATCAGCCCTTCCAGCCTTCGGAGAAACCTTCTTGGAAACCGCTGACCCTTTTGGGGGGCACCCTGCCTTCCCCAAGAGCTACCCCTTCGCCCCGGCCTCCTGCGCGCGCCGCCACCACCAGAGGGTCAAGGAAAGAAGCGTAGTTATGTCGGGCACGTCCTTCTACACGCGGATGTTGGACGAACTCATGTATATATATATATATATATATATAATTGAACAGCTGCAACCAAAATTATCACTAATATTCATGTACATTTTGAAAATGACCAAAAAAGAATAAACAACAACATACACAAAACACAACAAACAAAAACAACAAAAAAACGGTCCCGGTTCCTGTTTTGACTGCGTTTGAACATTCCTCCTGCATCGGGACATGCCCGAGTTCAGGGCAGAGGGAGGCAGCATGGAGAAGGAGGGAGGAAGAAGACAGCCGCCGGCCACGGCGCGCAGCCCACGCAGGTGCCACCGACGTGGACTCGCCGATCGGCGCGACGGAGCGCAGGAGCTCCGGACGAGGCATGGACCGACGGCCGAGCCGAGGGATGGCTATCCTCCCGCTCCGCGCCAGCGAGGGGTCGTCGGGCGGAGGCCACGGCCGGCGCGCGCGGGCGGGGCTACCTGAGAACATAGCTCGCCTGGAGCTGGGTGCAATCGAAGGGTGCAGGGCGCTCAACCAGCTTGAGTTCAAGACCCGATTCAGTTCCGAAGCGGGACGAGCTGAGAAGGGGCGAATCCGAACCGAGGCGAAACGCACCGACAAGAGACGGACCGAAACGCGGCGAACTGAGATAGGACGAACTTCAGCAATACGAACCGAGGCGAGGGCCGAACCAACCCTAACCGAATCGGGACAAAACGAGCCAAGACTGGGAAGAGCCGCATACGCTTCGGCTCACCCTCACGAAACCACATGGCGTATGTTACCGAGGGAGCCGAACTCCGAGGGCCGATAAGGCACGGTGGATTACCAGGGATGCGCGCCCCCAAGGCCGCGACCCTGGGGCACACTGCGATGGATCCATGCCTTGCTGACCAATGCTGCGTTATGCCGTGTTGACTTGTTGGTGCCACATCGCGTCGTAGATCAAGTCGTCCTTGGCATCCGAGTCCTGACCGACCGAACTGATCTGGATCTCAAGCTCGAACTGTCTGGACGGATAGCTCGCCCGGACCTGGTTGCAATCGAAACGTGCGGGGCGCGCAACCAGCTCGAACTCAAGATCCAATTCAACTTCGAAACGGGATGAACCCAAAAGGGGCGAATCCGAACCGAGTCAGAACCCACCGACAGTTGACGGACCGAGACGCTGATGCAGGACGATCCCCTCTGGATGGCCTACACACGTGAAAACACGTGCCTTATTTCTCCGCGCGAGGAGTCTGACGAACTCATGTTAGATAGCTCCCTGGGTGGCCTGGCCAGGTAAACAAAAAAACGTTTCGCTGAAGACATCCTCAACGGATTCTGCAGAACAAGCGTTTCGCTCGAGACACACCCAAACTATGCAAAACGGGCGTGTCGCTAGACACATCCTCGGCAAATTCTGTAGAACAAGCTTTTCGCTAGAGACATTCCCAATCATAAGTTCGCCGGCCCCACGCAACCTCGTAATTCATCGAAATAGAAACTTTCCGCCGCTAGGGAAGCTGAGGACCAGGGACAGCTGACCTACAAAAAGAATCCTGGGCCTGTGCCCTTTCCGGGACGAAAGGCGCCCAAACGACACCCAGTAGGCCAAAAATTAACCCAACAGGGCCAGTCGTGAGTACGGTGTGCGGTTACCCAAATGAACGCACGGCGCCGACACGCTTCTACGACAACGCCCACTGGAAGAGTGGCATCCAGGGCTCCAAAGCGGTCGACGGTGCGGCGTAAGCTAGTGAATTTGAAAGCTTGCCGTTTACATACGCGCAGTGCTCGCTGCCTACTGTGGCACTGGCAGGATCCAGCTATCCTCGCCGTCCGGTGATCGCAAGCGAACGCTGTGGTGCCCTCGAGCACCTGGTGATTGCAGGCATACTGTGGTTCTCACAGCCACATTGCACTGCTGGTGCTCAAAATCGAGCGTGTTGCTTGCAAACTACTCTTGTAATGACAGGCTCTGGATTCTCTCGACCTCTGGTGAACGCGCACACCGTGGCCGTGCCAACCACGTTCGGGCACTCGCAAAAATCCGCCGACCCTGTCGGCGTGTGGAAGAGGCTGTTCCGTTTGAGCAACGTTGTAGTTGAGTCGAAGGGAAGCGCCCCTTCCCTTTGATCCCTTCCCCGCCAGGGGGGAGGGAGGGTCCCGGGACAGTGGTCCTCGGGAGGGTCAAGGGAGGGGGGTCCCGAGGGGGTCCCGGGGCAGATACGACTCCCCCCGGGCGGTTCGGGGCCCAGGAAAGCCCCAAGAAGCGGCAAAAGTGCCCCAAGATGTCCCCAAGACGGTCTTCGAGGGCCCCGAATCGCCGAAGTATCGGTCCAAGTCGCCTAAGTAACTTCCAGACGGCTCAAAAGGTTTCCGAAACGCCCCAAGAGGCCTCCAAGAGGACTTCCGAGACGGCCCCAAGGAACCAAAAACGTCGATTGTCCCTAGGTTGTTACCTAACTGCGAAGACTGATAGGTTTCTAGCAGGGTCAAAAGAGAACATCATGACTCCCCAGGGGGGTCTGGGCGGGATCCGGACGGGAATCCGGACGGGAATCCGGGGACTCCTTTTTTAGCCAGCAGTAACGCACTTCGTGGTCTTCGAGTTCCCAGAACTCCATTCCTGGGCATGATTGGAGCCAACTGTAGGCCACTTCGTGTTCTTCGAGTTCCCAGAACTCCATTCCTGGGCATGATTTTGAATGCCCGGAGCCAACTGTAGGACACTTCGTGGTCTTCGAGTTCCCAGAACTCCAGTCCTGGGCGTGGTTTTGAATGCCCGGAGCCAACTGTAGGCCACTTCGTGGTCTTCGAGTTCCCAGAACTCCATTCCTGGGCATGATTTTGAATGCCCGGAGCCAAGTAGGCCACTTCGTGTTCTTCGAGCTCCCAGAACTCCATTCCCAGGCCACATTTTGAATGCTGAGGCAGGCTGAGGCTGAGGCTGAGGCTGAAGCAGGCTGAGGCTGAGGCTGAGGCAGGCTGAGGCTGAGGCTGAGGCAGGTTGATGCTGAGGCAGGCTGAGGCTGAGGCCGAGGCTGATGCAGGCTGAGGCTGAGGCAGGCTGAGGCTGAGGCAGAGACAGGCTGACTGAGGCAGGCTGAGGCTGAGGCTGAGGCTGAGGCAGGCTCAGGCTGAGGCAGGCTGAGGCTGAGGCCGAGGCTGCAGGCAGGCTGAGGCTGAGGCTGAGGCAGGCTCAGGCTGAGGCAGGCTGAGGCGCTGAGGCTGAGGCCGAGGCTGAAGGCAGACTGAGGCTGAGGCTGAAGCAGGCTGAGGCTGAGGCTGAGGCTGAGGCAGGCTGAGGCTGAGGCTGAGGCAGGCTGATGCTGAGGCAGGCTAGGCTGAGGAGGCTGATGCAGGCTGAGGCTGAGGCTGAGGCCGAGGCTGAGGCCGAGTCTGAAGGCAGACTGAGGCTGAGGCTGAAGCAGGCAGGCTGAGGCTGAGGCAGCTGAGGCTTAGGCAGGCTGAGGCTGAGGGCTAGGCTGATGCAGGATGAGCTGAGGCAGGCGCTGAGTGCGAGTGCCGAGTGTCAAGGCAGATTGAGGCTGAGGCTGAAAAGCAGGCTGAGGCTGAGGCAGGCTGAGCTGAGGCCGAGCTGAAGGCAGACTTGAGGCTGAGGCCTGAAGCAGCTGAGGCCGAAGCAGCTGAGCTGAGGCTGAGGCAGGCGCAGGCTGAGGCTGAGGCAGGCTGAGGCTGAGGCTGAGGCTCATGCAGGCTGAGGCTGAGGCAGGCTGAGGCTGAGGCCGAGGCTGAAGGCAGACTGAGGCTGAGGCTGAAGCAGGCTGAAGGCTGAGGCTGAGGCAGGCTGAGGCTGAGGCTGAGGCAGGCAGGCTGAGGCTGAGGCATGCGAGGTCTGAGCCGAGGTGAAGGCAGAACTGATGCCAGATGCTGAAGCCAGGGCGAAGCGAAGCAGCTGATGCTTGAGGTTGAGGCAGGCTGACTGAGACTGAGCTGAGGCAGGCTACTTACGATGCTGAGGCTAGAGGCTGAGGCTGAGGTTTATTGCAGGCTGAGGCTGAGGCAGGCGGAGGCTGAGGCCGAGGCTGAAGGCATGACTGAGGCTGAGGCTGAAGCAGGCTGATGCTGAGCTGAGGAAGGCTGAGGCTGAGGCTGAGGCTGATGCAGGCTGAGGCTGAGGCAGGCTGAGGCTGAGGCCGAGGCCGACGAGACAGGCTGAGGCTGCTGAGGCAGGCTGAGGCTGAGGCTGAGGCTGATGCAGGCTGAGGCTGAGGCAGGCTGATGCTGAGGCCAGAGGCTGAAGGCTGAGGCTGAGGCTGAAGCAGCTGAGGCTGAGGCTGAGGCAGGCTGAGGCTGAGGCTGAAGGCTGAAGGCTGATGCTGAGGCAGGCTGAGGCTGAGGCTGAGGCTGATGCAGGCTGAGGCTGAGGCAGGCTGAGGCTGAGGCCGAGGCTGAGGCAGACTGATGCTGAGGCTGAAGCAGGCTGAGGCTGAGGCTGAGGCAGGCTGAGGCTGAGGCAGGCTGAGGCTGAGGCTGAGGCAGGCTGAGGCTGAGGCTGTGACTGCGACTGCCGTTGCCACTGCGACTGTCATCGCGAATGCGACTACGACTGCGAGAACAGCAGAATTCTACAACTGGATTCTCATCTGAATCTTAAGGGGAATGCTTCCAGATATGCTCCTACACATCGCTGTTAGGCTGCTTTGCCAGGATAATTGAAAGATTTCAGCATCCTCGCCTTGTCAGCTGCCCGACGCTCCAAGGCAGGCCAAGAGGCCTCCCAAGACCGCCCCAAGATGGCCCAAGAGGCCTCCAAGAGAGCTCCACAGCGACCCAAGAGGACCCCAAGACCGCCCACGAGGCCTCCAAGACAGCCGCGGAGGCCCCCAAGACGGCTCCAAGAGAGAGCCCAGACCCGGGACCCGAACGGACACTTCGATCCCTCGGCCGTAGCAGCTCTCAGGAAGCCCCCCAAGAGGCCCTAAGAGGCCCCCAAGAGACCCCCGGGAAGCCCCAAGAGGCCCCCCCGAGGCTCCCAAGCGGCTCCCAAGAGGCCCCCAAACTACCCCCAAGAGGCCCCCGAGATCGCTCGTCGTCGTCGTCACTCAGGGTCGGCGGCACCGGCAGTAAGGCCTTCGCAATACTGTGGCGCCCACGGGCACATTGAGGACGACCGCGACATACCGTGGCGCTCGCAGGCACTCCTTGCACGGCCCAGCATAGTGATATGCATGCACGCGACGCTTGCAGGATTCCGCGGTGCTGCCAGGGTCTGGCTTCCCTCGGCATCTGGTGGTCCTGCTCTCAAGTACGCCGTGGTGTTCGAAGGCTTCTCTGACGTTCGCAATGCCACTGCTGGTTTCATAGAAGCTTCCTAGATGGGGTCCGAGTAGATGGGGTCGGAGGATCGCGCCACATCCCCGATACATCGACGATGCATCGGCGATGCATCGGCGACGCATCGGCGATGCACCGACGATGCATCGTCGACGTCGGCGATGCATCGGCGACGTCGGCGTGAAGCAAATCGGGCTCCACATCGAGCCGCATCGCCGATGCATCGGCGATGCGGCGCGATCCTCCGACCGCATCTGCTCCGACCCTATCTAGGGGCCCCAAGATACCCAAAACACCGAGAGGGGATTATGCATGCAATGGGACGGTAGCCCTCCCTCTTTGCCAACGCATGTTCCTACACCACCCTGCTCAGGACACCTCGCAAAGAATGGCTGCTGGATGGGCTGGTGGAGATACGCGCAGCGCCAAGACATGTGAATGGTTCGAGATAGAATAATGGAGAACGGAGCCGGGAGGGAAGATGAGAGAGTAGAGGAAGGGCAATCGAGGTGAGCTCGCTCCAGATTTGACAAGTGGTCGGCCACCGTAACAAGGCAAGTATGAAAGATACCATGGGCAAAACAGCACGTCCTCATAGGGGGCAAAATATAAGAGGGGGCGCTGGTGCCACGCCACCAAGTGCGCTGCTCCCAGGTCCTTCAACTTCTCCATCATCGCATCCACCTCCTGCTTTGTGTTTTTCGTGAAGCTGCCCTCTGTGAAGAACGGCCCTGCCAGGTGCTTCACCTGCGGCTCCCTGCGGGATCAATTTGAAATGAACATCAGTAGTTAGTACTGCGAAGGCCCTGGCGGACATTTAGAAATTTCGCTTTCGATTCAACGTCGCTTCTGCGACATTTGCATAATCAACTCTGCACGACCCCACTTACGGGAAAGCTTCCTATTGCATGGGCGCAGTGCTTGGCAATGCTTGGCAGTGCTTGGAATTGCTTGGCATTGCCTGGCATTGCTTGGCATTGCTTCGCATTGCTTGGCACTGCTTGGCACTGCTTGGCACTGCTTGGCGCTGCTTGGCATTGCTTGGCATTACTTGGCACTGCTTGGAAATAGACACCCAGGGAGCCCGGGGAAACCTGGGAACCCCCGAGGAACGGGCACAGTAGCCCCCCGAAACACAAAGTCTTCAACCAAATAAGAACCCTTAGGAAAAGCTGAATTGGGGAAAACTGAATGTTGTTAAAACACGGCATTGGCCATTGCCGCCTTGGTGGCCATAACGCTGGACACACAACGCTTCTGCAGAAAGCATGTTCAGATCGTACGATGAGCATAACTGCAACATGTCGATGATTTCGTTGCGATCGTGAACGCGATGATTAAGCTGGTGGTATGCCAAATAATCCTGGTGATGATGATGGTGATGATGATGATGATGATGATGATGATGATGATGATGATGATGTGCCCGAAGGGCTCTAGACGGAATGGGGTGGGATCTGGGAGTTGGGGGGCATAGAAGCCAAGTTAGACTAAACCAAATGCCTCGAAAAAGGTTGGGGCGAGTATGTACGTGCAGCTGCCTGAGATGTAACAACGGTGCTGTGCAAATAAAGCGCCCGACATGCTATGGATAGGTTGAGATGGAGTTTGGGCTGGAACAATAAGCGATCGCATAGCGTTTGAAGACGCAATCCGAACAGCTGTGGTCTGGGACCGATCTACATGTGCCGCGTCCCAGAAGAACTCGGCCGGGCTAAGAAGTGGATGAACGTGGTCAATTCGGCTGAGGCTCGCGTTCAAAAACCGAGCTGGTCCACAGGGCTTGAGGGGGAGGCTTGGACGTCCAGTAAAAGTGATACTCTCGAAAGTGTGTTTCACGAAAGGCTATGATTGCATCATTGAGGTGGTGGTTCTTGGTGCGCCCGAAGCCATTGCCCAAGGACAGAACTCGAAAGTCCCTGGAAGAGCTGAGAGGAGACAAGTGCTCACTCCGCCACGGAGCTGTGCCGCAGCAGGCGTGAGCTGGGCCCAGTGTGTCGAAAGACTGCGTGCGATACGACAGTTGCCCTCCGCTCCAACGCCGACTCCCCCCGGCGGTTTGCTCAGGATCGCACGCCTGTCTAGGTAGAAGGCGCCCGGCTGGATCTTCTCCGCGGGCGCGACGAGAAGCCAAATGATGCCTTCGGCACCCTCCCAAGGCGTGCGCATGGGCTCCAGGTACTTTTTTGAACTGCCGTACGCCTCCTCGGGGCCGCGGCGGACATCGCCACCGAGGATTCCTTCCACTCCATCTGGCGCTGCCGCTGTTCCTCGCCCTCCTTGCCTTTCTCCTCCTCGTCCTCCCCCTGCTTCGCAAACCGCCAGAGGCGGACACGGCGCATCCGCTGGTCTGCAGGGGGACGCCATGCATTTAACACGCCGAGTAGGTTCCCAGAAGATCCGACACAGCATGAACGCGGCGCGACTCAAAAAACGGGTTCTCTCTTTTTCTCTCTTTCTCTCTCTCTCTCTCTCTCTCTCTCTCTTCCGATGAAATCCGAATCAGGTCTGAGCAACGCGGAGCAACGCAATTCAAACAATTGCTTGGCATTGGTCGGCAGTACTTGACATTGTGAACGTTGTCTGATTCGGCGTTTCGGCATCGGGCGGAAAGAGGGGGGGAAGGGGGGGTCTGGCTCCGGACCCCTGCTTAGTGCGACTGTTTGCAGCAGGGCGTCCTGTGAGGGAGACTCCACCTGCTCGAAACAGGCGCCAAAACAGCCAAGATCCACTCCATGGGGGAGGGGGGGAGGAGGGGGTGCGAGGGCCCGCGTCGATCGGCAAAACAATGAATAAAAAACGATCACATTGCTAAACGTTGCTTGGCATTGCTTAGAATCGTTGGCAGTGCCTGGCATTGCCTGGCACTGCTTGGCACTGCTTGGCGTTGCTGGTCATTACTTGGCAATGCTTGGCGTTGCTTGAAAACCTACTCTGGTCCAGCGCCCGACTGTTCTACCCACACCACCTCCGCGCGCGTACCTGCCTCTATGTGTTTGGCCAAGCCCCCTGATCGCACTACTTGTGAGCGCAATGTTTGGCCAGCCCAGATGACCCGTGCGGGGCGGTGGCACGGCGGCTACAGCCGCTGACCTGGGATGGACTCCCAGGCTCTCGATGGCAGCGTGGCAAGACCGAACTGCTGTCTGTCGCCCGCGCTGGAGCACGGACGAGGTTGACGCCTCTATGGTTGGCCGCGGGCGAGAGTCCCCTCAAAAGTGCGCCAGACTTCGAAAATTGGCTCATTTGCCGTGCGAGCCATCACCCTAATGCGCTCCGTGGAGACCGCCCTCCTCCCCCTCCTCCTCCTCCTCCTCCTCCCTCCTCCCTCCTCCCTCCTCCCTCCTCCCTCCTCCCTCCTCCCTCCTCCCTCCTCCTCCTCCTCCTCCTCCTCCTCCTCCTCCTCCTCCTCCTCCTCCTCCTCCTCCTCCTCCTCCTCCTCCTCCTCCTCCTCTCCTCCTCCTCCTCCTCCTCCTCCTCCTCCTCCTCCTCCTCCTCCTCCTCCTCCTCCTCTCCTCCTCCTCCTCCTCCTCCTCCTCCTCCTCCTCCTCCTCCTCCTCCTCCTCCTCCTCCTCCTCCTCCTCCTCCTCACGCCAGGAGAGATGCCGCCTGCCGAGGCACGCCGAGACACCTCGCGGCACGATGCGCGCCCCCGCTGCGCATCGCTTGCTTTGCCTAGCGTCAGGTCGGGCACGCCCCCCTCGAGGCAGAGCCCGGACGAGAACCCGAAAAACCGCCGAGCGGGACTCAAAAACTGCTCCAACGCACACTCTCTCTCCTTTTTGTTTTCGACGCCCGACGACTGTTCGACTGGTGCTGAGCACTCCTCCGGTAGAGGCACGTGCCCGACCTACGCTCGGCGTCCGGCCGCGACCGCCGCAGGTGCCCTCCACCCCCCCCCGCCGCGCTCGGCGGGTGGCCCCTGCCCTGCGCCCGCCCCCTATGCGGCTCCGCCGCGGCGCCCTCGACACGGGGTCCGACCGGGTCTGGTGGGCCTGCTCTCCACCACCTCCACCCAAAAGTTGGAGGGGGAGGAAGATGGAGGACGAGGAGGAGGAGGAGGAGGAGGACGAGGAGGAGGAGGAGAAGGAGGAAGAGGAGGACGATGAGGAGCAGGAGGAGGAAGAGGAGCAGGAGGAGGAAGAGGAGGAGGAAGAGGAGGAGGACGAGGAGGGGGAAGGAGGTGGAGGACTAGGAGGAGGAGGGCGAAGAGGAGGAGGACGAAGAGGAGGAGGAGGAGGAGGAGGAGGAGGAGGAGGAGGAGGACCCCCTCCCCCTCCAACTTATGGTGGTGGTGGTGGAAAACAGGCCCATCAAGGTCAGTGCACCCTGCGGGCGTAGGACGCCCGAGCCTTCTGCGCTGCCATCGGTCTTGCCTCAAGCGAGTGGCATCGTCACTGACGTGTGCGCAGTGGTTCGAGTCCCAGTGATACCAAAACCGAGCCGAATCGTTTTAACTACTGGTTAATAGCATGGCTGGCCAGGCCCAAGCTTACGACCTGTTGCCAGGCCCCACCGTGTCTCGCCGCCCGGCCCCGCGTGGACAGGCTCGACACTCAACATCTACTACCGTGCTATACCCCTGCACCCTTTTCGATGGGTCGCCCCTGGTTGGCCCCCTCCCTCCGGATGCTTCTGGAGAGACAGAGAGATAGAGAGAGAGAGAACAAAAAAAAGCCACAGCGGCAGTTCTCGAGCTAATGATTTTGTAGTTGTGATGCGCGTGTTGATCCACCTGGCGGGCTTGGAGGGTCGCCCCGTTACGGAGCGCGTGATGCGCCAAACTGCCCAAGAGCGGGCAGACAAGTATCCATCCTCGTCCGTTCTCTCTCTCACTCTTGCCAGTCCCCTCCCAATCTCCCTGCCTCCCCCCTTGCTTCCACCCGTTCCTCCTCTAACTTCTGCTCGCTTTACAAACTCCTTCCTCCCTGCAGCCCTCCTCATTCCTCCTTCCCTCCTCCTGCCTCCCCCCTCCATGTTTCCTCTCTCAGCGGCTACTGCTATGCTACTCCGACTCCTTCCTGCTTCCTGCCTCAACTACTACTGCGACTACCTCCTACAGAAGAGGGCGAGTCGAACAAAACACAATCGACCCACAAACCCAGAAAGGGATTTGGAAACGCAAGGCATGGCTACGTGTTCAAGACAACTCATTGGGTGGCATGCAATTGCAATGCTGAAGGTATCGCTCGCAATGTAAAATGCCAAGGCTTGTGCTGTGCTGTGCCGTGCGGACATGACATGTGATATGGCTCGATGTATTGCGTTGTGCTCTGTAATGTTGTGGATCAAGTCATCCTTGGCATCATAATCCTGACCACACTGATCTAGGTCTTAAGCTCGAGCTGTCTGAGCGCATAGCTGGCCCAGAGCTGGTTGCAGTCGAAACGTGTGGGACGCCTTATCAGCGCGAGCTCAAGACCCGATTCAGTTCCGAAGCGGGATGACAAAAAAAGGGGCGCATAGCACATGCACGCGCCATGGAATGTGCTGGGGGCGCACTCGGGGGTGCGCCAGGCGACGTGTCAAGGGACGTGGTAAGGGATGCGCCACGGAACGAGCAAGGAAAGCGCCACGGGACAAGCCAGGGAGCAAGGAACGCGACAAAGGACGAACCAGGGGGCGCGCCGGGGGGGAGGGGCATACGCCGTCGCGCTGTGGGGCGTTAAGAACCCACGTGTTTTCACGCTTGTCCCTGATGCGTCAAGAACCCATGCGTTTTCACTCTTGTCCCGCTCTGGGGCGTTAGAAACCCATGTGCTTTCACGCTTGTCCCGCTCTGGAGCGTCAAGAACCACCGCATTGTCACGCTTGTCCTGCTCTGGGGCGTTAGGAACCCACGTGTTTTCTTATTTGTCCCGCTCTGGGGCGTTAGGACCCACGTATTTTCACGCTTGTCCCGCCCTGGGGCTGTTAGGAACCCACGCGTGTTCCCTCTCATCTGGATCACAAGCTCGAGCTGTCTGAGCGCATAGCTGGCCCAGAGCTGGCTGCAGTCGAAACATGTGGGACGCTCGATCAGCTCGAGCTCAAGATCCGACTCAGTCGTGAGGCGGGATGAGACGACACGGGATGCAGGGCACATGCACGCGCCACGCGACTGTGCCAGGGGCGCAGTAGGGGATGCGCCAAGAGAAGTGCCAGGGGGCGTGGCAAGGGACGCGCTACGGAACGGGCAGGGGAAGCGCCAGGTGACAAGCCAGGGAACGCGACAGAGGACGAGCCAGGGGACGCGCGCCGGGGGGGGAAGGGCATACGCCGTCCCGCTCTGGAGCGTTAGGAACCCGCTTGTGCCGCTCTGGGTCGTTAGGAACCCCGTGTTCTCACGCGTGTCCCGCTCTGGGGCGTCAGGAACCGAAGTATTGTCACGCTTGGCCCGCCCTGGGACGTTAGGAATCCACGTGTTTTCGTGTTGGTCCTGCTCTGGGGCATTGGGAACCCGCTTGTTTTCACGCTTGCCCCGCTCTGGGGCGTTAGGAACCCCCGTGAGTTCACCCTTGTCCCGCTCTGGGGCGTGAGGAACCCGAGTGCTTTCACGCCTGCCCCGCTCTGGGGCGTTCGCAACTTGGGCGCTTTCACCCTTGCCCCGCTCTGGGGCGCTGGGAGCCCACGTGATCTCACGCTCGCCCCGCTCTGGGGCGTTCGGCCCCCCCCCCCGCGTGCTGCCCCGCCTGCCCCGCCACGGGGCGTCCAGAGCCCAGGTGTCTGATGCTTGCCCCGCGCTGGGGGCGTTCGGAGCCCGAGCGCTTTCACGCTTGCCCCGCTCTAGGGCGTCCGGAACCCAGGCGTTTCACGCTTGCCCCGCCCTGGGGCGTTCGGAACCCACGTGTTTTCACGCCTGTCCCACTTAGGGGCGTTCGGAACCCACCTGTCATCACGCTCCCAGGGCCACGATCCCTTGTACATGACGGTCCCACCGCACTCCTGGAACCACCTGGGCATCCTGGTGCGCCCAGGCCTTTCAAGCGCTGCGGAACAAGCGCGTCGCTCGAGACATCCTCAGATATTCTGCACGCAGGGCGCGCCATCCTCTAGCGTTGTGGATGCCACGACGATGGACACCCTACCAGTCCTATCATCGAATTAAAGATGCGTTTAACATGGAGGAAAATGTCTTGAAAATGTTTAAAGCATGTGTATTACATCTGTAAAGGGACAGGCCCGACGTAAGCCCAGGGGCGAAGAAACGCGCCCTCTTCGAGCGGGCCCCGAAGCTTGCAGCCCGCGCTTCTATTGCGTTCGCGCCGCCCCTCCCTGCCTCGAACTGCGCACCCCGAATAGCGACGACGACATCGACGGCGACATCGACGACGACGACGACGACGACGACGACGACGACGACGACGACGACGACGACGACGACGACGACGACGGCGGCGACGACGACGACGACGACGACGACGACGACGACGACGACGACGACGACGACGACGACGACGACGACGACGACGACGACGACGACGACGACGACGACGACGACGGCGGCGGCGGCGGCGGCGGCGGCGGCGGCGGCGGCGGCGGCGACGCGCGCCGGCCCGCAGGCGGGCCCGCCCGGACGCAGGCCCTATCCCCGCCCCGAGGGGCCGCGGCCGCCGCGCTCCTCCACGGCCGGCGTGCTGGTCCAGCCGGGGTGGCAGCTCGCCACCTCCCGCAGGGGCGGGGCGAGGCGGCACCCCCATGGGGTCGGGCCTGTCAGAGGACTACCTACCAGACCACCCCAACCCAACCAGAAGACCCGAATTTCGGGTTGGGGGGGGTACGGGTTCCATATGTGTTTTCTCGATGTTCCCCGACCCCCCCAACTGGAAATGGAGGGCAAATCGAGACCTTCGGGTTGGGTTGGGGTGGTTTGGTGGGTGGTGATCAGTCAGAAGAGGAGGCACCGGGGGCGGGGAACCCGGGGAACCCGGGGAACTTCCGAGGAACTTCCGAGGAGCGGGCAGTGTTAACAATGGGAGGCACCGAGGGCGGGGAGCCCGAGGAACCCGGGGAACCCGAGGAACCTTCGGGGGACGGGCAAAGTAACATGAGGAGGCACCGGGGGCATGGATCCCAGGGACAGGGGGATTTTGGGCGAAAAATGAAGCACAGTCAAAAGATATCCCAAAACGGTCAAGAATCGCTCCAAGAGAAGTCTCCAGGCTATTGTTGTTTTACTCTTTTAAACAGTCCTCCTGCAGAGGGGCGTGCCCGACTTAACACCACCACCACAGCGCGACGGGTTCACGTCGCGACGGCGTCGGTGTGGGACTCTTGACTGGAGGCCTCGTGGATGGGGTCAGAGCGGATGGGGT
The DNA here is from genome assembly GCA_963575745.1 of Prorocentrum cordatum. NCBI lineage: Eukaryota > Dinophyceae > Prorocentrales > Prorocentraceae > Prorocentrum > Prorocentrum cordatum. The sequence goes on from CAUYUJ010014533.1 coordinate 284,097, forward strand.
CGGAGGATCGCGCCGCATCGCCGATGTATCGGCGACGCGATGCATTGGCGATGCACTGGCGATGCACCAGCGACGTCGGCGATACATCGGCGCCATCGACGTGAAGAAAATCGGGTTCCACATCGAGCCGCATCGCCGATGCAGCGGCGATACGTCGCGGTCCTCTGACCCCACCTGCTCGGACCCCATCCGGGAGGCCCAGACTGACACCGCGTGGATCGCTCAACCTTTTTTTTGTTTGCAGGCTGTCGCCGCCCCAGTCCCTGCAGGAAAACGCGTTGGGGTTGAAAAAAAAAAAAAAAAAAACGCTCAACCCTGAACGCTCGTGGCTTTCCGATGGCGCGAATCACTCGAGGTCGACCGTTTCTGGGCCACCCGCGGCGTGCAACCTTGAAGGCTCGCGCTGGGGTCCGGGCGCCTCAACGCGGCGAGAACCGCTCGAATCACCATCATCATCCTCATCCTCATCATCACCATCAGCATCATCATCATCATCATCATCAGCATCATCATCATCATCATCATCATCATCATCAGCAGCATCAGCATCATCATCATCATCATCATCATCATCATCATCATCAGCAGCAGCAGCAGCATCATCATCATCAGCAGCAGCATCATCCTCCTCCTGCACCTCCACCTCCTCCTCCTCCTCCTCCTCCTCCTCCCTCTCCTACCTACGGTAGTGGTGGTGGAAATCGGCCCCTCAGACCAATTTAAGTGCTCGAGAGTTCGAACGGCTGTACCATTCTCGCTGTTTCGACTTCGAGACGCTCGAAGAGGGCCCTCACAAAGCCGAGGACGGCCCCCCGAGGCCGCCAAGAGGGCCCAAGATGCCCCAAAAACCCGGGAGGCCGCCCCAAGAAGGGCCCGGAAAGGAGCTCCGCGAACGACCCCCTGGAGCACGGCTGGAAGTCCGTCCCCCCCTTTCTTTCCCCCAAGATGGATGGCCCCGAGGCCTCCCTATAGAGGCCGCCCTGAGACCCCCCAGGAGACTCCCGGGAGGCCTCCAGAAGAGAACCCCAACATGATCGACCCACGGACCGACCTCGATCTTATACCTCGCCTCGACTGTAAGAAGTCCCGGGACACCCCTAGGTCTCAGGGTCTCCAGGTCCCTGCAAGCATCAAGAGGTGCCCCAGAAACCTCAAAAGGGTCTCTGGAGGCCCCCGACAGCCCCCAACATGATCGACCCACGAACCCAGAAAGGAATGTAGAAATGTGAGGCATGGCAACGTCTTCAAGACACCTGCTTGGGCGACGGGCAACTGCAGTGCTGAAAATATCGATCGTGACGTACCGTGCCAAGGGTTGTACTGTGCTGTGCTGCGCTGACTTGAGATGCGTAATGCCGCGATCAACTGCGTTGTGCTCCATAGCGTTGAAGGATTCAGTTGTCCTTGACATCCGATTCCTGGCCAAACTGATCTGGATATTAACCTCGAACTGCTTGAGCTTGAAGCTGGCCCAGAGCTGGTTGCAGTCGAAACGTGTGGGACGCTCAATCAGCTCGAGCTCAAGATCCGATTCAGTTCCGAAGCGGGACCAGACGACACGGGGCGCAGGGCGCATGGATGCGCCACGGGATGTGCCAGGGGCGCACTAGGAGATGCGCCAGGGGACGTGTGAGGGGACGTGCCCTGGACGTGTCAGGGACCTGCCACGGGACGTGCCAAGACGCGTGCCATGGGGCGGCCAGAGAACGTCATGCCAAGGGACGTTACAAGAGGCGCGCCACGGAAGGGGCAGGGGAAGCGCCTGGGGACGAGCCAGGAAACGCGACAGAGGACGAGCCAGGTAACGTGCCACGCCGAGTGGCGTGCTAGGGGACGTGCCAAGGCACTTCACGTCAGAACGTCGCAAGGGACGCGCCAGGGGACGCGCCGGCGCGCCAGGGGACGCCCCACGGACGAGCGGGGTTGGACTGCGACGCACTCTACTGCGACAAGCGTCTCGCTCGAGACATCATCAACAGATCCTCATGTTAGACATCCGCCTGGGCGACCTGGACACGTGAAACCAAGCGCACCGCCCGAGACGTTCACAATACCTCCTCATGCTAGACATTTGCCTGTGCAACCTGGACTCATGCAACAAAAAAAAAACGTGTCGCTCAAGACCTGCCCAAATCCTCATGCTGGACATCCGCCTGGGCGACCTGGACACGTGACAACAAGCGTCTCGCTCAACACATCCTCAACACATCCTTCTGCTAGACATCCGCCTGGGTAGTCTGGACACGTGAAAACAAGCGTCTCGCTCGAGACATCCTCAAGACATCTGCATGTTAGACATCTGCCTGGGCGACCCTGGCACGTGAAAACAAGCGTCTCGCTCGAGATGTTCCCAACGCATCTTCATGCTAGACATCCGCCTGGGCAACCTGGACGCGTGACACCAAGCGTCTCGTTCCAGAAATCCTAAGACCTGGGCACGTGAAAACAAGTCTTTCATCTGAAACAGCATCTGAATTATCATCCCCAGGAGAGGAACAATCTAGAACACAAAACAAGCGCTTCGCTGGAGAAGTCCTCAACGAATTCTGCAAAACCAGCGCTTCGCTCGAGAACCCCGCAACAAACGAAGATGTATACTTCACCATTTGTTCTATTTGTTCTTTTAACCCGAATTCCAAAAACCAGCGTTTAGCTAGGTACATCCTCAACTGTTTAATTCGCCGGCCCTACGCGATGTCGTAATTTGTCGCAGAATAAAATCGCCGGCACTACGCAAGTCAAGGCCCAGCACCAGGTTGACTGATTAAGAGAGAACCCTGGGCCTAGCCCTTTCCAGGAAAAAACTGATAGGATTCGGGCTCCCCTCCATTCCCATACATGTTCTCAAAAGAAAATTCCTGGAACTCCAATGCCACGAATCAGCGTGACTGTTGCGTCCTGACAATCCTGAACCGTGCCAAAACATCATTCCTGGGAGTTCAACAACGTGAACCCACGGGACTGTTGCGTCCTGACAATTTCAAGCACTGTGAGAAATTTGAAAGAATCGGCATCTACCTTTGAAACTGCTGCAGATTGTTGAAAAGAATGCGTGCGGAACTGAGGTGCTAACGCGAGAGATCGATTTTGAGAACGGGCCGCCCACCATCCTTGAAACTGCTGCAAACTTACCCCATGAATATGCGCGGCGCTAAGGCCAGAGTCACATTTTGAAAACGGCCCGCCACTCGTCCTTGAGACATTTCGAGATCTCAAGCTTCGGGGTCATCAATGATGAAGACGTCTGCAGCGAAACGCCCGGCCTAGCCTACGGACACGCCTGCGGCTGCGACAGGGAGGAGCTGTTTATAAGGGAAGGGCATGGAGGAGACGAGCGTAGGGAGGAGTCCCCGATCCTCACCTAGGCACCCCCAGCCCCATTGGCCTGCGGGGCGGCGGCGGGGAGCGGCGCACCTGCCTTGAGGTAGCCGACGACGGCCACGTCGGAGGAGTCGACGGGCGGCGGTGGCAGGCCGCATTCACTTGAAGTGTAGACGGATGACAAGCGACGTGAAGAATGATTCGCAATGAGGGGCGGGGGAGAAGGCGAGGGGCAGGCAACAGCAGAGGCAGTGGTCGCGAGCGAAGGACCAGGAGGAGAGAACAGATCAGACAAAGAAAGAAAGTGCCAGGGCCGAGGAGAGCACGCCACGGCGGGGCGGGCGTGAGCGGGCGGGGACAGGGAATGGACAGAGGGGGCGCCGAGCAGGGGCACGCTGACAAGGCATGCGCACGGGTCAGAGGTCGAGGCCGAGGCAGAGGACGAAATCGAGCGGGGCGGCGTCCGTGGGTCCGCAGCCGTTCTCAGGGTTGATGGAGACCGCATCTGAGAGCCCGACGACGCACCCCAGGGAGTCGTCGACCAAATCCATCCGCGGGGAGAAGATCTGGCAACTCGCGAAGCAATAGACCTGATAGTATCATTCTCACAATTTGTGATAGCCTGCAACCCAGGGTTCGAGGAGCACCCGTGTGCAGGGCTTTGCGATCTGATCTTCTCCGAAGGCGGGGGGCACGTGGGAAGAGCCACGCACCCTCCAACCGAGACACCCTCGCAAGATACTCTCAGAGCCTGAAGCGGCGGGCTCGAGGAGCACCCACCGTCAGGACTTTGCGTTCTGAGCTCAGTGGGAAGGCGAGACCCCTCCTCGCAACTTACTCGCTGAGCCTGTACAGCCGGGTTCGAGGAGCACCCGCTGACAGGACTTTGCGTTCTGACCTCGGGCGGGGTCGGACGCTCCCAGTCGCGATCATACATATCGTGTGCGTGGCTAACGGCAGTCGACGGAGTCCCAGGCGTCGCCAGCGTAGTGCACGGGGAGAAGTCGAATGACACCAGATCGTCCGCATCTGAGTCAGAGCTCTGCAGCTCGGTGGTCATCGTCGTCACCAGGTCAGGGCCGCTGGCAGTGTCTGGGCCAACCTCGTCGGCACAGGACGATGTGGATGAAGACGAAGAGGAGGGCGAGGAAGAGGAAGACGGGCACCGATTTCGTCTCGTAATAAAGCGGACGCTCCAATGTAGTGGTGCGTCGCCAGGCAGGGCACCCGTTGAGGCCATCCGCATGCTCCTCACTCCAGCCAGTGCAGCACTCAGCGCGTCCTGCTCCGAGATCGGCCAGTCGGGGATCAGACGGATCGTGTTGTACATGCCCACCGCGGCGGCCATGAAGCCGAAGGCGGCAGTCGAGGGCGCGACGAGGCCCCATCCCTCAGCAAGCTCCAGCGGGAAGCCATGCCCGAGGGCACGGCGCAACGCAGTATGCATCCGAACGCATCTTGAGTAGTGAAGAAGCGAGTCAGGACAGTTGTGACACCCTAGGGCGCAGCCGCGCCTGCCTGCAGGGTGGGGAATGCGAGATGAGGTAAGCCAGCCATCGCACCAGGTCCTCAGAGCGGCCCACACCCATGAACAGGGGCACAGGTTGAGCGTGGCCGAGACGCGCTGCCAGTCGATCAGGTCGAGGAGAGCGCCGTGACGTGGGAAGAAGAACTTCTGAAGCCGTGCGCGGAGAAAGTCGTGCAGCGGCGTGGCAGAGGCCGCCAAGTCACGAAGAGCACGATGAACAGCACGTTGGGGGCGGGGGCGGACACCAGGAGGGGCCTCGGCAGCACTGGCAAGCGCTTCACGAGCACGAGGGAGAAGCGAGGCCCACGGCCCAGCAGGGGCGGGCCCATCCAAGGCCAGAGCAAGGTTCTCCACAATGGCGGGGCTCCGCCAGAAACCAGGATACAGCGCACCAGAGCCGACCATGTATAGCGTCCTGGAGTCCGCGAGCGTACACGCGTGGGTCCTCATGTCGTCCAGCAGCCTCTGGTGCTCGGGGAAGGTGTGGGCGGCCGCCCGCAGCAGGGACGCTGCGTTGAGGTGAGCCCAGCTCAGAGCACGCGGACCACGCCAGCGGCCCATCTGCACCCAGGCACTCAGCGGGAAGGTGCCCAGCGCAACACGAAAGACCTGTGCAAGCACACCCAGCTCGCATGCGAGGACGGCTCGCGGCATCCAAAAGAACTGGCTGACATATGAGAGTGTGCTGACAATACGAGTATTGTAGATGATGGAAGAGAGGCTAGCAGGGGTGACGCCTCGTCCGACTGCTCGAGCCCGCAGCCGCGCCTTAGCAAGTGGGTCAACCCAGGGCTTCATGGAGTCCACAGAGGGCCCCAACCATATCCCAAGGTACAGGAGCTCCGAGACGATCTTCATGGCGGACCAGTGGGGCACCGTACGAGTGAGCCTCCCAAGAGCTTCCGACGCGAGGGCGGGACTAAATGAGGCTGACAGGGGCACAATATGGCACTTCTGAATCTTCAGGACAAGGTTCGCCACCAACTCCGCCTCCCTCATCACGAGGGCGACCCAGGCCAAGTCCTCTATGCTCATCAACGTGCCACCGATGTCGTCGGCGCACGCACGCACGAGCCCGCGGCCCGTCTCTTCGATCACGCGCACGAGGTGGTACAAAAACGTGGACGATGCAATCGCATAAAGAGAACCTGAGAGGGCACACCCCTGGATGATCCCGCTGCGGACCCAGTACAGGTGAACACGGAGCCCCATGGAGACCGCAACACCCTCGATGGCCTCATAGAGGAACCCCACGAACTTCAACATGGCCTCAGGAAGACGCAGCGCCCCAAGGATAAACAGCACGAACTCCTGGTTCAGGGAGGGGAAGGCCTGGCCGTAGTCCAGGCTATACAGGATGGGCAGGTCCCGAGAGCCATGCGGTGTACATGAGAGCTGGCGACTCGAAACGTCCAATTCCAGAACGTTCAGGCCGAAGTTCCTCCCAGGGACGAAGCCTCTCTGACAGGGTGGGGCAACGCGCTCGAGGACGGGGCGGAGGGCGGCGTTCATGGTAGCCGAGAGGACCTTAACGTCACAATTGCGGAGACCGAGCACCCTCACTTTGTCTGCCCCCTCTTGCGACTTGGCCAGCTTGGGCCTCATCCTCGGTCACGTTCTTGGGCAAAAAGACCTGGAGAGTCGTGCTTGCAGAGTCAAACAACGCTTGACCGCTCATCACCCACTCGAGGCAGTCCCAGAGGATGGTCGCACCAAAGGGTATGGAGCGCCACGCCGTGTAGGAGAGCCCGTCACAACCAGTGGCGGAGTCAGCAGCACGCGCAAGAACAGCCCGAAGGAGGCGTGGTGTGGGAGGGGGGAGAACAACATCGTCAACAGTAGGCAAGTACTTGGCAGCATGCTCGACGGCTCTGTCGCGGTCCCAGGGTTTCCTGGAGAAGACGGGGCCCCAGTAGCTCTTCAGCAGGTCAACGCGCTCGTCAGGGTCACATGCGGAGCGCCCACTATCATCGGTAACTGCCGTCAGGCATACACGTCGATTTAGGAGGAGGACGAGGAGGGGGGTGGGCTTGGCCCGGGTCAGAAACACCCACACGAGGAGACCGTGGGGGTTGGGTGGGCGACCCCCCCCCCCCCGGCCGCGTCCCACTGCCCCGCTGGGCCGCGGAGGCCCAGGCCGCCCCGCGGGCCCACCACGACGGCGGGGTGCAGCTCCGCCCACCTCGCGGGGCAGAAGGCGAGGGGGCGAGGAGAGGGGGAAGCGCTCTGAGGCTCGCTGGCATCAGAGTATGGGGGTGGCTAGAGAGAGAGGGAGAGCGAGAGAGAGAGAGAGAGAGAGAGAGACCGCGACCACGACCAGCACCACCACCACAACCACCACTACGACCACCACGACCACCGCCACGACGGCACCACGCTGCCCACGACCACGACCATCACAACCACCTCCACAACCAACCACGACGACCGCCACGACTACCACCACGACGACCGCGACCTCCACGACCACTGCCTCGACGGCTACTCCCACGACATCCGACCCCGCCCCCGCCCCCCCTCCCTCCGGCCCTCTGCCTGGCCGCCCGTGTTTGCTGTCTCCTCCTCCTCCTCCTCCTCCTCCTCCTCCTCCTCCTCCTCCTCCTCCTCCTCCTCCTCCTCCTCCTCCTCCTCCTCCTCCTCCTCCTCCTCTTCGGCGCAAGGCGGCCGGAGCGGGCGTGCCGCCGCCAGGGCCGGGCTCCTCGCGCGCGAGCGCGCCGGTATGGAAGTCGACGTGCCCCAGGGGCCGCCGAGGCGCGCAAGCTGTCAGCGGTCGGCGACGCCAGGACCCGGGCAGGGAGGAGCAGGAGGACGCGATGGAGGTGGATGCAGTAGGAGGAGGAGGGAGGAGGAGGAGGAGGAGGAGGAGGGAGGAGGGAGGAGGGAGGAGGGAGGAGGGAGGAGGGAGGAAGGAGGAGGGATGAGGAGGAGGAGGAGGAGGAAGAGGAGCAGGAGGACACGAGAGGAGCGCCCGGCTGGCATCCCAGTTTCGGGCAGCGGTGTGGGCATTCAACGTGCAGGGAGCATCTGCGCGACCGGCCACCTGCAGGTCCTGCGGCCTGGTCTTTGAGAAAGGCGAGCTGCGCTTGTGCACATGGGGCAGCCGCACTTTTTCACGCTTGATGTGCACTACCTGTGTGCAGGGCCGGCTGCCGCTTGGTGCGGAGATCTGGCCACATGAGAGAGGCGATGCTACGAGCGTCGAGGCGGCGCGAACGCAGACGGCAGCGCGCGAGGCTCCGGACGGAGAAGAAATCGCCGCTGAAGCGTGCCACCGGCGCAGCAGCAGCACCAGCCCATCCAGCACCCAGCTTGGGACGACAACCAGCTACCTGGCCGGGATTGGTGGGCGGGCCTTCCATGGGATGACTTGTTAACCACCGGGGCCACTACATCGCGCAGATCCTGGACGGACTACGCGGCGCCGTCCTTCAGGTGCGCCAGAAGCCTTTGGAAGTCCTTCGGTACGCCCTGGGAAGGCAGGGAAGCGAAGAATGAGTAGAAGCTGTTTTTGGTGCTGGACCTCCTCCTCCTCCTCCTCCTCCTCCTCCTCCTCCTCCTCCTCCTCCTCCTCCTCCTCCTCAGCACCAGCGACGAGGCCGCGACGTGCGCAGAGGTGCGGGAGGAGCGCCTCGCGTGGCTCTAGGGGGGCCCAAGTGGACGCGCTCTGGACGTCCGACCAGCGCTGGCGAAAGATCCCACTGGTGGCCGCCAAGAATGAAGGCGCCCACAAACACACAACTAAATACACGCAAATACCAGGATTCCCCATATGTTTCACATATTTTCTGGGTTTTCGACGTCCCCCCCACTTCCCACATTTTCCCATATTGTCCTGGGAGTCGACGATTAATTGTGTCTGTGTGTTTCCCCTCCTGAAAGAACAGCGACAAGCGAAGGGCGGCGCGGCTACACACCCTTGCAGCAGCTGGAGGAGAAGGCCCAGCACTGCGAGCCACGGCCAGCAGCAGACTGGCCCCACGTGCCCAAGAAACCTTGACGAAGATCATGGCGTGCTTCGCCGCGCCTGCTCAGCCCGCGCCGTCGCCGGAGGGCGTCCCACTGCCCCCGCCGGAGATCTTCGAGAGCGTCCAGGGGGAGACAGTGAAGCTGCTGCTGAAGCCGCCCCGCCCCTCGGCGCCTGAGCTGCTCGGCTGCCGCTTGGACCACCTCGGAGACGCGAAGCCGTGCGCCGAGACGTCGGGGTGGCTCTCCGAAGCTGTCTCGTGGATCGCCTTCGGCATGCTGCCCGGAGAGGCCCTGGCAGTTCTCCGCACCGGGGAGGCCACGGCGCTCCGCAGGGGAGGCGACCGCGTGCGGCCGCCCACCGTGGGTTCCACGGTGCGCCGCCTGGGCCTGCAGGGGCACTGGCGCGGGGCAGGGAGGAGCACCTCCGCGCCGCAGCGGGAGGCAGGCCGCACGGGGCCGGGCCGGGCCAGGCGGCACCTCGAGCCGCCTGCCGCGGAGGAGCTGGAGGCCCAGGCGGAAGCCAGGCCCACGGCAGGCTTTTCCAGAGGCTGGGCCCGGAGAGGCCGCCTCAACTCCCCCTCTGCAGAAGGGGCGCCCGCTGGGACAGCCGCGGCAGAGCGAGGCAAGGCGGCCGCGGCGGCCCCCCAAGCCTGGCACGGACGGCCTGCGCGAGGCACCTCTGGCGAGGCGCGGGGGGTCGTTTCCACTCGCTCCAGAGCGGGAAGGGGGTCGACCAAGGGGGCCCCTTTGTCGCCCGCGGCATTCTCCGTGGTGGTCGTTTTTGCCCTGGACAGGTTCCACGGATAGTTGCGCCGCTCGGACCCGCAGGCGCAGCTGTACAGCTACCTGGACGACTCCTACAGTCGGACCGAAGCCAGAAGAACACCCCTCAAGAACATGGGACCCTCCGTCGGCCAAAGCACACAGAACATCCAAGGGTCTCCCCACGATGCACAAGAACATCCAACAAGCACGAAGAACACTAGGGTACCCTCCACGAACCGACCTCGAGCTTGTATTTCGGTCCGACTGCACCTGGTGGAGGAGGCCGCGCTGGCTGCTCTCGCAATGAAAGCCCTGGATTCCAGCCCCTCGGGCTGCAACTGAACGCCACGAGAACTCCTGCTTGGTCCCCAGCCGGGCGGACATGGCTCACGGAAGAGCTGCAGGCGCGCTGGGTGCCCAGCTTGCCTAGGCTGGGCAAGCACCTGCGACCGCCGAGCCACGCCGACAACAGCGCGCCAGCCGCCCTTGGGAAACCGGCGAACAGCCTCGCCGAAGCAAGCAGGAAGCTGCAGACGCTCTACCAAGAGCTGAAGAAGAAGAAGAAGAAGAAGCTGTACAAGGCAGGGTTCAAAAGCACGCGGCGGCAGCCCTCTACCGCGCCTGCGCGGGCCCGGCAAGCCAGCCCTCCTTGCGAATGGAACTCGCCACGGACGCCGCGACACAGCAGTATAACAACCTTCTCGCAGACTGCTGGCAGGACCTGCTTGGGCTGGACCTCGGCGACGCAGCCACGGAGCTGCTGGGCCTCCCAGCCCGCTTCGGAGGCCTGGGCGCGCAGCTGGCTAGCACGCGCCGCCACGCGGCTTTTCTGGCCTCCTGGACGCTGGCGGCGGAGGAGGCCACGGAGGACCCAGGCAACGGGACTGCTTGCACCGGCTGCCGCGGGCAGCCCAGCAGCTGGCCACTGCGCGGCGCGGGCTGCAAGACCAAGGGCTGGAGTTCGCCGCGGGCGGGAACCTTGCGACTGCGCTGCAGACGCCCCTGAAGCAAGGCCAAGCTACGGAGAAGGTGCAAAAGAGCCAGCGCGCAGCTCTGCTGCGACGCTTGCATCTCTCCGGGCAGGCCGAACTGCGAGGCGCGGCGGGCAGCGGAAGCAGCGCCTATCTGACCGACCCGGAGGACGAACCCTGCACGCTGGACGACGCCCACTGGGAGACCAGCACCTGGCGGTGGCTGGAGCTTCCGTGCGCGGAGCTCAGCCAACCAGTCGCGGCGGCGGGGGCCGCCTGCCACTTGCGCGGCGCCGAAGGAGCTGGCTGCGCAGGGGCTGCGGACGAGCGCGGCTACCACGCCCTGACTTGCCAGCTGGGCGTGGGAGCGCTGGCGCGCCACGGCGGACTCAACCAGAGGGTCGCCAGGCTCCTCCACCGCTGGCGCGGCGAGCGACCTCTCTTCGAGCAGAGGATGCCGACTTGGGACCGCCAGCGTCCATACGGCCAGCTCGAGCGCGCCATCTTGGACCTGGAATACCAGGAAGACGACGGGGCCCGGTGGCTCGACGTCTCTGTCCGCCACCCCGCAGCTTGCGCACAGGCCGAGCTGCACGTGGCTGCGCGCTGGGACGGCGAGGCCAGCAGGCGCGGCGATCGGGAGAAGCACGCCCGCTACCTGGGCGCCCGGTTGACGCCCTTCGTCCTCGAGGCGGGGGGACGGCTCGGCGCCGAGGCCCGCCTCTGGCTGCTCGGGCAGGAGCGACCCTTGCCTGAGGACCAGCAGCCGCGGGAGCTGGCGCGAGCCCACAAGGTCCT
>CAUYUJ010014533.1:297945-368613 GCA_963575745.1 Prorocentrum cordatum
AGAACGCTCAATCAACTCGACCGCAAAATCCGACTCAGCTTCGAAAGGGAACGACACGACACGGGGCACAGGCTCACGGACGCGCCACAATATGTGCCAGGGGCGCAGTAGGGGATGCGCCAGGGGACGTGTCAGGAGACGTCTCTGGGGACGTGCCCTGGACGTGTCAGGGACCTGCCACGGGACGTCCCAAGGCGCGTGCCATGGGGCGGCCAGAGGACGTCATGCAAAGGGGCGTTGCAAGGGGCGCGCCACGGAACGGGCAGGGGAAACGCCTGGGGAAAAGCCAGGAAACGCGACAGAGGACGAGCCAGGTAACGTGCCACGCCGAGTGGCGTGCTAAGGGACGTGCCAGGGCACGTCACGCCAGAGCGTCGCAAGGGACGCGCCAGGGGACGCATCAGCGCGCCAGGGGACGCCCCACAGACGGGCGGGGTTGGACTGGGACGCATTCTACTGCGACAGGCGTCTCGCTCGAAACATCCTCAACAAATCCTCATGTTAGACATCCACCTGGGCGATCTGCACACGTGAAAACGAGTGTCTCACTCGAGATATCCTCGACAAACCCTCATGTTAGACATCCGCCTGGGCAACCTGGACACATGAAACCAAGCGTCTCACTCGAAACGTTATATCTGCCTGGGCGACCTGGGCACGTGAAAACAAGCATTTCGCTCGAGATATCCTCACGAAATCCTCATGTTGGACGTCCGCCTGGGCGACCTGGACAGGTAAAAACAAGCGTTTCGCTCAACACATCCTCAACACATACTTATGCTAGACAGCCGCCCAGGCGACCTGGACACGTGAAAACACGCGGGTCGCTGGAGCTATCCTCAACACATCTTCATGGTAGACATCCGCCTGGGCGACCTGGGCACGTGAAAACACGCGTCTCGCTCGAGATGTTCTCAACACCTCCTGTTGCTAGACGTCCGCCTTGGCGCCCTGGACACGTGAAAGCAAGCGTCTCGCTCGAGACATCCTCAACATATCTTCATGTTGGACATCCGCCTGTGCGACCTGGGCACGTGAAAACAAGCGTTTCGCTCGAGACGCTCTCAGCAAATCCTCATGCTAGACATCCGCCTGGGCGACCTGGACACGTGAAAACACGCGGGTCACTCTCGAGACATCCTCAACAACTCATGCTAGACATCCGCCTGGGCGACCTGGACGGGTGAAAACAAGCGTCTCGCTCGAGACATCCTCAACACATCCTCATGCTAGACATCTGCCTGGGCAACCTGGACGCGTGAAACCAAGCGTCTCGCTCGAGACGTCCTCAAGACCTGGGCACGTGAAAGCAAGCATTTCGCCTGAGAGATCCTGTGAATTCTGGTCCCCAGACGAGGAGCCAACTATAAAACAAACCAAGCGTTTCGCTCGAGACATCCTCAACACGTTCTGCAAAACAAGCGTTTCGCTCAAGACGTCCGCAACAGACGAAAATGTGTACTTCACCATCGGAATGTCAAACACCAGCCCAGGACAGAAGAACATCCCTCGAGAGCAAGAGGCCCTCCGCCGGCCAGACCGAAGAGCATGCGAGGGATGCGAGGGCATCCCCCCCCCCAGGATGCACAAATACGCCCAACAGACACGCAGAACAGTACTGGCGGCGAGCGAGGGCGGGAAGGGAGAAGGAGAAGGCCTGCTCAGAAGGCGGCGGGACTTCCCAGAAGCCCTCGCGCCTTCTGAAGAGTGTTCTGTGCCCTTGGGGAGGGCTCAGGGAACCTCTCAGAAGGTCGGGGGACCTCCGAGCCTTCCGAGAAGGCCCGCCCCTTCTGACTTCCCCCCCATGGCTCGCCGCCGACACTGAGGTGCCCTCCTCGAACCCACCTCGATCTTATACCCTGGTCCGACCGCACCCCTCCACGCACTCCTCCTTATCCTCCTCCTCCTCCTCCTCCTCCTCCTCCTCCTCCTCCTCCTCCTCCTCCTCAACCTCCTCCTCCGCCCCCTCCTCCTCCTCCTCACTTCCCACCCCCTGGGGCTCGCTGCCGAGCCGAGCTTCTGCCCCCCCCCCCCCAGACGGCAGGCGGCCTCCCGGGCGGGGAGGAGGTGGGGAGCCTGCGCACCCTCCGCCGCTGCCGACCACGGCGAGCTCCTCGACCCCGCCTCTCTGCTCTCCTTAGGAAGGAGCCGAGCTCTGTACACCGACGCTCGTCCGGGCCCCGCATTGGAACGCGCACAGGAAAAAGCGGATCCTGGTGTGTACGGGATCCTGGTGCATACGTTTCTCGCCGCTCCCCCGGGAACACGGGGAAACGAGTATACGCCACACCATCCCGACGTCATCCCCGGCCCTCCAAAAGAGTCCTGGGGTTGAAGAACAGCCCGCCACTGGTAATGTGTATGCTCCAGTCTCCGATGCAGTGGGCAGGCGGCCAGCGGCGGCGGCGGCGGCGACGACGCTGGCGATACGGACGGCGGCAGCGGCGATGACGGCGGCAGCAGGGGAGCGAGAAACGGCAACGGCAGAAGCATAAAAACTCGGAGGTCCGCGCGGATGTCTTGGATCCGTGCGGTACCCCCCCCTCCCTGGCGCGCGGAGCGCACCAGGGGGGCCCCAGCGGCGATCTGCGAAACCCGCGCGGACCTCAGGGTGTTTACAGTATGTTTCTGTCATTACTCGCTCCCCTGGGCAATGGGCGACCTCCCAGGCGGGGAACGGGAAATTGTACATGCCGCCGCTGCTGACCACGGCGATCCTCGACCCCGGCGTGGCCTCGAGGGTGGGCATGGCCAGCTCTCCTCGACGGCGTGCACATCAGAGTGACAACAACAACAACAACAACAACAACAACAACAACAACAACAGCAGCAGCAGCAGCAGCAGCAACAGCAACAGCAACAGCCACAACCACAACCACAACCACAACCACAACCACAACCACAACCACAACCACAACATCAATAATAACAATAAGAAGAACAACCACAACAACAACAACAACAACAACAACAACAACAGCAGCAGCAACAACACCAACAACTACTACTAGTATTACTACTAGTATTACTACTACTACTACTACTACTACTACTACTACTACTACTACTACTACTACTACTACTACTACTACTACTACTACTACTACTACTACTACTACTACTACTACTACTACTACTACTACTACTACTACTACTACTACTACTACTACTACTACTACTACTACTACTACTACTACTACTACTACTACTACTACTACTACTACTACTACTACTACTACTACTACTACAATAATCTTCGGACTGATCGCTCTTCCCTGCTCGCGTGCCACTCAACACGTATATCCACAACCCTCGATACCCGCCATCGTCGTTTTCGTTCGTACCCCAGTGTGTATCTTTCTTACCTGCAACGTGTGTATTGCGTGCAGCCCCTAAGGCAGAGAAAATGATCGAACCACGAACCCGGAAAGGAATCTAGAAATGTGAAGCATGGCAACCTTTCAAAAACACCTGATTGGGCGACAGGCAAATGCAAAGCTGAATGCATCGATCTTGATGTACCGTGCCGAAGGCTGCGCTGTGCTGTGCCGTGCTGAATTGCGATGTGCCATGCCGCGATTGTGCTCTATAGCGTTGTGGATCGAGTCCTCCTTTGCATCCGAGTACTGACCGAACTGATATGGACCTTAAGCTCGAGCTGCCTGAGCACATAGTAGCTGCCCCACAGCTAATTGATGGGGGGGCATGCCAAGAGGACGCGCCGCAGAACGTCCCAAAGGACACGCCAGGCGACGTGCCAAGGGACGTGCCATGGGGACGCACCGCGGGACGTGCCAAGGGGACGCGTACGGAACGTGCCAATGGACGTGCCACGGGACGTGCCAGGTGACGCGCCGCGCGACGTGCCAGGAGGACTCGCCACGGGATGCGCCACGGAACGTGCCAAGGAACGTGCCAGGTTGCAATGCTGCGTGTACCGATCTTGATGTACCGTGTCGAGGGCTGTGCTGTGCTGCGCAATGCTCACTGCGATGTGCCATGCCGCGATTGTGCTCTATAGCGTTGTGGATCAAGTCCTCCTTTGCATCCGAGACATGACCGAACTGGTCTGGATCTTAAGCTCGAGCTGCCTGAGCACATTACAGCTGCCTCAGAGCTAGTCGACAGCGGGACATGCCAAGAGGACGCGCCGCCGAACGTCCCGAAGGACGCGCCAGGCGACGTGCCAAGAAACGTGCCGTGGGGACGCACCGTGGGACGTGCCAAGGGGACGCGCTACGGAACGTGCCAATGGACGTGCCACGGGACGTGCCAGGGGACGCGCCGCGCGACGTGCCAAAGGGACTCGCCACGGGACGCGCCACGGAACGTGCCAGGGAATGTGCCAAATTGCAATGCTGAATGTATCGATCTTGATGTACCGTGCCGAAGGCTGTGCTGGGGCCTCCTGGGCCTCCTGGGGCGTTAGGAACCATGTGTGTTTGCTTTTCTCCCGCCCTGGGGCGTTAGGAACCATGTGTCTTCACGCTTGTCCCGCCCGGGGGCGTTAGGAACCCATATGTGTTCACGCCTCTCCCAACCTGGGGCGTTAGGAACCCATATGGTGTCACATTGTCCCGCCCTGGGGCGTGAGGAACCCATGTGTTTTCATGCTTCTCCCGCCCTGGGGCGTTAGGAAATCATGTGTTGTCACGCTTGTCACGCCATGGGGCGTTAGGAACCATATGTGGTCACGCTTCTCGGGCATCCTGGAGCGTCCTCGGGTGAGGGGGGAAGCGAAAAACGCTCTCCGAATACAGATCTCAACACAGAACATATGCAAAGCAAGCATTTGACCTGAGACATCCTCTGAATTCTGGTCCTCAGGAGAGGAACAATATATAACACAAAACAAGCGTGTCGCTCGAATCATCGTCAACAAATTATGACATACAAGTGTTTCGCTCGGGACATCCTCCAAATCATGTTAGATTCCCCCCCCTGTGTGGCCTGGGCACGTGAAAACACGTAACTCCAGCTCGGGAACACCATGTTAGATATCCCCATGGGTGGCCTGGACACGTGAAAACAGGCGGCTCCAGCTCGGGACCACCATGTCAGATACCCCTGGGCGACCTTGACACACGAAACCACGCGGTTCCAGCTCGGGACCACCATGTCAGATACCCCCGTGGGTGGCCTGGACACCTAAAAATACAGTACGGCAGGTTGGCCGTGGACCTTCTCGGGACCCTGCTGGGGCCTCGGTTGGGGCTGCAGGGGGGGGGGCCCAGGATGCGAGGCGGGGATGTATTCACATCCACCACCTGGGAACCGACGTCCTGGTGCCCCGGCGGGCGGTGGCTACGGATATGTTTCGGCCCCCCGGCGGCCCGAAGATGTCCACATCCACCGCCTGCCTGAGGCTCCGAAAACTGACCCTCCAGGCGGTGGTCATGTATAATTTCCGGCTAGAGAGCGGGATGCCTGAGCGTCGAGGGCGCAGCGCCGCAAATCAGATGCAAGGAAATGTACAACGCTAGAGAGCGCGCACGCTGCGAGGAGGTGCCGCGCGAGAGCGCGATGTTGGAATACATCGCGAGGAGGTATCAGGCGGAGGCTGTTGTAGTTGTAGTTCGCAGGGCAGGGTCCCAATCTGAGAGGCTCGAGAGAGAGAGGAGGAGGAGGAGGAGGAGGAGGAGGAGGGAGGAGAGGAGGAGGAGGAGGAGAGGAGGAGGAGTAGGGAGGAGGGGGAGGAGGAGGAGGAGGAGGAGGAGGAAGGGAGGAGGAAGGAGGAGGAGGAGAGGAGGGAGCTCCACAGAGGCCCGGCAGCCCGTCGCGGACCGAGGCCTTCTCCGCGACAGGCTGCTGGGCCCTTCGGGCCCCTCCTGGGGGGGCTTCGCGGGCGTGGGGATGGGCCCAAGGGGGCCTCAGGAGGGCCTCCCCTCCTCCTCCTCCTCCTCCTCCTCCTCCTCCTCCTCCTCCTCCTCCTCCTCTCCTCCTGCTCCTCCTCTCCTCCTCCTCCTCCTCCTCCTCCTCCTCCTCCTCCTCCTCCTCCTCCTCCTCCTCCTCCTCCTCAGGGCTCCAGGAGTTGGAGGCCTGGAAATGGGCACCAACACCAACACAGGGGGCTGCCTCCACGGGGAGGATGATCCTAGATTTCGGTGTTGGTGGTAAGATGTCGGTCACCTTGGAAGCCAGAATCTGACCACCATCACCGAGATCGGGATCTTCTTCCCTCGGTGGAAGCGCACCGCCGATATTGGTGTTGGTGTCAACATCTAGGCCTGCGGAAGAGGGCCAGGCAACCTGTCACGGACAAGGGCCGTGTCAGCTGGGGATGGACTCTCGCGCCCTCCAGCATGTGCCTGCCGATTCTTCCACGGGGCGCCAGAAATAAAAAACTGAAAACGGGGGGGAAACATGGCATGCTGAGCTTTGCAGGAGGGTCGTTTTGGTCCGCGGGCGCCATCTTCTTGAGCCGCTTCGGCTCAGCTCAACCACGTTCGATCGGCACGTTGGCCGAGCGCCGCTGGCTATCGCTGAGCGTCCTGTCCGTGTTCCGGCCGTGCACTCGCAATCCGTCGCAAGATCTCCGCGGAATCGTGTGCATTCAGCGACGCCGCTCCCTCGCCCAATCGAATCTTGCCCGGACAATGGCGGCGACTCCACCGAAGTCTGCAAGTGTCAAGCTGCGCCATGCCCATCCCCACGTGCGCGGCCTGGGCCCAACGGGCTGACGCACCCCCCCGAATGGAGGCATAGGCTGCTCCCGTCGAGATTCGAGGGGCATGTCCCCAGCTGGGACGGTGGGATGGTGGGGATCCGGGTGTGGTTAAGTCGGGCGTGTCCCCTTACAGGGGGATGTTCGACGAAAAATAAAAATACCCAAAAAATGCCCCCAAACGGTCAAAAAAATACTAAAAATTAGTCCCCTGACTATTGTTTGACCATTTCTGAATGTCCCCAAGCCCGACTTAAGGATAGGGGATGGAGACTGGGATTGGGACCGGTGCGGCGCTACCGAGGAGAGTGACCGTCCCAGCAGGCCAGGGGGGGGGCTCTGGGGGGGAGGGACCGGCGCCCTCCGACCAGGCTCCTCGGAAGCCCGCGGGGGGGGGGGCTTTTCTCAGGAGCCCCAGCCGCCCTCTCGGAAGGCCACGCGCCCCCCAAGCAAGCCCCCCCCCCTCCGCGAGGGGCAACGATAGGCGGGGGGGGGGAACCGCCTCAGGGGGGCGAGCACCAATCTGGAATCGGCATCGCCGACAGAACGGCGACGGGCCCGGCGAGTCCGCACGTTCCTGGGCGAGGTGGGGCTACCAGACCCCCGTCTGGGCGGTAGATGAGCGATCGGGGGGCGATGCACCTCCTCCTCCTCTTCCTCCTCCTCCTCCTCCTCCTCCTCCTCCTCCTCCTCCTCCTCCTCCTCCTCCTCCTCCTCCTCCTCCTCCTCCCTCCTCCTCCCTCCTCCTCCTCCTCCTCCTCCTCCTCTCCTCCCTCCTCCTCCTCCTCCTCCTCCCCCCGAGCCCCCCCCCCCCCTCCCCCCCTGTCGTTGCCCGCGGCGCGAGCGGCGCGCCGCGCCGGCTCTCCGAGAAGGTACGTGCCGAAGAGCAGGTGCGACGCAAAGGTCACCTTGGGCGGCGCGCTCCAAGGGGGGGGCAGGGGGAGAAAAAAGCACACAACACACTGTGGGAAAAACACACGGTGCATTTTTCCCACAGTGTGTTTTCTGTTCCCACACACACTGTGTGTTTTTCCCACAGTGAGTGTTTTTGATTCCCACAGACTGTGTGTTTTGTGTGTTATTATCCCGAAGAGCAGATGCGACGCAAAGGTCACCTTGGGCGGCGCGCTCCAAGGAGGGGTATGGGGGAGGGGGGAAGGCCCCTTCGAAGGAAAGAGAAGCAGAAGGAGGAGGCGAAGGGGAGGAGGCAGAGGAGGAGGGGAAGTGGAGGGAGGAGAAGGAGGAGAAGAGGCAAGGAAGGAGGAGGAGCAGGAGGAGAAGGAGGAGAGAAGCGAGGAGACGTCCCGATACTGTAGGCGAATCCAGGCTGCTTCTTCGAGGGCGTGGGCCTCATCTGCAGCTGCAGGGCCCGCGCCTGCTCAGAGGCGGCCCCCCTCCAGGAAGCCTTCCCCCCCCCTCCCCCTGCCCTCCAGAGGCTGGCTCACGGGAGGCAAAAACCGCCGGCGGCGAAGTCCGAACCCTAACCCTCGCCGATCAACGAGGGGGCATCTTTGGTGGGCGGCGGGGATAGGAACCAGACTCCGTCGAACACGCGGCGAAACCCGAACCCTGCCCTCGCCGATCAGCGATGGGGCATCTTTGATGGGCGGCGGGGATGGGGATCGGAAGCCGCCGAACACGCGGGCGAAGCCCGAGCCCGGCCCCGCCCCCCACGATGCGGGAGGATCGATGGTCGGCGGGGCTGGGGCGCGACGGCGCCACGTACGGCCAGGCCTGGGACAGAGGAGCATCCCTCGAGAGGGCACGGGGCCCCCCGCCGGCCAAACCGAAGAGCACGCAGGGGATGCGAGGGCATCCCCCTCCCCCAGGAGGCACAATGACACCCAACAGACACGACTTAACATTATCGGCGGCGAGCGAGGGGGGGGAAGTGAGAAGCAGAAGGGCCTCTCGAAGAAGCAGCGGGGCTTCCCAGAAGGCCCCTGGCCTTGTGAGAAGACTTCTGCGCCTTGGGGGAAGGCTTGGAAAGCTTCTCGGAAGGCCAGGGGACTTCCGAGCCGTCTGAGAAGGCCCGCCCCTTCTCACTTCCCCCCAGGCTCGCCGCGGACACTAGGGTGCCCTTCCCGAACCGACCTCGATCTTACGTACACCCTGGTCCGACTGCAACCCTCCACGTCCGCCACCTCCTCCTCCTCCTCCTCCTCCTCCTCCTCCTCCTCCTCCTCCTCCTCCTCCTCCTCCTCCTCCTCCTCCTCCTCCTCCCCTCCTCCTCCTTCCTCCTCCTCCCCTCCTCCTCTCCTCCTATCCTCCTCCTCCTCCTCCTCCTCCTCCTCCTCCTCCTCCTCCTCCTCCTCCTCCTCCTCCTCCTCCTCCTCCTCCTCCTCCTCCTCCTGCTCCTCCTGCTCCTCCTCCGCCTCCTCCGCCTCCTCCTCCTCCTCTTCCTCCGGATTCTGCGCGTGGCTGGCACCTCCACGCCCTCGGAGGTGAGCGTCTTCTCGTTCAGCAGGGCGCCGGCGTTGCCTCGGCGCGCCGAGCCGCGCCGCCCCCGCCCCGCGCAGCGCCCGCCCTCGCCCGCCGCTCGGAGCAGCTCGCGCGCGCGGCCGGCGCGCGCAGCGAGAGCGCAGTGAGTGGTGCGAGGCGGGGATTGACCCACCCACGAAGGGAGACAGCGGGGCCACGAAGGGCAGCGAGGGGGCCACGAAGGGCGACAGCGGGGCGACGAAACGCATGCGTATGGGACCACGAAGGGCGCGAGCGAGCGGGGGCCACGAAGGGCAACTAGTCCGAGGCCACAGAGGGCAGCGACGGGGCCGCTGAGGGCAGAAACGGGGCCACGAAGGGCAGAGAGGGGGCCACGAAGGGCGACAGCGGGGCCACGAAGGGCATGCATATGGGGCCACGACGGGCGCGAACGAGCGGGGGCAACAACAACAGAGGAAGCACCAACCGTTCGCTCAGGCGAAGCGTGTAGAGACGGCGAGATGCCGGCGCGGCGGGCGTGAACAGAAAACAGCACGTGCGGCACCCTCTCGTGTACGACAGGTTGGCCGTGGACCTTCTCGGGACCCTGCTGAGGCCTCGGTTGGGGCTGCAGGGGGGGGCCCGTGGTGCGAGGCGGGGATTTATCCACATCCACCGCCTGGGAACCGACGTCCTGGTGCCCCAGCGGGCGGTGGCTATGGATATGTTTCGGCCCCCCGGGGGCCCAAAGATGTCCACATCCACCGCCTGCCTCCAGGCGGTGGTCATGTATAAATTCCCGCCTCGGATGTGGGACGCACAGGGACATACCAGGGCGAGAGCGCGATGCCTGAGCGTCGAGGGCGCGGCGCCGCAAATCAGTTGCAAGGAAGTATACAACGCTAGAGAGGGCGCACGTTGCGAGGAGGTGCCGCGCGAGAGCGCGATGTTGGAATAAATCGCGAGGAAGTATCAGGCGGGGGCTGTCTTAGTTGTAGGTCGGAGGGCAGGCCCCCAATCTGAGGAGGCTGTAACATAGATCGACCCACGAACCCGCAAAGGAATACAGAAATGTGAGACATGGCAACGTTTTCAAGACACATGATTGGGCGAATGCAATGCTGAATGTATCGATCTTGACGTACTGTGCCAAGGGCTGTGCTGTGCTGTGCCGTGTTGTATTGCTATATGTAATGCCGCGATTGTGCTCTATAGCGTTGTGGATCGAGTCCTCCTTAGCATCCGAGTTCTGACCGAACTGATATGGATCTTCAACTCGAGCTGCCTGAGCACATGGTTGCTGCCCCAGAGCTAGTTGACGTGGAAACGTGGAGGACGTTCAATCGACTCGATCTCAAAATCCGACTCAGCTCCGAAAAAGAACAACACGACACGGGGCACAGGCACACGGACGCGCCACAGGATGTGCCAGGGGCACAATAGGGGATGCGCCAGGGGACGTGTCAGGGGACCTATCAGGGGACGTGCCCTGGACGTGTCAGGGACCTGCCACAGCGTGCCATGGGGCGGCCAGAGGACGTCATGCCCAGGAACGTTGCAAGGGGTGCGTCACGGAACGGGCAGGGGAAACGCCTGGGGTCGAGCCAAGAAACGCGACAGAGGATAAGCCAGGGAACGTGACACGCCGAGTGGCGTGCTAGGGGACGTGCCAGGGCACGTCACGCCAGGACGTCGCAAGGGACGCGCCAAGGGACGCGCCAGCGCGCCAGAGGACGCCCCACAGACGGGCGGGGTTGGACTGCGACGCACTCTACTGCGACAAGCATTTCGCTCGAGACATCCTCAACACATCCTCATGTTAGACATCCGCCTGGGCGACCTGGACACGTGAAAACAAGCGACTCGCTCGAGACATCCTCAACCAATCCTCATGTTAGACATTCGCCTGGGTGACCTGGACACGTCGCTCGTACCAATTGGGTGACCTGGACACGTGAAAACACGCGCCTCGCTCGAGACGTTCTCAACACCTCCTCATGCTCGACATCTGTCTGGGCAGCCTAGACGCGTGAAAGCAAGCGTTTCGCTTGAGGCATCCTGCCCAAATCCTCATGTTAGACATCCGCCTGGGCGACCTGGACGCGTGAGAACAGGCAGTTCGCTCGAGAGATCCTCAACACATCTTCATGTTAGACATCCGCCTGGGCGACCTGGACACGTGAAAACAAGCGTCTCGCTCGAGACATCCTCAACACATCCTCATGCTAGACGTGCCTGGGCAACCTGGACGCGTGAAACCGAGCGTCTCGCTCGAGACATGAAAACAAGCATTTCGCCTGAGAGATCCTCTGAAGCCTCGTCCCCAGGAGAGGGATAATCAAGAACACGAAACAAGCGTTACGCTCGAGACATCCTCAAAACACATGTTGCAGAACAAATGTTTCGCTTGAGACATCCGAAACAAACGAAAATATGTCCCGCACCCTGTGATTTATCGATCGGGATTTCAGAAAACAAGCATTTCGCCAGGGACATCCTCAACTTTGAATTCGCCATCCCTACGCGACCACGTTAGTCATCGCAGATTAAATTCGCCAGCCCTGCGCAAGTCGAGGCCAGGGGAAACCATCTAAAAGAGAACCCTGGGCCGGCGCCCTTCCCGGGAAAAAACAGGGTGCAGCGCCACCCAAGCACGATAGTACTATGTGTCCTCCTCGGAGGCGCGCGCCCGACCCGAACACATACAGTACGACCATATTGTGATAGATCGTTTCCCGAGCGGTACGGCCAGAAATCTTATAGTATATGCGTCGTGGCGGGCGCTGTCAAAGCGCCCGCCACGATGCATATACTATAAGACTTCTCGGCGCGCGCGTCACCCCCTCCGGGGGTGACGCACACATCGCATAATCATGCTTGGGTGGCGCCGACCGAGCCTGGTGCAGGCTGATGTAAGCTCGAAGCCAGGACGAGGAGAGCGATTTGGGCGAGGATACATCGGGACCCCCTGAGATCTGGCGGCCCTGGAGGATGTCTCGGGCGCCGCGGCCTTCTCGGAGCGCTCCGGAGCGCTCCGAGAGCGTTCCTGAACGCTCTAGAGCGGACGTTTCCTCGTCCTGGCCCCGCCCGATGGTAGCTGCCGATCGCGCGAGGCAAGACCGGCGCAGGGCAGCCGTCCAGGAGCAACGCCGGCAACGCCGCGGCTGCGCTGGGTACAGAGCGCAGACGGCATGTGCTGACTCTTGGCTGGGAGAGCAGCGAGGCAGTGAGCTAAGTACCGCGGGCTCGTGACGTGTCGACCCCGGCAGTGGCTCCTGACACAGCGGGAATCGTTCAACCTGAAACGATCGGCTGCGTCCTCCTCCTCCTCCTCCTCCTCCTCCTCCTCCTCCTCCGAAACGTCAGATCGTTCAACATCAACCGATTCTGGGTCGCTGGCGGCGCTCCATGTTGTACGGCGACGGCGGGGTCGCCGACGGTTGACGCGACGCGAACCTGCCGTATGGGGCTTTCCCGCCCCCGCTCGTCTCTGCCCTGGAGGCCTGGAACCCGCCGAACGAGTAGGGAGGTCCACACAAGGGCATCGACCCGCCCCTCACTGAGGGAGCTTTGAAAGAACACATAAAGTTGACGACGATATGGAACCAAGGGCGCCCTCCTTCGAGCCACCAGGACATGAAAATGAAGTCGTCCCCGAGCCAGTGTGGGTTGCATCTCCCTCGTATCCTCCGAAGGGCTTCCTGGTGAGTCCAAAGTGGTTCCCAGCCGCGCACTGGGAGCTTCAGGGACCTCAGGGTGACTGCACGGGCAGGAAGACCAGGCCAACATTGCACAGCGCAGCGACTCTACTCTCGCCCTCGCCACTAGGTCACACCAGGACGTGCAAGTTCAGTCCCAGGTGACTTCCCCTGATGATAAAGAAGCAGGGTGCGAGCGCGAGGGGGGGAAGACCTCAATTGAAATCGCACAGTGGGCGCTGGTCGGCTACACGCAAGAGTGACAGGCAAGAGCGACCTTTGGTGCGCGATTTCGGGGGCCACTAGGAGGACGAACCCGAGTGCGCAAACCACTGCTATCGCATTGCGCTCGACGATCGGGAAACCCCAGTGGGCCCGCACCAAGGGTCACTCGTGCGACTGGCCACTCTTGCGCATCGCCGAACCGGCGGGGAGGGGAGGGTCAGAACTGAGACTCCAACCGCAGAAGTTGAAAACACAGACACTTGGCGGGACGAGGGGGGAAGTGAGAAAAGGCGGGCCTTAATCATCAGAAGGCTCGGAAGTCCTCTGGCCTTCTGAGAAGCTTTCCACCTGCCATCGCTCGGACGTCCATTCCCTGTGTTTTTTTGGTTTCGTGCGTGGTTTTTCCCCAAATGATCAAGGATGCTCCTCGATGGTCCTCGACGAAAGAAAAATGCAAACGTCCGAGCGATGCCAAGTTCCAAGCCTTCCCCGAAGACACAGAAAACTTCTCCGAAGGCCACAGGGCGTCTGCGAAGCCCCGCCGCCTTCCCGAGAGGGCCTTCTCCTCTCCCCCCTCGCCCGCCGCCGAAAGACGGCGTCAAAGGCCCCTCGAAGGCCTGGGCTGGCGGCGGGCCGCGGGCCGCTGAGCGCCCAGCAAACGAGCCCGTCCAGGCGGCCCTCCCCGGCCGCGGAGAACTCCAGCCAGCACCGCCGGACGTCAGCCTTCTCTTAAGTCGGGCCTGCCCCTCTACAGGAGGACAACTCAAAACCAGTCCGAAAAAACGGTCGGGGGACGATGTTTGGAGCGTTTTTTTTTTCGACTATTGTGGAATACGTCCTGTGTACTTTGAAGTCTTCGTCCAGACTCCCCCTGTGGGGGGACACGCCCGACCTAAGCCGTCTCCCGGGCTGTCGCCAGGCTCCGCCGGCTTTGGCTCCGCCGGCTTCGGAACGCCACGGCGCAGCGGTCTTCGCGCTCCGCGCTCCGAGGAGGCGCGAGGCGCAGGTACCTTCGCGCGTTCGCGAGGCCCACCCCCCCCGCCCCCAGAACAGGATGAGGGACGCGCCCCTTGGGACGCACAGAGACATACTAATACTATATGTCCTCCTTGGAGGCGCGCGTCCGACCCAAACATATAGTATACCCATCTTGTAGTAGATCGTTTCCCGAGCGGTGTGGCCAGAAAGCGCACGCCACGACGCATATACTATAAGATTTCTCGGTGCGCGCATCGCCCCTGGGGGGGCAAGACCGCGAAGCGCGAAGCGCGAAGCGCGACGAACTTCGCACCCTCGTGAATGCCCCAGAGAAAGCAGCTCACGGAAGCTGTCGGTCGTCCCGACGGCGCCTCAACGGCGCGCCACGGTCTCTCGCTGAGCGGACGTGGCTCCTTTCCCTCACTTGGCGCTTTTGGGCGCTGCTGGTCGCTGGCGGGCACGATCCGAACGCTTCTCGGCGCCTCTGGGCGCCGGTGGGCGCCATGGGGCGCTGCTCGCCGATGATACCCTCGATGCAAGGCGAGCAGGAGCTTCTGTGATTTACTATCTGACCGACTCCCTCCCTCCTGTCGGCCGCACGCAAGCGAGACGATAGGCCGCTGCGCCTGCTGGTGCGCGGTTTGCCGACCGTGGCAGAGCGACGCGACGGCAGCGGCCTGCGTGCTTGGGTTTGGTCCTGCCGCGTCCCCTGAAAGCCGCGCACCAAAGGTAGGGGTCGTTCCTCAGGGTAGCCGATCCTCCTCCTCCTCCTCCTCTTCTCCTCCTCCTCGTCCTCCTCCTCCTCCTCGTCCTCCTCCTCCTCCTCCTCGTCCTCCTCCTCCTCCCTTTCCTCCTCTTCCTCCTCATCCTCCTCCTCTTATTATTATTAGTGTTGTCATGTTTGGTATGTGTCTTCATGTTCCGCTTATCCGTATTCTTAATACTAGTATTAGTATTCGTTGTCTTGTCGTTAATAGTAGTATGATCATGATTCTTACGAGTAACATTCGTATTGATATGTATCGTATTGTTAGTAGTATGTTTAAGATTGCTACTAAGTTTGGAACTCGTATGATTAGTGTACTTAGTAATATTAGCACTCGAAGTATTATTCGTTTTATGTTTAGTGTTCCTAATGCGCCTCCGACTCCTCCTCTTCCTTCTCATCCTCCGCCTCCTCCTCCTCATCATCTTCCTCCTCCTCCACCTCCTCCTCCTCCTCCAATTATTACGTTTTGTGCTATCAGTGTTCATACCCGCTTAGTATTAATGGAAATATAACGTTTCTTGTTAGCCGTATCATCCTTACTCCGATTCAGATCAGTATCCTGAATGTTCTTAGTAGTAATAACAATGTGTACCGAAGTTGTAGTAGTACTAGTAGTAGTAGTAGTAGTAGTAGTAGTAGCAGCAGGGGCATGTGTGTTATTAGTGTTATTCATACTGTTGATAGTGTTCCTCTTCTTCTTACGATTATGACAGGTCTGATTCTTTGCATGGTTGTTATTGATAATATGAATCGGAGGCTGGGGGGGTGAGATCGCAATGAAACGGAGACCCCCAACCGGGAAATCTGTTCGTTTCGTTCGTGTCGTACGTGCGGGCGAAGCGAAGCTGCGTGGGTGCGCGAGATGAAAGAACGAAGTCAAGACAAATGATTAACCTCCTCCCGCCCGTCCTGCGGTGGCTCGCGGTGTCCCGCGGTGTCCCGTGGTGTCCAGTGGTTTCCGCCGTTGCCAGGGCGAAGTCAAGACACATGATTCTCCCCCGCCCGCCCGTCCGGCAGTGGCTCGCGGTGTCCCGCGGTGTCCCGTGGTGTCCTGTGGTGTCCCGTTGTGTCCGCCACTGCTAGGGCGAAGTCAAGACAAATGATTCTCCCCCGCCCGCCCGTCCGTCCGTCCGTCCAGCGGTGGCTCGCGGTGTCCCGCGGTGTCCCGTGGTATCCCATGGTGTCCCGTTAAGTGAGATCGATAGCGAGATCGATAGTGAGATCAATAATGAGATCGATAGTGAGACCGATAGTGAGATCGATACTGAGAACGATGTGGTGCCTCGAGGTGTCCCGTCGTGTCCCGCGGTGTCCCGAAAGGTGAGATCGATAGTGAGACCGATAGTGAGATCGACAGGTGTCCCGTGGTGTCCCGTGGTGTCCCGTGGTGTCCCGTTAACTGAGATCAATGGTGAGACCGAAAGAGAGGTCGACACTGAGATCGATGTGGTGTCCCAAGGTGTTCGTTGGTGTCCCGTGATGTCCCAAACATGATCGACCCACGAACCCGGAAAGGAATATAGAAATGTAAAGCATGGCGGCGTTTCAAAGACACCTGATTGGGAGACGGGCAAATGCAATGCTGAGTGTATCGATCTTGATGCACCGTGCCGAGGGCTGTGCTGTGCGCCATGCCGCGATTATGCTCTATAGCGTTCTGGATCGAGTCCTCCTTTGCATCCGAGTCCTGACCGAACTGATCTGGATCTTAAGCTCGAGCTGCCTCAGCACATAATAGCTGCCCCAGAGCTAATTGACAGGGGGACATGCTAATTAGGAAGACGCGCCGCAGAACGTACCAAGGGACGCGCCAGGCGACGTGCCAGGGGACGTGCCATGGGGACGCACCGCGTGACGTGCCAAAAGGACGCGCTACGGAACGTGCAGTGGACGTGCCACGGGACGTGCCAGGGGACGCGCCGCGCGACGTGCCAGGGGGACTCGCCACGGGACGCGCCACGGAACGTGCCAAGGAACGTGCCAAGCTGCAATTCTGAATGTATCGATCTTGATGTACCGTGCCGACGGCTGTGCTGTGCTGGGCCGTGCTGAATTGCGATGTGCCATGCCGCGATTGTGCTCTATAGCGTTGTGGATCGAGTCCTCCTTTGCATCCGAGTCCTGACCGAACTGATCTGGATCTTAAGCTCGAGCTGCCTCAGCACATAGTAGCTGCCCCAGAGCTAATTGACAGGGGGATATGCCAGGAGGACTCGCCGCGGAATGTCCCAAGGGACGCGCCAAGCGACGTCCCAAGGGACGTGCCATGGGGACGCACCGCGGGACGTGCCAAAAGGACGCGCTACGGAACGTGCCAATGGACGTGCCGCGGGACGTGCCAAGGGACGCTCCGCGCGACGTGCCAGGGGGACTCGCCACGGGACGCGCCACGAAACGTGCCAAATTGCAGTGCTGAGTGCATCGATCTTGCTGTACCGTGCCGAGGGCTGTGCTGTGCTGCGCCGTGCTGAACTGCGATGTGCCATGCCGCGATTGTGCTCGATGTAACGTTGTGGATCGAGTGCTCCCTGGCATCCGAATCCTGACCGAACTGAACTGGATCTTAAGCTCGAGCTGCCTGAGCAGATGGTAGCTGCCCCAGAACTAATCGACAGAGGGGACATGCCAGGAGGACGCGCCGCGGAACGTCCCAAGGGACGCGCCAGGCGACGTGCCAGGGGACGTGCCATGGGGACGCACCGCGGGACGTGCCAAAAGGTCGCGCTACGGAACGTGCCAATGGACGTGCCGCGGGACGTGCCAGGGGACGCGCCGCGCGACGTGCCAGGGGGACTCGCCACGGAACGCGCCAAGGAACGTGCCAAGGTGCAATGTTGAGTGTATCGATCTTGATGTACCGTGCCGACGGCTGTGCTGTGCTGGGCCGTGCTGAACTGCGATGTGCATGCCACGATTGTGCTCGATGTAACGTTGTAGATCGAGTCCTCTTTGCATCCGAGTCCTGACCGAACTGATCTGGATCTTAAGCTCGAGCTGCCTGAGCAGATGGTAGCTGCCCCAGAACTAATCGACAGAGGGGACATGCCAGGAGGACGCGCCGCGGAATGTCCCAAGGGACGCGCCAGGCGACGTGCCAGGGGACGTGCCATGGGACGCACCGCGGGACGTGCCAAGGGGACGCGCTACGGAACGTGCCAATGGACGTGCACCGCGCGACGTGCCAGGGGGACTCGCCACGGGACGCTCCGCGGAACGTGCCAGGCAACATGCCAGGCTGCAATGCTAAGGGTATCGATATTGATGTACCGTGCCGAGGGCTGTGCTGTGCCTGGGCGACCTGGACACGTGGAAACACGCGTTCCGCTCAAGACGCTCCCAGTACATCCTCATGCTAGACATCCGCCTGGGCAACCTGGACACATGCAAACAAGCGTCTCGATCGAGACTTCCTCGACACATCCTCATGCTAGACATCCGCCTGGGCGACGAGGACGCGTGAAACCAAGCGTCTCGCTCGAGACATCCTCAACAGATCCTGGCGCTAGACCTCTGCCTGGGCGACCTGGAGGCGTGAAACCAAGCGTCTCGCTCGAGACGTCCTCAAGACCTGGGCACGTGAAAACAAGCATGTCACTTGAGAGATCCTCTGAATTCAGGTCCCCATGAGAGGACAATCTATAACACAAAACAAGCGTTTCGCTCGAGACATCCTCAAGAAATTCTGAATAACAAGCGTTTTGCTCGAGACATCCTCAACTTTCTAATTCGCCGGCCCTAGGCGACCTCGGTATTTACAGCAAAAGAAATTCGCCTGCCCTACAGCCGTCGAAACCGGGGGGAAACCTCTGAGAACCCTGGGCCGGCGCCCTTTCTGGGAAAAAATGAAGTCGATAGTGAGATCGATAGTGCGATCGACAAGAGTCCCGTGGTGTCCCGTGGTCTCCCGTTGACTGAAATCGATCGTGAGATCGATAGTGAGCTCGATAGTGAGATCGACGTGGTGTCCCGAAGTGTCCCGTGGTGTCCCGTGGTGTCATTTGGTGTCCCGTTGAATGAGAATGTGAGATCGATAGCGAGACCGATAGTGAGATCGCGAGGTGTCTCGCGGTGTCTCGTGGTGTCCCGTGGTGGCCCGTGGTGTCCCGTGGTGTCCCCTTGAGTGAAATCGATGGTGAGATCGACAGTGAAATCGACATATGTCCCATGGTGTCCCGTGGTGTCCCGTGGTGTCCCGTGGTGTCCCGCTGACTGAAATCGATCGTGAGCTCGATTGAATCAGATGTTGGTTCCCCCCCCTCTCCCCCCACACAACCTCCTTAGTACCCGAAGGGTGGTCGTATAGGTATGATTGATCGTATTACTGCTACCAATATTAATATGAGGATTATTGTTTGTCTTCTTCTCATCAGTAATAGTATTAGCATTGCTCTTCTTAGTGCTACTACCGTTCATGTGTTTAGTCATTGCGTTAGTTTTCTTATTATTGCTCCTCATCATCCTAATTATCATCATCCTCCTTCTCTTCCTCGTCCTCCTCCTCCTCATCCTCTTTTCCACATTATTAGTACTCGCGATTAGAAGTTAGTACTAGTCATAGTATTACTATGTGTCTTCATGCATTTGTTCTTCTTACTACTACGATTATTAGTATTATTCCTTCTCCTCCCCATCCATCATCATCATCATCAGCAGCAGCAGCAGCATCATCATCATCATCATCATCATCATCATCATCATCATCATCATCATCATCATCATCATCATCAGCATCATCATCATCATCATCATCATCATCATCATCATCATCATCATCATCATCATCATCATCATCATCATCATCATCATCATCATCATCCGCGTCCTCTTCCTCTTCTTCCTCCTCCTCCTCCATTCCTTTTCCTTATAAACGACTTCTCCCTGTCGCACCCCGAAGCCTGTCGAAAGGGCGGACCGGGCGTGGTCGAGACTTCCTCACCATTTATGACCCTGAAGCTTGAACACTGGCAACAGTTTCACACATGTAGGGCGGGTGGTTTTCAAAATGTGGCTCTCGCCTTAGTGCCGCGCACATTCGTTTAAAACATGTGCAAGAGCTTCGTGGATTGAGGGCGGGTCGTTTTCAAAATGTGGCTCTCGCCTTAGCGCCGCGCACATTCGTTTAAATACTTGAAAGAGTTTCACGGATTGAAGGCGGGTCGTTTTCGAAATGTGACACTCGCTTAGCGCCGCGCACATTCGTTTGAAACATTTGCAAGAGCTTCACGGATTTTGAGGGCGGTTCTTTTTCAAGATGTGGTTCTCGCCCTAGTGCCGCGCACATTCGTTTCAAACAGTTGCAAGAGTTCCACGGAATTTCATAGTCAGCGTAGCACACATGGTGTTCTGGAAAGGTTCAAGATTATGAGGGCCTACAGTCACGTTGATTCGCTGTGTCGAAGACCAGGAATTGCGTTCTGTCACGATTCAAGATCGTCAAAAGGTTGATCCATGGCGTTGGAATCCCGAAAATCATGTTTTGGCACGCATCAGGCTCTTCAACCGGTTGTCTTCCAACGAAGCAGTTCCCTCATTGGAAATGAACCGTTGTAGGGGCCTACCAAGAGGGAGCTTAGAGGGAGGGTTTATTCCAACACCAACATCGTTGAAGACTCTTGGGTTTACACTGGTCCTCCTCCTCCTCCTGTTCCTCCTCCTCCTCCTCCACCTCCTCCTCCTCCTCTTCCTCCTCCTCTTCCTGATCGACATCCTCATCCCTGAGAAAGCGTGATCCACCGCCGCTTTACTGTGGAAAATTCCCCCCACTCTTCCTCCAGAACCCGGGGGCCCCCTCCCCCCCGAAAATCCCCCCCCCCCTGCTGGAATCCCCTCCCCCCATTCCCCCGGCAAAACCCCCCACCTCCCCTAAACCCCTAAACCCCCCCCCCTCCTGGAAAACCAGGGGGGTCACTACCGGTTTAAACCCCCCCCCTCGAAAACCAGGGGGGGTCACTACCGGTTCGAACCCCCCCCCTCCCCTCCCCTCGAAAACCGGGGGAGGGGGTCACTACCGGTTCGAACCCCCCCCCCCTCGAAAACCAGGGGGGGATCACTACCGGTTCGAACCCCCCCCCTCCCCTCGAAAACCGGGGGGAGGTCACCCCCCCCCCCCCCCCCCCCTCGAAAACCGCCGGGGGAGGTCACTACCGGTTCGACCCCCCCCCCCCACCCCCCCCACGCCTCACCGCCAGCAAACAAACCACCACTGTACCCTCCACTGTCCCACTGTTTCCACCACGTTCCCCACTGTCCCCTCACCACTGTCCCCACCACCGCCGTGCCCACCACTGTCCCACTGTCCCCACTGCTGTTCCCACGATTGTCCCCGCTGTCCCCACCAGTGCCCCCACCAGTGTCTCACTGGCCCCACTCTCCCCGCCATTGTCCCACCACACACCACAATCCCACTCTCCCCACTTTCCCCACGGTCCCCACCACTGTCCCACTGTTCCCGCTGTTCCCACCACTGTCCCACTGTCCCAGTTGCTGTCCCACTGTGCTGTCCCACCGTCCCCACTGTCCCCATCACTGTCTCACTGTCCCTACTGTCCCCGCCACTTTCCCCCACTGTACTACTGTCCCACCACTGTCCACACCACCGCCTTCACCAGTCCCCACCACTAACGTCCCCACCACTGTCCCACTGTCTCCACCACTGCCCCGCTGTCCCCTCACCACTGTCCCCACCACCACCGTCCCCACCACTGTCCGCACCACTGTCCCACTGTCCCCGCACCACTGTCCCCACCACCACCGTTCCCACCACCGTCCCAACATCCCCACCATTCTCCAACTGTCCCGAGGAACGGGCATTGTTTGCCGGCGGCGAGAGCGGGGGGGGGTTCGAACCGGTAGTGACCCCCCCTGTTTTCGACGGGGGGGGGTTCGAACCGGCAGTGAACCCCCGCGATTTTCGAGGGGGGAGGGGGGGGGGGTCGGACCGTTAGTGACCCCCCTGGACTGGAGGGGGGGTTCGAACCTGTAGTGACCCCCCCCTGGTTTCCTTTTCGAGGAGGGGGGGGGGGGGACGGGTTAGGAACCCCCAGTGACCCCCCCAGTTTTCCGCCAGCAGCGGCAGAACACGCTCTTTCTCATCCCTGGTTCGGCTGGCTTGTCGTGGCGCTCCACAACAAGATCGGCGGACAAAACTTGCCGCATTACGCATAGTTATCATCCGTGTGGTGGTAGTGGTCGTCGTCTTCCCCCCACGACCGAATATCCGCCACCGCGCACCCTGGCACGCTGGGGCGTGCTAGAATGCCAGGCGCTGTCTGGCAGGACTCCGGTGGGTTTCCAAACCATCCTGTGGTGTGAGTCCTCGCTTTGCAAAGACAGACAGCGCCACGAGTCCCTCCCTACTTCCCGCCTCCTCCCGCTTCTCCCTCCTCCCACCCTTGCCTCTGCCCTCCGCACCCCAGGTCGGCACACCGCTCACACGCTTCGAGGCCCCGTGGGGAGCTCCACCGAAGGCCACGGTGGGTGCGCTCGCGCGGCACCGCCGCACCCGTCTCGGAGCTCCCCTCACAACTGTCGTGGCCCCATATGAAGCTCCACCGACGGGGTGGGTGGCTGCACTCGCGTGACCCAGTTCGGCACACCCCTCACGCGCTTCGTCGCCCCATAGGGAGCTCCACCGAAGGCCACAGTGGCTGCGCTCGCATGGCACCACCACGCCCGTTTCCGCACACCCCCCGCACGCTTCGTGACCCCATAGGGAGCTCCACCGAAGGCCACCGTGGCTGCGCTCGCATGGCACCACCGCGCCCGTTTAAGCACACCCCTTACACTTGTCGTGGCCCCGTACAGAATGGCTACGCTCGCATAGCTCCACGGCACACAGCTCGCCACACCCCTCACCCCGCTACGGCTCTGGCGATCCGTCTCCGGGCGGCGGCCGCGGCCGGCGCGCGCGGGGCCGCCTAGCGCGCGCGGGCCGCACGGCGTCGGTCAGTTGGGGAGTTCACACGCTCGGCGACGGGCGAGGAGCAGAACCGAGCAGGGCAAGCTCGCGTGCGGCAGGCTCGTATCGCGCCGGCTTCGGCGCTGGCTCTCGACACAGCGGGGATCGCTCAACCCTGAACGATCGGCCGTTTCCTAAACGTCAGATCGTTCAGCATCGACCGGAGATGGGTCGCCGGCGGAGCTCAACATCGCCGGCGGCAGGGTCGCCGCCGGTCGACACGACGCGGACCCACCATGTCAACTCTCCCCACAATTACCATGAATGCGGCCTGCTGCGCTCCGCGGGAGCGGCACAAGCCGGGCTGGGGACCCTGATTCGGCACGCAGCCGAGATGGAGGACCTGGCTCTCAGGCGGAGAGAAGGGGGGGGGATCGTATGACGTCGTCTTCGAGGACCGACCAGCCAACCGAGCGACGTACCTATCTGACCAGGTTGGAACTCACTGGATGTCGCGCAGGAGGAGGACGAGGTGAAGAATGAGGACGCTGATCAAAACGAGAACCATGGAAAGGGAAGAGGATGAGAAGTTTGATTTGAGAAGATAAGGCGAAGGGGAAGGGCCACGACGTTAAGAACAACGAAACAGCGGAGAGAGGAGCGGAGAAACACGTCGTCGTCTTCGCGAGCTCCGTCGGTGAGGGCCTCCAAGCCGACGTCGGCCTGGATCACGTGAACCTCAGGACGGGCACTGGAGCGACTCCCCCTCATCCGCCTCCTCCTTCTCCTCCTCCTCCTCATCCTCCTCCTCCTCCTCCTCCTCCTCCTCCTTCTCCTCCTCCTCCTCCTCCTCATCCTCGCCCTCCTCCTCCTCCTCCTCCTCGCCCTCCTCCTCCTCCTGATCCTCCTCCTCCTCCTCCTCCTCCTCCTCCTCCTCCTCCTCCTCCTCCTCCTGTTCCTCCTCCTCTCCTCCTCCTCCTCCTCCTCGTCCTCCTCCTCCTCTTCCTCCTCCTCCTTGTCCTCCTCCTGCTCCTCCTCCTCCTCCTCCTCCTCCTCCTCCTCCGATCCAAAATCCTTATTAGAATATACTCTTACTCCCCCCTTTGGCCGGCCGATAGCGGCCCCATCCGGGCCTTCCCATCCGAACTGTAAACATGATCGACCCACGAACCCGGAAAGGAATATAGAAATGTAAGACATGGCAACGTTTCAAAGACACCTGATTGGGCGACGGGCAAATGCAATGCTTAGTGTATCGACCTTGATGTACCGTGCCGAGGGCTGTGCTGTGCTGTGCCGTGCTGAATTGCGATGTGCCATGCCACGAGTGTGCTCTATAGCGTTGTGGATCGAGTCCTCCTTTGCATCCGAGTCCTGACCGAACTGATCTGGATCTTAAGCTCGAGCTGCCTAAGCACATAACTAGTAGCTGCCCCAGAGTTGATTGACAAGGGAACATGCCAGGAGGACGCGCCGCAGAACGTCCCAAGGGACGCGCCAGGCGACGTGCCAGGGGACGTGCCATGGGGTCGCACCGCGGGACGTGCCAAGGGGACGCGCTACGGAATGTGCCAATGGACGTGCCACGGGACGTGCCAAGAGACGCACCAAGCGAGGTGTCAGGGGACGTGCCACGGGGACGCACCGCGGGACGTGCCAAGGGGACGCGCTACGGAACGTGCCAATGGACGTGCCACGGGACGTGCCAGGGGACGCGCCGCGCGACGTGCCAGGGGGACTCGCCACAGGACGCGCCACGGAACGTGCCAAAGAACGTGCCAAATTGCAATGCTGAATGAGTGTATCGATCTTGATGTACCGTGCCGCGGGCTGTGCTGTGCTGCGCCGTGCTGAACTGCGATGTGCCACGTGACGATTGTGCTCTATAGCGTTGTGGATCGAGTCCTCCTTTGCATCCGAGTCCTAACCGAACTGATCTGGATCTTAAGCTCGAGCTGCCTGAGCACATAGTAGCTGCCCCAGAGCTAATTCACGGGGGGCATGCTAGGAAGACGCGCCGCCGAAAGTTCCAAGGGACGCGCCAGGCGACGTGCCAGGGGACGTGCCATGGGGACGCACCGCGGGACGTGCCAAGGGGACGCGCTACGGAACGTGCCAATGCATTATGGACGTGCCACGGGACGTGCCAGGGGACGCGCCGCGCGACGTGCCAGGGGGACTCGCCACAGGACGCGCCACGGAACGTGCCAAAGAACGTGCCAAGTTGCAATGCTGAGTGAGTGTACCGATCTTGATGTACCGTGCCGAGGGCTGTGCTGTGCTGCGCCGTGCTGAATTGCGATGTGCCATGCCGCGATTGTGCTCTATAGCGTTGTGGATCGAGTCCTCCTTTGCATCCGAGTCCTGACCGAACTGATCTGGATCTTAAGCTCGAACTGCCTGAGCACATAGTAGCTGCCCCAGAGCTGATTGACAGGGGCCCTTCCGCGGCCTTCCGCCGCGGAAGAGATGACAACTCCTTCGATCCTCGAAGGAAAGGCCATGTTTGGAACGCCCCATGTCATACTGGCCTTCGTTCGCTGACACTCTACGGCTCGCGCAAGGGGGTAAGGGGAGAGGGCGGGGAAGGCACCGTCTTTCATCAAAGCGCGAATCGCGCGAGCCCCGATGGGCTCTCCGTTGCCGGCATGTGGACCCAAGTCAGCACCACTCGCAGAGGCAATGGGATGACAAAAGGAAAACAGCGAACTGCACGGCAAGCGTTGCAGCGCCACACGCGGATTCAGCTCCAGATATGCTTCCGCGGAATCGTGTGGACTTCAGGCGCAAGGCAGCGTGGAGCGGAGCAAAAAGGCACTGCGCCCTGCAAAGAGACACTACACAACTAACACACGGGGAAGATGCAATGTCCGTATGAGATTGCGCATGCGCACGCATCCAAGCGAAACATACTATAGACTCGTTTTGCCTACATCTGCTCAAGTCTAGGCCCTAAGCTCCCCTGCAATACCTTGAAGAGCTGCGAAGCTGTTCCCGTTGCCGTGCAAGAAGCAGATTGAACCGTTTGTCAGCTTGCTCTGAATGAACTTGCCCGTGTTGGTGCCGTTGACTTCGAGCGGGAGGCTTCCGAGGTTCATGTTGTGGAGAGACATGGACAGGATGCCAGCGTAGTCGAGAGTCACAGTAGCAGGGTTCTTCAGGTAGTACTCGTTGAACCATCGATTGTCCCAGCCGCTGTAAGTAGTCCCAAGATCTGCGATCATGTCGATGAGAGCGTCGATTGTACCCATCATGAAGCCGGAGTTGGCGTACATGTACTTGGGTGAAGAGTTGCACGGGCCGAGGCTGGGGTCGGTGCAGTTGGCGTATGTCGACTCCCAGTCGTCGGGCACGCTCAAGTCCGAAAGCACGTCGGCCCTCCTGCCCTCAACCCAGCTAGAGCTAGTCATGTTATAGCTCCACCCCAAGTCAGCTGGCCAAGGACTCAGCTCCGCCGCCATCACGATCTTCTGCGAGCCGCCACTCGCGTTGACGATCCTGTTGTACTTATAGACGATCGTGTTCTCGTCACAGCCGCCGCCGTAGAGGACATCACCGCTGGAATGGATGATGGCCAACCTGGTGCTGCCCCCCGTCCCGCGGTCAGCCCAATATTCCAGCCAGTCCTTCGCAGCAGACCACCTCATCCTCTGCCACTGCCACACAGTCAGATCGCCCGCAGGGTTCGTCAAACCATTCAGGTGCTTGATCTCCTCACCTCCTTTGCCCGTGTAGCGAAAATTTGCAGGAGGCTGTGTAACCTTGAGGGAGTCTTTGACCAAGGCCCTGCCAATCAGAACGTTTGGTGGGAATCCTTGAATTTCCCGTCCAGTCTGCAACGAGCTCAGGTGGATCTCAGTAGCAGCAGAATCGCTAATTGGAAACTCGCCAACGTAGCCAACATCCCTGAATGACGGCGTGTCCCTGTAGATTTCCCAAGGAATGCTCAAGAGCGCCTGCTTGTTGGAGAGCACCTCGCCCGCAAGCTCCATCACCAAGTCCTCCCCCTCGCCGACAGCCCTGCAGACACAAACGAAACTGACAAGTGCCAGCAAGTTCATACCCGTGGCCATGGTAGCCGCACAGGGGGCCCAGGCAGTGCGCTGCGGCGTCGAGGTCCGACCACGAACGAGCCCTTGAGCCAAAATGGCTACGGAAGAGGGGGGAAGGCTTCTTGGAAGGGGGCTGTGCCTTAGAAGGTGCGGGCCTTACATCTGCAGACGAGGCCCACGACTTCGAAGGAGCAGGGGGGTGCCTCTAAGAGGCCTTCCCCCCTCGCTTCATCCCCCTGATCGCATGGCCGAAGCACTCTGAAACCCCGAAACCGAAAAAGATGGCATCTCTCTTCGGGGACCACGGCCAGAGAATCTCGACCCCTGCGGTGGCACGCCAGGGCGCAAACATCCCAGCCGCTCTGGAGCAGGCGCCCCCAATGGCGAAGCAGAATATGTGTCCTGTCGGCCGTCGTTCGCTAACACCCTTGAGATCCGACGTAGCGAAAAATTGCAGCATCGTGAAAAATCACGCCCGGAGCCCTAGACCCCATCTTTCAGTGACATTTTTTGAGCCAGCTCGATCTGAGAGGGTCCCGGGGCCGGGAATAAAAAGCGAAAACCCCCAGCTCGAAAAAATGGGGGCGCCAGGATCTCAGGGACTCTGGAGCCCCGAGCCCCACAAAGGCGGCATCTCTCTTCGAAAGGGTGGGAGGGCTGCTCTTGCGCCCGCCTGCCCCCGTCCAGCGCACGGGGGCGCGCCCAGAACCAGGCAGGCCACGTCGCGCGAAGGGCCGGGCCGGCCGCTTGAAGCAGCCGCCAGAGGCCCGGGGGCAGCGCAGGGCGGCGGGGCGGGGGGGGGGGGCCAGCTCGTGAGCGTTTTCTCATTCGGCTTTTCGACAGTGGGCGGAAAGGAGGGCGAGAGGGGGGGAGGTCTGGCTCCAGAGCTCTGCTTACTGCGACTGTTCGCAGCAGTCCGTCCTATAGGAGAGACTCCACCTGCTCGAAGCAGGCGCCAGAACCAGCCCAGCTACTCCATTGGGGGGGGCAACAATGAATACGAAAACGATCACCCCCCAAACCTGGGCCACCCAGGCGAGAGGGAGCGGAGAGGACTGGCCGACCCCCGCTTGGAGCTTGACCCCCCTTCTTGCCATCGCTCGGGCGCCCCTTCTTCTTATTATTATTTCTTTTTATTATTATTATTCTTCTTCTTATTATTATTATTATTATTAGTATTATTTTTCTTCTTCTTATTCTTCTTCTTCTTCTTATTATTCTTCTTCTTCTTCTTCTTCTTCTTCTTCTTCTTCTTCTTCTTATTATTATTATTA
Organism: Prorocentrum cordatum; assembly: GCA_963575745.1. NCBI lineage: Eukaryota > Dinophyceae > Prorocentrales > Prorocentraceae > Prorocentrum > Prorocentrum cordatum. Next base: position 325,924 of record CAUYUJ010014533.1, read on the forward strand.
TTATTATTATTATTATTATTATTATTATTATTATTATTATTATTATTCTTGTTATTCTTCTTCGTCTTCTTCTTCGCGCACGGTGCGATGTCCTGCGCGTCTGTTCCTCGAGATGAACCGAGATGATCCAAGATTAGGTCGGGCATGTCCCCCTACAGGCGGATTTTTGATGACAAATTGAAAATACCCGAGAAAATCCTGAAAATACTAACAAATGGTCAAAAAATCGTGCCGCGACTATTTTTAGACTATTTTTGAACATTTCTCCTGTAGAGCGACAGGCCCGACTGAAATCCAAGATGGCCCAGAGTTTCTGGCGCCGGCCAAGCCGACGACAGCAACAGAACAGAACACACGCGTCCGGGCGATGCCAAGCGTCTTTCGTGCCGCCCGACGACCTTTTGCGCGGGCGGAGGGCGCCCGCGCCCTCGTTCCGCGTCCACTGGCCTCCGCCAAGAGCACACGAGACGTTAACCCTGTGGATGCCACGGCACTGGACACCCCAGCAGTCCTATCATTGAATTTTACATGTGTTCAAAAGGTCGGGAAGATGTCCTAAACATGTTTAAAAACATGTATTTTTACATGTTTAACACATGTTTTAGACATCTGGACATGATTTGGCAGCATGCTTCCTCTCCACTTGACTACCTACCAGACCACCCCAACCCAACCCGAAGACCCCAATTTCGGGTTGGGGGGGGGGTACGGGTTCCATATGTGCTTTTTCAGTGTTCCCCGACCCCCCCCCAACTGGAAATGGAGGGCAAATTGAGGCCTTCGGGTTGGGCTGGGGTGGTTTGGTGGGTGGTGGCCATTGATCGTCCTCCACAGCGTCAGCCTCTTGACCCCTCCGAGGGCGCGCCGCCCCCGTGGAGCGCCCCGCGCGTGCGCGTGCCGAGCGCGCGGCCTGCGACAGCGTGAACCGCTGCCTTTCCGGAGGCGCTCGGCGCCCTCCCCTTCGACCTGAGTCCCTCCTCCTCCTCCTCCTCCTCCTTCTCCTCCTCCTCGTCATCATCATCATCATCATCATCATCATCATCACCACCACCACCACCACCATCATCATCATCATCATCAGAATCATCATCATCATCATCATCATCATCATCATCATCAGCATCATCATTATCAGCATCATCAGCGTCATCATCATCATCAGCATCATCATCATAATCATCATCACCATCACGATCATCATCATCATCATCATCATCATCATCATCATCATCATCATCATCAGCATCATCATCCACAGCATCATCATCCTCATCATCATCATCGTCATCATCAGCATCGTCATCAGCATCATCAGCAGCAGCATCAACGTCATCGATCTTCCTCCTCCATCTTCCTCCTCGATCCCCTTCACTTCCCAACCCACCCCCTCACGAGCGGCGAACATCTGGGTATCCGCGCCCTCGCGGTCTGGACTACAGGGGCGCGACCCCGCAGGGGCACGCGGTCGCACGAATGCACCCTGCGCGGAGCATCCGCGAAAAAGCACCCCGTGTCCACGCGGTGGCGGCCCAGTGGCCTGGCCCGCGAGGCCGCGGATACGCATATGCGTTTCGCCCATGACCCCCCCCCCACCCCTCCACGATCATTGATCGCCCCTCCCTCCACGATCCTCTCAATCGCCCTCCCCCAGAACACAAAGCGCACGGCAGCGAAGAATCCGCCATGCGAATACAGCCAAGACCAGAAGCAGCAGAAAAGCGGAGGGGGGAAAGAGAGAGAGAGGGGAAGGGGAAGGGCAAGGGGAAAGGAAGGAGAGAGGAGCGATCCTCGGCCCCCGATCCTCCACCCCATCACCCCCCCCCCAATCCTCCCCCCTCTCCCCGTCCCCGATCCTCCCCCCCCCCGATCCTCCCCCCGATCCCCCCCCGGTCCTACCCCCCCCCCCCCGATCCTCCCCCCGCCCGCCTCCCCTCCCCCTCCCCCGATCCTCCCCCCCGATCACCCGGCCCCCCCAAATCCTCCCCCCCACCCATGAGCCCCCACTCCTCTCCCTCCGCAAGCCTCGATCGCCCGGCGGCTAATTTGAAGCCGCCCTCGTCGCCAAGGATCAGCACGGAAGTGGACGTCCTCCACATCGTCGGCCCTGGAGTCGTGCTCACTGTATGGGTTGATCAGGCCAGTCGAATCCCAGTCGAATCCACGGTCGCCATCCCTCCGCGATCCTCGGCCCTCGATCCCACACGACCCCCGATGAGCTGGGGGGGGAGCCTTGCCGCGAGGTTGAGGCGCCGTGGCCAGGATCTCATCCCGGGCGGCCTCGGCGCGCTGCCTGCTGCGGCAGACCATGTAGATCGTGGCGTTCCTGCTGGCCAGGTACTGGGCGACCTCCTTCCCGACCTGGGCACCCCTGCTCCTCTGTCCTACTCCTCCTTCTCCTCCTCCTCCTCCTCCTCCTCCTCCTCCTCCTCCTCCTCCTCCTGCTCCTCCCCCTCCTCCTCCTCCTCCTCCGCCTCCTCCTCCTCCTCCCTCCTCCTCCTCCCCTCCTCCTCCTCCTCGTCCCCCTCCTCCTGTTCCTCCTCCTCCCCTCCTCCTCCTCCTCCTCCTCCTCTTCCTCCTCCTCCTTCTCCATTCCTTGTCCTGATAAGTAACTTCTCCCTGTCGCACCCCGAGGCGAGTTTTAGGGCTGGCCGGGCGTTTCGCCAGAGACGTCCTCACCGTGTATGACCCTGAAGCTAAAATTAACATATGCTCACAGATGGAGGGCAGCTAGCTTTCAAAAATGTGGCTCTCGCCTTGGCGCCGCGCACATTCGTTTAAACAATGCTAGAGCTTGACGGATTGAGGGCAATGATTTTCAAAATGTGGCTCTCGCCTTAGCGCCGCGCACATTCGTTGTCAAAAGCTGCAAGAGCTTCACGGATTGAAGACAGACGTTTTTGAAACTGTGGCTCTCGCCTTAGCGTCGCTCACCTCCGTTCTTCAAAATTGCAAGATGATCACGGATTGAGGGCGGATGTGTTTCAAAATGTGTCTCTCGCACTAGCGCCGCGCACAATCGTTTAAAACCATACAAGAGCTTCACGGATTGAGGGCGGTTCCTTTTCAAACTGTGGCTCTCGCCTTAGCGCCGCGCACACCCATTTTAAACATGTGCAAGAGTTTCACGGATTCCCATGATCAACGTACCAGAAATGGTTTTGAAAGGATTCAGGATTATGAGGAAGGCCTAAGAATGGCGTTCTGGCAAGATTCTGGATCGTCATGACGCAACAGTCAGGTTGGTCCGTGGCGTTGGAATCCCGAGAACAATGTTTGGGCATGCTTCAGAGTCTTCAAACGGTTGTCTTCCAACGAGGCAACTCCCTCAGTGGAAATGAACCGCTGTATGGCGCCTAAGAAGAGGGAGCTCAGAGGGAGGGTTTATTCCAACATCGTTGCTGACTCTTGGATTTACACTGGTCCTCCTCCTCCTCCTCCTCCTCCTCCTCCTCCTCCTCCTCCTCCTCCTCCTCCCTCCCCTCCCTCCCGCCCTCCCTCCCTCCCCCTCCCTCCCTCCCTCCCTCCCTCCCTCCCTCCCTCCCTCTCCCTCCCCCCCCCTGCCTCCTCCTCCCTCCTCCCTCCTCCTCCTCCTCCTCCTCCTCCTCCTCCTCTCCTCTCCTCCTCCTCCTCCTCCTCCTCCTCCTCCTCCTCCTCCTCCTCCTCCTCCTCCTCCTCCTCCTCCTCCTCCTCCCGCTCGGCCGGCCCGGCCCGCCGGCCGTGCGTGCGGGGCGCCGGGCGCCGCGCTGGCCACTGCCCGCAGGTTCCCGCATGTTCCTGGGGCTCGACGACGAATCGTGTCTGTTGGGTTGTTTCCCCTCCTGGATCGCGGCACAATGGCATCGGAGCGACTTCGGGCGGGAAAGCTTTACCAGCCTCGAACGTATCCCTATCCCTAAGATTGACACGCCAAAAGGCGATGACAATCTTAGGGATTCGCCCTGAAAAACTAAGGGAATCCCTAAGATTGGCATCGTGATGAGGAGGTGCCCAGCATAGGGATCGGGATATGTTCCAGGCTGGTAAGATGAATTGTGTCTGTTGTGTTTTTTCCCCTCCTGGATTGCGGCACAGTGGCATCGGAGCGACTTCGGGCGGGAAAGCCGTGAGAACGCCTGCTGGGGGGTCCCATGGTTCCGGGGGGTGCGGGGCGAGGGGAGCGCAGAGCCGGCTCAGTGCCACACTCCGGAGTTGGCGCCCGTGATCATGTAGACCTTGCCGGACAGGTCCAGCTCCTGTGACAAGATGTCCGGCTGTGCATAGCGTGCCCTATGCTTCTGATAGCCAGTCTGCGTGAAGTGATTCCTGCAGGGAGGGAATGATGACGAGACGAGCACATGCCAATGACCCAAGAGAAGCAGCATGAGAGGATCGAGCGAACACACTAGTATCGAACGTGTATTTTCACAGCGCTTCACAAGAAGGCAAGACGCCGATATTCGTACAGCACGTTGTCAGGCAGTTGTTGAACATTACCAAACAAACAAACTTAAAAATGCGAACGTCATGGTTGCTAGTTCAAGCTGGACGTGACAGTGTTCAGAGCACTCATCATAAGTCATTGATGATGCGACAGTGGAAAAGGCATACGTGGGCATCAGGACGCGCATGACGTATGAAGATGCTGACCGTTGCATGACAACACGCCTTCAACGACGGACGGGCATGGCTGAGCACGCACCCGAGCCAAGCTAACGTCTGTCCTGCCGTACAGGTAGAACTGGCTCGTCGCCGCGAGCTGACCGAATCCCATCGCGTAACGGAGGAGCGTAAACAGCACTTCTTGACTGCGATGTGTGGAGCGGCGCCTCAGGCCAGAACGGCACTGCGCTGCTCCATCCTGCCCCTGTAGACGCATCCCTCGCCACTGGCACATGCAAAGATCCTGCGTGCGCATGTATGGCGGACTCCGAAAAACCTGAACCCATTTTTTTCGCGGCGCAGGCACAAGGAAAAACAGCGGTCTTGAATAACTCCTCGGCGCGTCAGCGCGCAACGAAGATGTCACGAAACTCGGCCCGCAAATGCGAGCGACATCTGAAAAGGATGCACACACACACAGCGTCATTGTCAGTCTCCCTCGCCTCGCTTCTGTCGGCCTCCTCCTCTGTCTTCCTCTCTCTCTCTTTCTCTCCCCTCCTCTGCCGCTCCTCCTCCTCGACCTGAGCCCACAACATGTTGTCATCTCTTGGGGGCGCCCTTCTTTACTTCCGCCACCCTCCGCTGCCCTTCCGCCATGGCTTCCGCCAGGCGGCGGCGGCCTCCTTCTGCCTCCGCCGACCCTCCGCGCCGCCCTTTCCGCCGCCCTTTCCGCCGAGGAAGAGATGAGAACTCCTTCGATCCTCCAAGGCTTGGGGTCGGTTTTTTAATCTTTCTGAAAAAATTGAAAGTTCGTTTTGAGAACGGAATTCCTCTAGCTCACCGATGCCGAGGAGATCTACGAGATACTGGAATCCGGCGGTAAACCGTCAACCAGGTAACCGCCGGAAGCCTCGTAGAGCTCTGTTCTCGAGCGGCGCTGCGCATAAAGGCCCTTGTCGGAACGCCTCATTCGGCTGTGGACAAACCTCCCTTTAGTAAACCTCCCTTTAGCAAAACAGGACCCCAGAGGCCTCCAAGGTGACCTAGATATCCCCGAGAGGCCCCCAGACACCTCCAAGACGGCCTCCCAGGTCGTCAAGGCAACTCCATGGGAGCCCTGAGAAAGCCTCGGAGGGCCCAACAAATTCGCAAAAAAGTCTCAGAGTTCCACACATCACGGAAAGTCGCCTTCCCCAATGGTTTCCATTGTGGCCGGGGGGGGCATGCAGTCCAGTAGCTTGGCCACTACTTGACCTATGAGGCTCCAACAGCCCAAGAGGCCCCATGAGGCCCCGAGAGGTCGAAGAGGCGATTCAAGAGGTCCCAGGCAAAGCCTCAGACTGCACAAACCACTGAGAATCCAAGAGGCTTCTGCATCCAAAGCGTTTCGGTCAAAAGATGGATCCAAAAGGGCTCTGGAGAGGCCCGAGAGAGATTGCTAAACGTCTGGCCACACAGGCGCTTCCCAAAAGGCAAGTGGCGGCGGTGACTCGACTGAGGTGTCCTCGACGAACTGCATGCGTAAGACGCCCTGGATGCTAGGCAAACCCAGGCCACACGACGCGGTCGCGCTTGCGGCCCGACCCCCAAAGAGCCCGCGCAAAACTGGAGCTGGCACAGCAGGTTTCCCTGAGAACCCAATGAGGAACACCTGGGTAATCCGAGTCGGGAAGGACGAGCGGATTTTGGAACAGTCTGTCGTTTGCGTGATGACCCAGCTCGCTGGGATTGGGGGGAAGTTTACGCATATCAGACACGCATGCGCATGCCATGCCAACCTCTCTATACTGATACGCACGCTCGCTTTGCGAACTGGGCAAACTATCTCAATAATTGTTCACGTGCGGCTGCTTTTTCGTTCATCGGGACCTCAGCTGGAACGCCTGGGGCTGCTTGACAAGCCGTCAGAGTCTGAACCCCAGCTGCTGCTCGAGGTGTCGGCATCGCTGCGCCTCGGCGCCGAGCTGGCCGCACTGCGACACGCAGCCGCCGATCGAGCGGTTGGAATGCGGCTCCAATCGGGTCGGCCTACGTGCCAACGGCAGCCTGATTGCCCAATGGGGACGGGCCACGCCCGAGCGATCCAGTAGAGCCAGCCAGTATCGCAAGGGGTGGCCGGCCGTTCGACAATCGCTATCGCCGCCGCACTTCTGAGATCTTGCGATCGGCAGCTGCTAAGGGCCAAGCCCCCTCGGCACCCTCCGCGGCCACCAATTCCTGCGATGAGCCGAGAACCAACCAACAAAAAAAGCAGCCACACCACAATGTTAGCGCGGGTGCATGTGTTGTGCAGAACGCGAACCCATGACACCCCCCCTCCCGTCAAACGGGCGTGGCCTTCCTGTGGTTGCGGTGGTGGTCGGAGCTTCGTGGGGAAGAGGAGGAGGAGGAGGAGGAGGACCAGTGCAAACCCAATAACCCCATCAAGCCATTAAGGAACCCCCCGGAGTTATCATTAGCACAGCACCATAATTAAATAATTATGGGGACGGTTTTCACCGAACGATAGGATTAGCACCGCGCAAATGGAACGAAAATACATAAATCCCGCGCCCCGGCTCGGGTGGTATCCCAATTGGAATTGGAATAAGAATAAAAGTGGCACACGAGTAATAAGAATAAGAATACGAATAATAATAATGGTAATAATAAGAGTAAGAGTAGTAATAATAAGAGTAAGAATAAAATTGCTACTAATAAAGATAACAAGAATAAGGATCAGAATCCGAATAAGAGTGAGAGTCACAATAACAATAATAATACGAATAAGAAGTATAATAAGAATAAGAACGAGAATATTGATAATATTAATAAGAATACTAATCAGAGTAAGTGTAATACTAATAACCATAACAATAATGATAATACGAAGAAGGATAATAAGAATAATATTTAAAATTATAATAGTAACAATCATAAGAATCGGAATCAGAATGCGAGTCCGAATAAGAATCAGAAGAAGAATCATAAGAATAATAATAATAAGTATACTAAGAAAAAGAATACTAACAATAATAGAAATAAGAATGCGAATAAGAATGAAAGTGTGTCTCATTATCTTCATCATCCTTGTCCTATAAGATTTGTATTACAACCCTTGTTGAAAAAGCTGTTGTTTCCTGGCCGTCGTATGGGGTAGTGCATCCGAGGATATCGCCCCCGCCACGCACGGCGCGTCATCTTAGCACCGCACCCGCACAAAAAAATTACGACTGCTTCTCCAAAAATACATAAGGCACAAACATAAGAATAACAATACAGATAATAGTAAGATGAATAATACGAATAATAATAAGAGGGGGTACAATAATATTATGAATAATAATCATGAATAATAAAAATAAATACAATAATAATCAGAAGAATACTACAACTAAGAATAAGAATAATACAAATAATACTAAGTGCCGGGTGCGTTATACTTTCGCCGGAGAGGGGGGGGGTCTTAATTGCTTGATGCGGTTACTCATCAACGATTTTGGAATGCATCCTCCCTCCAAGCTCCCTCTTCACAGGCCCTTACAAGGGTTCATTGCCACTAGCACTGAGGGAAGTGCCCCGTTGGGGGACAAGCCTGTGAAAATTCTAAAGCGTGCCAAAACATCGATCTCAGGACTTCAACGCCACAAGTCAACCAGAATGTTGTGGCCTGGCGATCCTGAATCGTGCCAGAGCACCTTTCCTTCCCTGGGGCTTCAACACAGCGCATCATACTTGTTGCGCCCTGTTCGGAGCCACCGCCTCCGAGGGTCCCTCCACGGGCCCCTTGACTGTCAAAAAACGACTCAGGAGTAGGGGGCCACATGCGAACCCTACCCCATACCCCCCACGATTTCTGAGGGGGAGGGTGGGGTTCACTTCGCTCGGGAGCTCCAGGGTAGGGTTCGCATACAATCGGGGCCTTGACCTAAGGAACCCAAAATAAGGAACGAGGCCCCTTTTTTCCATAAGTTAAACTTCGACTTCCGATCGAAAACATAAGGAAAACCTGAGGCAAGCTGCGAAACACATAGGGAACGCGGAGCCCCTCCCCAACGAAAAGGGTTCCTTCTTCAGGGCCCCGACTGTATGGCCCCCTAGGGAGGTAGAACATGCTCCGGAGAAGTGGTCCAGACCTCCGGAGGTCCACGCGTCGAGAAAGCTGGCGCCGGACGCCTGGGGGGGCCCCAGGACACACAAATAAATACACACAAATAAAAATATTCCCCATATTTCCACATATTTTCTGGGTTTTTGTCTTCCCCCCCCTTCCCATATTTTCCCATATGTTCCTGGGGATCGACAATTAATTGTGTCTGTGTTTTTTCCCCTCCTGAGAGACGCCTCGCGACGGGGCAGAGCCGGGAGGCGGCGCGGGGGCGGCGGCAGCGGAGCGCACCGGCTGCCGCGGGGCCGAGGCGGGCCCCGAGCTGGATCGAGTCGCGAGATCGCAGCGGATCGCCGGCGGATCGTCCAGCATCGGAGCGGGATCTGACTACCTACCAGACCACCCCAACCCAACCCGAAGACCCGAATTTCGGGTTCGGGGGGGTATGGGCTCCGTATGTGTTTTTTCGATCTTCCCGGACCCCCCCCCACCACCAGAAATCGGGGGTAAATCTGACCCTTCGGGTCGGGTTGGGGTGGCTTGGTGGGTGGTGAGGATCGGATCGCCGCGCCGGGCCCTGGCTGGCCCCGGCCAGGGCAAGCGAAGCAAGCCAGAGCGAAGCGAAGCGGAAGCGCGGGCGCGGCCCGCGAGCCGAGGCGCATCGAAGCGCACCGCGGGCGGCCCTGCAAGGAGGCGCCGCTCGAGGGGCAGGCCAGCACGGCCGCCGCGGCGACGAGCCCACGGCCACCGCTGGTTCCCGTCGGGAGCAGCGGATCGGGTGGAACGGGCGGGAATCCCTGGGGGAGGCTGTTCCAGCGACGACTTCGACGAGGTGGCGCCACGGCGAGGAAGCGGCGGATAGATCAGGTGGACAATCATCCGGGGCTGGCGCAGGCCCTTGCGTGCGTTGCAGCATGCTGGGAGGAAAGCGCGAAACCCAAGCTGAACTTGAGACAACTCTGACGCCTGGGAAGGCTCAAGAATTGAATCACCAATGGGCATACACAGGCATTGCCCTGAGAACGGCCAACTCGGCCGACGTACACACCAGAGAAAGAATGTGGGCAATGCTACCAGAACAGGTGTTTGTCGAAATAGGTGCTGTGCTGCAGCCCATCACCAACCCTCCCTCCCGCAACCCCTCGAACAACACCTGTATGCCACCCCTCTCCCGCCAACATCTGCCATCAAACATTATTGGGGTTGGATCCCAAAGCTCCATTCGCGGGCGACGAACATGGAGGCCGGCACCAGTACTGTTCGCACCACGAAGGTGTCCAACAGCACAGAGACTACCAAGATGACGGCAATCTGCCTGTGCGGCAGCCAGAAATGACAGTGTAGCAATGCTGATGGTGATGGTAATGACGATGGTGATGCTGATGATGATGATGGTGATGATGATGGTGATGACGGTGATGATGATAATCATAATCAGCATGATGATGAGTATGACGATGATGATAATGATGATGGTAATGATGATGATGGTGGTGATGGTGGTGATGATGATGCTGATGATGATGATGATGGTGATGATGGTGGTGGTGATGGTGATGGTGATGGTGATGGTGATGGTGATGGTGATGGTGATGGTGATGGTAATGGTGATGGTAATGGTGATGGTGATGGTGATGGTGATGGTGATGATGATGGTGATGGTGATGGTGATGGCGATGGTGATGGTGATGGTGATGGTGATGGTGATGGTGATGGTGATGGTGATGATGACGATGATTGTGATGATGATGGTAGTGGTGAAATTGATGATGGTGGTGATGCTGATAATGATGACGATAAGAACGATGATGGCAATGGAAGTCGCCATCCATGCACATGTTGGCTGTCCTGCTGACTCTTCCACTTGTCATCCACCGGCCTGCTTGCAAGGCCAACTGGCTATCACGGCCAGACCTCTTGTCTGGCAGCACGTGTCTGCGAATGGTCCGCAAAAGTCGGTTATCACAAAGGCCTGAGGCACTGATGTCTCCTGCCATGAAAGATTGATGCACCTTGTCCAACAAGCTCGCCAGCAAACCAGGCCCGTCCCCGAATGAGGTGAAGCGAAGTGAAGTGGCCGTGTGGTTGCGATCTGCCCGCGCCGAGCCGCTTCCCAGGGGAAGGGGCACGGCCGAAGAGGCTCAGGGCGAGAGCGAGGGACCAGTGCTTAGAGAACCTTCCTTTGGGGGAGGGGGATCGCCCTCCAAGATTGCCCTGAGATGTATGGCCAGGGGAGCTGCAAAGATAGCCCAATATGACACCAAGAGTTCGCGAGAAGACGCCGAGGTGGCCCAAGACGCCTCCGACACGGACCAACAGACCGACAGACTGCGAATACTGGTCAAGATGGGCAAAGACGCACTCCTGGTTCCCAAGGGGCCAGAGCAATTGAAGAACCCAAGGTGTGCTAATCATTTGGGGATCTTCGCTTTGTCTGGATCCTATGGGCCATGAGCCTCTCACCTCCCTCCGCGAGAATATGAACAGCTCCTCATCCCGTGCGACATGTTAGGTCGCGAGCAGTACTGGAGCGTGCTTTGTTGTTATGTTCGGCAATACGGGGCGTTATGGGGTGGGGCGGGGGGGTATAACGCAACGCCACCCCCCTCCGTGCGGTTCCGGCGCCACCACAGCGTCTGCGCGCACGATGACGACAAGCAACGAAGACGACGACGACGACGACGAGTGACAACGACAACGACGACGACGACGACGACGACGACGACGAGCGACGACGAGCGACAACGACGACGACGACAACGACGACAACGAGCGACCACGACAACGACGACGACGACGACGACGACGACGACGACGACGACGACGAGCGACGACAACGACGACGACGACGAGGACGACGACGAGCGACCACGACGACGACGACGACGACGACGACGACGACGACCACGACGACGACGACGACGAGCGACACAGACGACGACAACGACGACCACGACGACGACGACGACGACGACGACGACGACGACGAAGACGACCACGACGAGCGACCACGACGACGACGGCGACGATGACGACGACGACGACGAGCGACAACGATGACGACGACGGCGACGACGACGACGAGCGACGCCTTCGGAGGTCTCCGGAGGTTTCCCGAGGCCTCCGGAGAAGCCTTCAGAGGCCGTCCAGAGGTCATCTGAAGGCCGTCCAGAGGCGAGCTATGACGACGACGACGACGACGACGACGACGACGAAGATGATGACGACTATGACGACGATGACGACGACGACGAGCGACGACGATGACGACGACGACAATGACGACCAACAACGACAAACGTCGACAACAACGACAACGACGAGCGACGACGACAGCGACGACGACGACGACGACTACAAAAACGACGACGACGACGACGACCGACAACCAAGAGCGACGAAACGGGCCAATCGACGTCTCGAAGGGGTTTAAGCGCCCGTGCGCCCCTCAAGGCCGAGGATGCGCGTGCCGAATACGCTGCATCTCCAAGAGGATGATGACAAACACGACGAAGACGACGACGACGACGACGACGACGACGACGATGATGATGAAGATGATGACGATGACGATGACGATGACGATAATGATGTTGGCAACGCCTGTGCAGGAGCCTGTCGCTGTAGAGCATGCCTGAGAAAGCGAGGGCCATGATGATGCCAGCGCCAGAAATGATGCCGCCCGTCCTCGCCACGCCCTGAACTATGCTGTCGCAATCGCCGAGCCCCGAAAGTCGGTACTCGAAGATCCGGCTGACGAGAAAGATGTCGTAATCGATGCCCAAGGCCACGGCGACGCAGACCGCGATCGGGATGGCTTGGTAGCAGATGCCATCAAAGTTGCGAAGCTCTGGACAGATGCCGTGCAGCAGTGGAGTCTGGTAGATCACCGCCGCAACACCGAAGGTGGCGGCCAGAGTGAAGACCAGCGCCCCGCCGAGCCGCAGGGGCAGCAGCAGGCTCCGAAACATGAGCAGCACCAGCCCCCCGCACCCCGCGAGGCACGCTCCTGGCGAACAAAACTGGCTCTCTAACCAGCCTGGAACATATCCCTATCCCTATGCTGGGCATCTCCTCATCACGAAGCCAATCTTAGGGATTCCCTTATTTTTCGAGGGCGAATCCCTAAGATTGTCATCGCCTTTTGGCGTGTCAATCTTAGGGATAGGGATACGTTCGAGGCTGGTAACTCTCTGAATTCCAACAAACCGCTTTGCGTGAACTCGTTAGTTGCACTCAAAAACAAAACCTGCCCATTGAACCCAATCGGGGTTGGACAGACCCCCCTTTCGTAAAACGCGGTTCCGTGAAAACGACCCGAGGCCCAGACCTGGCGGGCGCAGGCCTGGAGAATAACGGCCACGGCGCCCTCTCGAGAACCGAGAACGGACAACTCACCAATCGACGTGTCACTGTTGGGGGTTCTGTCCACCCCCGACTCTCACGTCCAGTCGACAACAGCCCTGCGGAAGACCCGATGCCTGCGAAGCCCTCGCGAGGCCGCTGGGCCCCCTCTCGCAGACGCCCCCCCCTCCCCGTCGCTCGGACGTCCATTTCCCGTGCACTTTTCGGTTTCGTGCGTGTTTTTTGTTTGCTCGATGGTCCAGGATGGTCCTCGATGGTTCTCGCCGATGCCGCTGCTCCCTGCATCTCCCCCCGGGGGCGAGGCCTGACCAGGACTCCGAGAGGCGGATCCCGCCGTGGCCGCGCGCGAGAGAACCCCTATCCCCCCCCCCGCGGGCGGCCCGAGAGAGCGACCCGCGGGAGAGGGGCACCAGCCTCGGTACAGGGCAGGTTTTAATACATGGGATTATTTTCTACATGTATAAACATATATATATATGATCTTAATACATAATACATGATCAATGCATGAACAAATTTATGCACGAACTCATCGTTGCTTTTAATACCCAATCCCTGCATCTTTAATACATGGTCCGCGCGCGGAGCAGGTATCAAAAACGGCACGGTACGACGTGTCTTTCTCCTCCTGGGCTCCGAGGTAGCTGGGCAGCGCCCCCAGCGTCGCGTCGCTGGCGTCGGTCGCGGCGCACGCGCCGCCGCTCAGCGCCGCCCGCCAGCCCGGATGCAGGCCCTCCCAGGCGTGCAGCGCTCCTCGCGTGCCGCAGGGATGGTAGGGAAGATGGCGGGAAGGTAGAAAGGGGGGGGAGCCGGCAAAGCAGAGAGATCATGTGCAGACCGTGCTTCCTCGAGAACGGAAAGAGACTCTCAAATGATGCAGAGCAGACAGCGCAGACTGCAAAGATACGTTACATCTGAACTGGAAATATGAAATGACACGTGAAGGGCGAAGACGGACCATACATGTCGATGTACTTGTTAAGAGGAGACAGCACAAGCAAACAAGACGAGACAGGGAATACCGAAGGTGGAGGAAGAAGGGGTAGCGAAAGTAGAGGGGAGGGAGAGAGAGGAAGGGAAAGGGAGAGGGAGGGAGAGGGAGAGGGAGGGAGAGGGAGAGGGAGAAGGACAGGGAGAGAGAGAGAGAGAGAGAGATCGCACCAGTGCGGACGAGGGTTCGTCCATGCGCCGCGGGGCATTAGGCCCGCGCGGGCCTGCCTCACAAAGCGGGAGACGCCGCGGAACGAACACGGGTGGGGAGCTGCCCTCTCCCCTGGCGCGGTCAGTGCGGCCCCGGCTGGAAAGCAAAGCGGCTGTGGTGAACAGGCCACTCGCGGGGCCCCTCTGCACATCCGAACAACGGGCGGCGGCTGCGGCCGCGCGTTGGCGCGCGCGCCTCGGTGCCTCAAGTCAACCAAGGTGCTGCTTTGGGGCATCCCCCGCAGCATCCCAGTGCTAGAGCTACGAAGAAGTTGCCAGCTGTTCTCGCAGCGCACTCAGAACCTGGAGATGCGAGCACCGGTGCGCAGGCGCAGAGAGAGAGACGGGTAGAGGGGAGGGAGACTAAGCGGGTGTGGGAGAGAGGGAAGGAGAGGGAGGGAAGGAGAGAGGGAGAGGGGGAGACAGAGAGAGAGAGAGAGAGCAGCGGCAGAAGAGACAGAGCACAGTGTGTAGACAGTTGCCAGAGTAAGGAGGGCAGGGGGATGGCAGACCACGAGGGCTAGGGCTTGACGGACGCCGCATAATGCACACGCGGTGGTGAAATCGTCACATGCATCATCATACGGACCATCGCCATGCTCTCTGCCATTGTCGCATGCATGCCCCTGGTCGAGGCATCCCTCTGTGATGTGTCTAGGCGGCGCCCGTCCTCGTGCCCGACGCACCCACTCGTCTGCTCGCGCGCCCCGCGGCAAGAACCGCGTGTGCACCTGCAGCAAGGCCGCCGACCCGTTGACGTGGGTGTCCAAGACCACGTCATACAGACGCCTCGAGGACCCGCTTGGGCACTGCTCAGGGCAGGAGGGCGGCGAGGCAGGAGGGAGCCGCGAGGGAAGGGGCGGCACCCGCTTGCACACGACAGGGAGGGGGGACAGAGAGGCAGGGAAGGCACCTGCCACCACAAGCAGCCGGGTCCCCTCGACGGCCCGCTCGTTCCGCCCCCCCCCCCCCCCCCCCCCCCCCTCTGGGGCCCCCGGGCGCCGACTGCGGATCTCCCCCCGGAAACGGCGCGTGCAGCAGAGGGCCCCCGCGCCCGCGCGACGTGGAGCTGGCCAGGGCGGTGGGCTCGGGCGCCGTGGCCTTCGGTCGGGCACGTCCTCCCGCAAGCGGCTCTCGGACGAAAACCGAAAGACACTCCACAAAAAAAACAGAAAAACCAAACATCACACACAAAATGTCCCCTGGCTATTTCTTGGTTATTTTTGAATATTCCTCTCTGGGCGCCCGAAATGGGCACGGACAAAACGGGCACAATGCCCCACAACACCTGATGTCCCGAACCAGCAACGGCCGCTGTTGCGCAGGCGGCCTTCTGTCTCGGATGGACACAGGCCGCGGCGGCGCGGACAGAGTCCTGCATGACATGAACAGGAACGAAGGATTACAAAAAGGATTGCAAAAAAACCTTCAGTTTTTTTGCAATCCTTCGGTTTTTTTTGCAATCCTTCGTTCTGTTGGGCATCGTACCCGTTCTTTGCGTGCCCATCTCGCTCGTGCAGACTGGGGAGCGGGCCCCGCGGGGGCCCCCTGCGCTGGCCCCGGGGGAGCCGCGCGGACTCCCGTGAGGCGAGGCCTGGATCGGGTCGGGCCTGTCCCCCTCCCTGCAAGGGGGGATCTTGGACGAAAGATCAACAGGAATCAAAGAGTGCACCAGAGAGGTGAAACAATGCTCCAAACATCGGTCCCCCGGCTATTTTTGCACTATTTTTGAGCGTCCCTCCTGTAGAGGGACAGGCCCGATTTCAAGCCAGGACGAGGACAAGCGTCTCCCGTCTCCCTGGTTCTGGAGGGCGCGCTCCGCGACGGGGTGGAGCGTGCAAGGTGGCCCAAGAAGTCTCCAGGAGGGCATCCGATCGCCCAAGATGGCCTCCAAGATCGCACGGCAGAGCCCAAGATGGATCAAGATAGCTTCCAACGCGCCTGCAAGAAGCCCCAGTACCGCCCCAAGACGGTTCCAATTGGCCGCGGAGCCTCCCAAGGACCCCATCGAGATGCCAAAATCCTTCCAAAACCTAAGGGGGATCCATGTGCTCTGTCTTTTCGCACTTTCGCGTCCGGTGGGCTCTTGAGGCCTCGGCTCCAAGAGGCGGCTTTGAGGGCCCCGCCAGGGGGGGGCTGACATAAGCGCCGCCCCATTTTTGTTCGATGGTCTCCAGGACAGCCCCAAGAAGGCCCCCAAGGCCTCCAAGATGTCCTCCAGAGAGCCCCAGCAGGGCCACAAGAGAGCCCCAAGAGAGCCCCGAGAGACCTCAATAGGGCCCCACGATGGCCCCAAGATGCCTCCAAGAAACTCCCAGAGCGTGACTGCATGCTGCTACACATCCCTGATCAGGGCAACTCGCCTGGTGATTGTTTTCAGCTGGGCTGGTGGGAGTACTTTTTTGATCGCGACCGTAGCGACAAATCGCTCGGCGTCCAGTCGACATGCGGCTAACGAGCAGCGGACTAAATTAACCCCTAAGCGCACAGGAGCGAACTACGCTGCGGCGGCTGGTGGGAATACGCAGGGCGTCAAGGATTTCAAGGGGGAGTCCAGCCGTGCCGACCAGGGGGCCCCCAGAGGCCCCAAAGCAGCGACAAACGCCCACAGACTTCCGGCAGCTCTTCGTGCTGAATCTCTGGAGCTCCCAGAGACCGCAAGTCGACCACAACCACATCGAGGACACACCCCCTGGGGGATGCCTTGCGCACGCCAGCAGTCGGCAGAACACCGAAGCCGGCTTAGCACTGGCTGTGGTCGATGCGCCCCAGCGCGGCCAGAGCGACCACGGCCACAACCAGAGCGTGTCGAGGTTGGTGGGCTCTCCCCCGAGGGGGCCCTCCCGAAAAGCCCGCTCGGCTGGGGCTGTGGCCCCACGCTGTACCCCGAGGAGCCTCTGCCAGCGCGGCAGGCGCTTGGAGCGGTCCAGGCCGATCCTCTCGGGCGGGTGGCCAAGCGGGGGTGACCTCAATGGTGGGCCCCATTCAGTCGAGCAGGGGATCACCTGCAGAACAAACACAGTGGAAAAGCACACAAACACACACACACACATACACACACACACACATACACTGTGAGAAAAAACACACTGTGGAACAGAAAAGCTTGTTTGCATGCTGCTTTCATCGATTTACTCCAGGATTGCCATCTGTTCGTCGAGTCTGCAAGGGATGCGCAGGACGCTCAGCAGAGCCACGGAGCATGCTGCCACGGAGCCCACGGAGCCTGCCCGCAGACAGACTCGACGGGAACTGCTCAATGCTGTGGCAGGGCGCTTCTGTGGTCGATCCCCTACCCGATCTGGGGCCCTCTTCCTTGCCCCCCGATTGAGGTCCCAGTTGCCACCTTCGGTGGCAACTCATGGGAGCCTCCCATACCATATCTTCGGCTTGTGCGAATCCACGCCAATCGACGCTGGACGACGCGAACCAACGCTAAATCGACGCCCATCGACGCAAACCGACACGAAATCGGCGCTATCTCATCGACTCCCGGACGCTAGACGCTAGCCGATGCTGAAGACGGAATTCTGGAGGCCTGGAAGTGGGCACCAACACCAACACAGGGGGGGCCTCCACGGGGGGGAGATGATCCTAGATTTCGGTGTTGGTGGCAATACTGCGGCCACCTTGGAAGCCAGAATACGACCACCATCACCGAGATCGGGATCTTCTTCCCTCGGTGGAGGCACACCGCCGATATTGGTGCTGGTGTCAACCTCAAGGCCTGCGAGAATTGCTACTCCAGAGTTTGTAATAAAGGGAGGGGGGTCTCATTTCGGGGGGAGTCTCTTCCAGGCTATCTTGGAGGGCCTGGGGGGTCTGGGGACGATGTTTTGGAGGGTTCTCCCACGGGGGAGGTCTGAAATGGCTTGTCTTGGAGGGTCCAGACCCCCTCCCTTTTATTACGAACTCTGGAGTAATCGACGGACGGACCCCAGGCCATCACATTGTCCTTTCTGCCTGGGTCCGCCAGCCGGCCCCACCCTGTCGCCGAAAACTCCTCCGGCCCTGGCCGAGAACCGAGAGCTCTGCGAGGTACGGGCCCCGCCCTGCCGCCGAGCTCCTCTGCCTCTGGTCGAAGCAAGAGCTCTACAAGGTAATTAGGGGAACAGACAGTGACATAAACGTAAAAACTCGGAGGTCTGCGCGGATTTCTCGGATCGGCGCTGGAGACCCCCCCCCCCTGGCGCGCGGAGCGCGCCAGGGGCGGCGCCGGAGGAGGCGCCGCCGGGGGCCCCAGCGCCGCTCCGAGAAATCCGCGCGGACCTCCGAGTTTTTTAATGTTTATGCCACGTTTCGTGCCCCTAGTAGCTGCCAGGGCACACCAGGCTCCCATGGTTCGCCACCGATGACGAACCAACAACACACACCCATACCCATAGAGGGGTCGGAGAGGGCTATGGGTGCGTGTTGTCGGATGGGGGTCCCCGCTCGAACGGGAGCGGTCCCCAGGGTCCGACAACCCGCCCCCCATACCCATGGCCAGTCCTCCTCCCAGCGACCCCCCTATGGGTATGGGTGTGTGTTGCTCGTTCGTCAACCGAAGCCACTCGGGAGCGGCCAAGAGGCGGGTGTCCAAGAGGGGGGGGTGCAAATCATGACCGGCGGCATGTGCGCGGCCCAGCGGGGGGGCCAGGGACGTAGTGAAACAAGAAGAGGCGCCACGAAATCTGGGGAAATATCATGGCCCCCGCCATGATATCCACCCCCCCCTAGTCCTCACCCCCCTCTTTCCCGCCCCCGAAGCCGCCCGCCCGGTCCTCTCCGTGCCCAGCCACCCCGGGCCGAGCAGCGACCCCACGCCGCCCAGGCCGAGGAGCCCCTCGCCGAGGCCGAGCACGGGGAGCCGGAGAGCACCGCGGGCAGCGGCGCGGGAGAGCCCTCGGGCGGCCCTCCGCCGCTCGCGCAACTGCTTTTGAAAAGGCCCCAGGACACACAAATAAATACACACTCCCCCATATTTTCCTATATAGTTTCTGGGCTTTTGTCTTCCCCCCCACTTCCCCTAGTTTCCCATATTTTTGGGGGGGATCGACGATTCATTGTGTCTGTATGTTTTTTCCCCTCCTGAGCTTTGGACGCCCGAAATGGGTACAGTCGGGGCGTTGACCTAAGGAACCCTAAATGAGGAACGAGGCTCCTTTTTTCCATAACTTAAACTTCGATGTCCCATGGAAAACCTCAGGAAAACCCGAGGCAAACTTTGAAACAACCAAGGAACACCGAGCCCCTCCCCAGCGAAACGGGTTCCTTCTGCAGCGCCCCGACTGTACGAAAAGAATGGGTACAGTGCCCAACGACAAGTGTTGTCGTGGACACTCGAAAGACAGACTCACGAGGACAGGGGCAAGGCTCCCATGCCCTGCTGCCGCAGCTCACGCAAAAGACTCGGGCTCGAGGGCCTCGGGCTGGCCCGACGGGGGCCATCACGAAAGCGTTGGGGCCCCGTCTGAAATCTGAGGCGAGCTCCTGCTGCCAACACCCCACGAAAACGGGACCGACAAACTCCGGGACGCGCTCGTCAACAAGCATAGGCTTAGGTCGGGCGTGTCCTCCTACAGGCGGATCTGGGGCGAAACACGGCAAGTAAACAACACACACACACACTCAAGAATGGCCAAAAGTAGTATTTGAAAAAATGTCCCCAGACTATGTTTCCACCATGCTGGGATATTCCTCCTGTAGACATGCCCGACTCAAGCGGAGGCGAAGCCGAGTGCCCGCGCACCTTCCGCTCGCCCCTCGGCACGCAGGGCAGGGGCCCAGACGCTGGGGGCCCCCGAACCGCGCGGCGACGGGCCGGGCCGCGCGGTGACCTCGCAAAGCCCCGACAGGCCTCACCGCACGGTCCGCCACGTCACTCGGGCCGGGCGAAAGGGGGGGATGGCAAAGGGGGGGGGTCGAGAATCGGCCCACGTGGCTGACTTTCCCGGCGCCGCCCGGCGCCGGAGGCGGCCACGTATCGAGGCCCCTCGGTGGGGCCGAGACCAGCTGCGTGCAGCAGATTTCGCAATCCCCCCCTTTCCCAGTCCCCCCCCTTCTTTGGACGCCCGAAATGGGTACCGAAAGAATGGGTACAATGCCCAACAGCAAATGTTGTCCCAAACCAACAGCGGCCGCTGTTGGGCAGGCGGCCTCCTGTCTCGAATGGACACAGGCCGCGGCGGCGTGGACAGCGAATCCTGTTCAGAATGAACAGGAACTGCTGTTGGACATCGTACCCATTCTTTCCGTGCCCATCTCGGGCGTCCAGACCTTCGTCCGGCCCGAGTCACCACCCACCCCCCCTGGGTGAGTCCGACCTCGGGGGCCCCCCGCCATCCGAGAGGCACGTCCTCTCCCGGGAGAGCGGCCCAGGTCCGCGAAGCTCCGCGGCGAGCGAGGGGGGCGAGAGGAGAGGAGGAGGGGGGGGAGGAGGAGGAGGAGGAGGAGGAGGAGGAGGAGGAGGAGGAGGGAGGAGGAGGAGGAGGAGGAGGAGGAGGAGGAGGAGGAGGAGGACGAGGACGACGAGGAGGAGGAGGAGGAGGAGGAGGAGGAGGAGGAGAAGGAGGAGGAGGAGGAGGAGGAGGAGGAGGAGGGGGAATGAGGGAGGAGGAGGAGGAGGAGGAGGAGGAGGAGGAGGAGAAGGAGGTGGAGGAAGAGGAGGAGGTCTGCTCAGAAGGCTCGGAGGTCCCCCGGCCCTCTGAGTGTTCTGAGCCTTCCCCGAAGACACCGAGAGAGCCTCTCAGAAGGCGTGAGGGCTTCTGAGAGAAGTCCCGCCGCCCTCTGCAAAGGCCTTCTCCCTCTCACTTCCCCCCCTCGCTCGCCGCCGAAAACCGGCGCGGTCACCCCGAATCCCCACTGCCGCACCATACAGGTGTGGTGGGGGCCCCCGACAAGGAGGGCAGCGGGTCCTGGACCCATCAGGCAGGGGAAGGCTGTTGCTTGCGACGCCTGTCGGCCATTCGCCAGCAAGTCGACCGCCGCGGCCGTCGCCGGCGGAAGCCCGGAGGAGATCGGCGGAGACCGGGTCAGGGACCTGCGGCTTGGCGAGGACGTCTCGAGCGAAAGCATTAACTCTGACACTCGATTCGTGAAGATAAGCAGCGAGAAACGGACGGCAAGCTCAGGTAACCTTTTTTATGACACCGCCGGAGACACGTGCCAGAGCCTCCAGAGACCCCCCAGAACCCCCTGCGGGGTCCCAAGAGACCTCCAAGAGGCCCACGAGAGGCCTCCCAGGGGCTGCTCGGAAGATCCCAAGAAGCCTCTAAAGAGGCCTCTTGTCGACGACCCAGGGGTCGACCTCCCCTTACTCGTGTGCAGACGTCGCCTGATGCGTACCGTTTCCTGCACTTCAGCTTCGGCACCGCCTGATCCCAGGGCTTTGCCCTCTCTCGGCCTCGACGTGAGGCCCCGCCTTCTTTTGCCCCCCCTCTGCGAATTTAAGCTGTGCGCGGCCCGCTTAGCTTCTTCTTCTTCTTCTTCTCTCCTCCTCCTCCTCCTCCTCCTCCTCCTCCTCCTCCTCCTCCTCCTCCTCCTCCTCAGATCAAAAAAGTGCAGACGTCGCCGCGCCGTTTGCCCTCGACCACACCGAGGCGCGATCCCGTGGCTGCGCGACCTCGTAAATTCGTGGCCGCGCCCCGCGCGGGGCAGCCCCGCAGAGCCGCGCTGCATCCGCGGCGCCGCGGCCGAGGAGCCCGGCTCCCGAGGCCGTGGCCATCGGTACAGGGCAGTTTTTAATGCATGGGATTGTTTGTTTTTTAACAAAAAACAAAAAAACTTTATGGATACATGTATGCCTGAACTCATCGTTGTCTTTCATACTCAATCCCTGCATTTCTGATACACGATCCGCACGCGAGCACGTATTGATAACGGCACTGTACGCCCCCCGCGCGCAAAGAGGAGGGACCCCGGACCCCGGCTGCGTTGCGCCGTCTGGCTCTCCGGATCATGGAGTCGTAGCCGTCGCGATCCAGCAGAGGCGCGGCGTCGGCGACCACCACCACGGCGTAGGGGTCGAACCGCCCCACCACGAAATCCGGCTGCAGCCGCCGCAGCGCGGCGATGCTCGGCGCGTCGGGGACCGTCGCGTAGAGGTCTGCGCTCGCCTGGGCGAGGCTTGCCCGGACCCCCAGCGAGGAGGAGGGAGGAGGGTGGAGGAGGGAGGAGGAGGAGGAGGAGGAGGAGGAGGAGGAGGAGGAGGAGGAGGAGGAGGAGGAGTGGCGTCAGGAGATCGATCCTGGGCCCGGGGATCCTCAAACGACTCCTCGGGATGAAGCGCTGTCCCCCCTGGGGAAGGGGCCGAGAGCTCCCGCGGCCGGCGCCTCGGAAAAAAATGAGGCCACTGGAGGCTGGGGCAGAAGCGACACACAGCCCACGAACCATCGAAGCACGTGCCCGTGGAGGTCTCCCTCTTCCGTCCCCCCTTGCCGATCCCAAGCCGACGCACGTCCGGGGAGCGAGCGTGTTCTGTTTCGGCGTCTCGACAGTGGGCGGAAGGGGGGAGGGGGGGGGGTCTGGCTTCGGACCTCTGCTTCATGCGACTGTTTGCACCAGTGCATCCTATGGGGGAGACTCCACCTGCTCGAAGCAGGCGCCGAAAGCAGCCAAGATCTACTGCATGGGGGAGGGGGGGGGGCGGCGAGGGCCCGCGCCGATCGGCAAAACAATGAATGAGAAAACGATCACATTCTGTTCCCCTGGCCCTGGGAGCAGCAATACTTTCATTCGAGGAGTTTGCGCTGCTTGCGAGGAGCTCGTGAAGCGTCGTGGACCCGCCAGGCCTGAGCAGCGTGGTGATGGGTCGGTCCTGGACGTGCCTTCAGCAAACAAAACAATTGTTGAACACGTGCGTCTATAGAAAACAAACGCCTCCGACATGGTGCCTCCTGACGCCTCAAATATGCGCTTGGGGGCGCAACAAACAACGAGCCATGGCCATGCTCCTGGATGGCGTCCCGACGGCCCCCTGGAAAGGCCGAGGTAGCCCCAGATCTCCCCAAGGCAAAAGGCCTCCCAGAGCTTAGAGGCTTCCTGAGAGCGAATTCCCTGCCCTGAACACCGGCGAACTCTGCCAGTGGGCCCACGACAGACCTGAGAGGTTCTCCGAAACGGCCCAAGGAAAAGCCAAGACGGGAAAAAACCCGCCCCAAGATGGGCTCCAGACGGTGTAAGGTGGCCCAGGACGACCTCCGCGGGCGCCTGCAGCGATTGGGATACCGCAAGGCTGCTCACAGATGCACCGCAGAGGATCCCACATGCCTCGGACACGAGCTGCAACTGCTTCCGTATGTCTCGACGATGCCTTTTCAGCGCTCACGAGCGTCGTGCTCCGAGAAGCTCGTGCGCGCCCACGGCCTCGCGGCCCAGCTCGCCAGTCGCGACTGCGCGTCCTCGGCGGGATGGCGGTCCAGGCCCTGCGCCCACAGCCAGGGGCTGCTCGCTGCTGGCGCGGGTGCGCCGTCTGCCCTCGACGCCGGCGGGCTGCCCGCGCGCTGGAGGCCAGGTCCCGCGGGCCAGCAGCCCGCGGCGGCCACCTCCCTGGGCGCCGCGGCGCGCGAGGCGACGCGCGAGTCGCGCCACCACGGGCCTCGGGCGCCACTCGCCGGGCGGCCCGCCCAGCCGCCCCCTGCGGCGCGCCCTGCCGGTGGCGCCGGGCCCGGGCCCGGCCGCTGCGCCAGGTGCGGCCCCGTGCCCAGGGTGGCCTGCGCCTCCACCCAGGCCCATGGCCCGCTGGCCCATGCACCCACCTGCGGCGCCCACGGGCGGGGCTCCTCGTAGAGCCGCGCGGAGGCCGCAGGCGCTGCTGCCGCCGACAGGCCCTGGGGCCGCGGGGAGGCCTCAGGCGACGACGGCGGGCACCAGCTGCGGTCCTGGAAGCGCGGGGACGCCGTGGGCGAGACCAGCGGGCCCTGGGCCGACGTGACCTGGAGCCCTGGGGAAACTGCTGGCGACGCGGGCCGGCCCCCGGCGGACGCAGCCCCGCGCCGCCACGGCGAGGCCGCAGGGACCACTGGCGGGCCACGTGCCGACAGGGCCTGGAACGGTGACAGGCTCCGTGGGGAGCCCGAGGGCGATGCGCAGAAGAAGGGAAGCCGCCACAAACCCCAGCTTCTGGCGCTCCGCGCGGACTTCTTGGACCCGCGCCGGACCCCCCCCCTCCCCGACGCGCGGAGCGCGCGACAGGGGCGGCGCGCCGGAGGCGCCGCGTGGGGGGGGGGGCCCAGCGTGGATCCCAGAAAGCCGCGCGGAGCGCCAAAGGTCGATGTGCATGGCGTCTCTCCTTCTTCGAATGCGGCGCAGAAGCCCTGGAACCGCGGGGAGCTCGCGGGCGAGGCCGGCCGGCAGCCGTCTGGCCAGGGCACGGGCGCCGGGCGACCAGCGGCCCAGGGCGACGCCGCTGGGCTGCGGCCTGCACGGCGGCTGCGGTACCACTCCTGATGGGCCTGTTCTCCACCACCACCACCACCACCACGAGAAGATGGAGGGGGGCAGGAGGTGGCGGCCGAGGAGGAGGAGGACGAGGACGACGAGGAGGAGGAGGAGGAGGAGGAGGAGGAGGAGGAGGAGGAGGAGGAGGAGGAGGGGGAGGAGGGGGAGGAGGACCCCCTCTCCCCCTCCCACTTGTGGTGGCGGTGGCGGCAGAACAGGCCCATCGACTCCAGCCGCTGGTCGAGCGACAGGAACTCCGGGCAGAGCTCGCCCTCGCCGAGGCGGCGCCCGCCCGCCAGCGGGCCGCGGGGCGAGGCAGCACGCCCAGGGGCCGCAGGGCGCAGGCCCGGCCCCCACGGGGCAGCTGCGGGGCTCCACCGCCGCGGCGGCGCGAGGCCACGCGGCGCGCCAGGGCTGCAGGACCTGTTCACGGGGGTGGCCGGAAGGCACCGGCGCCGCTGCTCCGCGGGCGTCTCGCGCGGGGTGCGTTCGGACCAGGTGGTCGAGACGAGTCCGGCCGTGGCGACGGCACACGCCGGTCGGAAGAAGTGGGTAAAAGCATGAAGCAGGAAGGCGTTGGAAGTAGATTGGGCTTCCGCCCGCTCCCTGAAGATGAGGGAAGAAGGGAACCAGTCGATCCTTGACGAAGGAGGGCGCCAAAAGAGGACTAGGACCTGGAAATCCAAAAATACCTACTTTCAGCGACTGGCGTGTAGCGTTACCCTCTCCTCCTCCGAACCTCGACGAAGAGCAGGACGCGGGGCCGCGGTCTCTGCTGCCTGGCGAGCTGCCCGGGATGCTCCAGCCTTAGGGGCAACGACCGGGGGGGACTGGCATAGGGGGGGACACATCGACCTGAAATCGCAATATACCGACGATAGATTTGAGATACGCCCCGATCCTGAATCCGTACGCTCCTGGGCAGGCTGGGCTATCGGGCCCCTATCGGCGATCAATGGGTGATTGGGGGTCGATGCATCCCCCCCTGTGCATCCCCCCCCTAGAGCTGCCCCTGTATGGCATGGGGAGAGCGGGTCCTGAGGACAACGGGCCCTGGGGCCTTCCCCCAGCACGAGGTCTCCATCCCGAGGCGTTCTCTTACAGCCCCGGGGCCCGTGGAGAGGGGCCCAAGAGCCCGAGATCGGCGAGAGAAGCCTCGGGCCCTGTCTCCATCAAGGCATGCTGCATCCTCGGGGGGGGCCTGCCTGCCCCGTCACGGCCCCATCCGCGCCGAATCCGTGCCGAAGGCACGTCGGCCTCGCCGCATCCGTGCCGACTCCGTGCCGAAGCCGCGTCGGGCCCACGCCAGAGCCGCGTCGAGGCCGCGCAGCGAGCCCGCGGCGGGGCCCAGGAGGAGACACACATCTCGGGGGGCAGGCGAGGCCCTCCCGGAGGTGCAACGCAACTCGGGGGGGCGGCCAAGAGGGGGGCGTCCAAGGGGCTTGGACGCCCGAAGATCGTAGGAGTCGTCCCAAGACTAGAGTTGTTGAACTATCTGTTGGCTCCTCCTCCTCATCCTCCTCCTCCTCCTCCTCCTCCTCCTCCTCCTCCTCCTCCTCCTCCTCCCGAATAGAGGGACACGCCCGACTTAAATATGAGCCGCCCCCGAGCTATCAGGGGACCCGCTTCCCCCCCTGTTTGGACGCCCGAAATGGGTACGGAAAAGTGGGTACAATGCCCAAAAACAAATGCTGTCCCAAACCAGCAGCGGCCGCTGTTGGGCAGGCGGCCTTCTGTCTCGAATGGACATGGGCCGCGGCGGTGTGGACAGCGAGTCCTGTTCTCAAAATGAACAGGAACTGCAGTTGGGCATCATAACCACTCTTTTCCCACACGTCGTTGATTTCCAATCGTGTTCATTTCTAACTGCGCTCGTCTCTACTTGCTCCTGGCCCCCTGGTGGCCAGGAACGGGCCCAGGACAGAACAATCAGAAATGAAAGGATATTGGCCCCCCTCCGAGGGGAAAAGAAGAAACAAAAAAAAAATCAAATAATCAGGAATGCGCGACGTGTACCCACTCCGATCGCCCCGACCCCTGGCGAGCTCCAGCCGTCGGCCCCGTCGCGCGCCGCAGGGCGGCCGCGGCCGGCGCCGCTCGCCCGCGGCGACAGGTCGCCGCGGCCGCCCGGCGCCGGGCTCCGCGCCGCGCCTGGCGCCGGGCGGGCCCGCGGCGCGGGGCCGGCGGCCGCGCCGAGGGCCGCCCGGGAGGCCCCACCTGCGACGAACGAACAACACACACCCATACCCATAGAGGGGTCGTTGGGAGGAGGGCTGGCTACTGTATGGGTATCGGTGCGGGTGGTCGGATCCTGGGGAACGCTCCCGTATTCGAGCGGGGACCCCCCTCCGACAACACGCACCCATAGCCCTCTCCGACCCCCCCATGGGCATGGGTGTGTGTTGTTGGTTCGTCAACCTGGGAGGGCGCCGGCTGCCCATGACCCCCTCGGGTCGTGAGACATCGCGGCAGTTCTGTGCCCAGACGTCCTCGTGAAAACATCAGGGCGGGATGACTTTTGCCATGTGCGACCCCTGGGGGGCCCTCGCCGGCCCCCGGGAGCGTCAAGAAACGGCGCAGGACAAAAAACCGGCCCCGGGGAAAGGGTCGGGACTTCCAGGGACGCCGTCCTGAAAAAAAACACGGACGTCGCATGTCCGGGTTGCTCCCATCGCGCTCATGGACCACATCCCAGAAACTTCTTCGAGCACCCAATTTTTTAATATATCTATATATATATATATATGTGTATACAAGACTGCAGTGGCGCTTCGCGCCATGCACCTTGGTCCTTGAAGTTTGGTATGCAGGCGGAATGGCAGGAAGGTCAAGCCGACAATTTAGCGATAACTCCTGGTTGCCTTTTCCGGCATTGCCGCTATAATGATGTTGTTCGTTTTCCTTCCTCCATGGTTATTGTTCTTTATTTTCGCCATACCCTGCGCATTCTCCCCATCCTCCTCAGCTCTTTCTTGCGGAGGCTCCTCCTTGGAGAGCCTCTAGGGGCCTCACAAAAGTTGTTTCGGGCTTTCTTAAGGCCTTCTGGAGGCCTCCTGGGCGTATTCTGGGGGCCTCTGGGAGCTTCCTCGGGCCACCCTGCCTCCAACCGCCGTCTCCCTGAACGACCGAATCACGATTTGGAATTCTTCGGAGGGTGTCTTTGGGCCATCTTGGGCCTCCATGGGGCTCTCTGAGGGCCATCTTGGACCCGTGTTGTGTCGTTTTGGGGCTCTCTTGGACTGCCTGGAAGCCCTTTCGGATGGTTGTGGGGCGATTTAGGAGCCTCCCAGGCGGCTTCGGACGCCCAGAAGACCGTCGTCTTGGAGCGTCGGGGAGCCAAAAAGAGGAGAACCCCAAAATTCACCAAAAACCTACAGAAAATCAATGATTTTGCCTCGGGGGGCCTTCTTGGGAGTGCTCTTGGATGCCTCTTTGGGGCCGTCCTGGAGGCCTCTTGGGCCATCTTGAGGTCACGTCGGTCACTCTTGGAGCGCTCTTGTGCTGTCTTGGGGGTCTCTGGGACGTCTCCGATGACCCCCCTGATCGCCCTAAGTGTGCTGGGAAGGCTTGGCAAAACGCCTTGCGAGGCCCGGTGGCCGCTTCGAGGCCCGTCCGGAGGGCCCCAAAGCGCCAGGTCCCGGGAGTCCAGTTTTTTTTTGGGGGGGACGGGTTTTCCCCCCGCCCGGGCTTATGAAAATATAGGAAGAGGAATACATACATACATACATACATACATACATACAGACAGACAGACAGACAGACAGACAGACAGACAGACAGACAGACAGACAGACAGACAGACAGACAGACAGACAGACAGACATACATGCATGCATGCATGCATACATGCATGCATGCATGCATGCATAGATACATACATACATACATACATACATACATACATATATACATATATATATATATATATATATACATGCATACATACATACATACATACATACATACATACATACATACATACATATACATACATACATACATACATGCATACATACATACATACATACATACATACATACATACATATACATACATACATACATACATACATACATACATACATACATACATACATATATACATACATACATACATACATACATACATACATACATGCATGCATACATACATTCATACATCCATAGCTACGTTCGTACGTACGTACGTACGTACGTACATACATACATACATACATACATGTCTATAAATATGTGTGAGAGAGTACACAGCGTGGTGGGAACCAGCTGTTTAAACCTCACGCAGACGATAAGACGATAAGACGATAAGACGACTTAAGACGATAAGACGACAAGACGAGAAAAGGGCAGCGGACGATGAAACGCTAAGACGATAAGACGACATGGAGACTCACCAGACGATAAGACGATAAAAAGGGCCACATCAGACGATAAGACGATAATACGGTAAGATCAGTTTATCGCCTTATCGTCTTATCGTATGATGACGATGGCAAGGACGATCGCGAGGACGATGATGATGGTGATGGTAGCGAGGATGTGTCAGGCGAGAGTGGCCTGACCACCTCAGCTCAAGGCGCGTCAGAACCCAGAGTTGCGAGGATGTCACAGGCGAAAGCGGCCGGACCACCAGGGGGAAGGGCATCTCGGAATCCATAGTTGCGAGGATGTTTCAGGCGAAGGTGGCCAGATCACCTCAAATCAAAACATATCGGATCCCAGAGCGCCGAGGATCTCACGCGAAATTGGCGAGAACTCTTTGAGGAACGCACATTGGAACCTGGAGTAGTGAGGATGTCCCAGGCGAGACTGCCCAGATCATCACAAGTCGTGGCATATGGGGACCCAGACATGGAGGATGTCTCACGCAAAACGGGCCTCCTCCTCCTCCTCCTCCTCCTCCTCCTCCTCCTCCTCCTCCTCCTCCTCGCCCCCTTGTTCCTCCTCCTGCTCCTCATCATATTCCTCCCGCCTCCTCCGCCCTCCCCTGGTGTCTGATTAATTTCCCCTGCCTCCTCGTCCTCTTTCCCCTTTTCCTCCTCCTTGTCATCCTCTTCTTCCTCCTCCTCCTCCTCCTCCTCCTCCTCCTCCTCCTCCTCCTCCTCCTCCGCCTCCTCCTTGTCCTCCTCCTTCTCCTCCTCCTCCGCCTCCTCCTCCTCCTCCGCCGGCCGAACAGAGGCGGCGGGCGGGCCGGCCGAGCCGGGGACGACGAGGGCGACGACGACGACGACCTCCACGCACACTCAGCACGCACACGAAGTGTCAGCTGGGGGCCTCCGGAAGGCTCTGGTGGCCAGCAAAAGGCCAAGAATTTCCAAAGCCTCGATCCTCGAACCTCGATCCATGCACCTACAAGCGAAGGCGGCGGCGGCGACGGGGACGGCGGCGGCGTCGACGACAACGACGGACAACCTCCGATCCGACCACGACGACGACGACGACGACGGCGACGACGACGACGACGACGACGAAGACGACGGACGACGCTTTGAAATAGCAACCCCTATTTCCCACCACAATGTATATATCTATAGTTATACATATATATATATATATATATACAGGACTGCATTGGCGCTGCGCGCCATGCACCTTGGTCCTTTGAGTTCTGCACGCCAGCGGAATGCGTGCGTGCGTACATGCGCGCATGCATGTATACACGCGCACGTGCATGCACATTCCGTATACATGTCAAGGTGTATACACTATAGGTACATTGTTGCAAGTGTGTATAAATAGCGTACATCTGTACATCTAAATTTATGTGTGTAAGGGTATGAACATGCATATGCAACTCGTACGGGGCATCCTCGAGCATCTTCGCTGCATGCCACGAGACCCTCAACGACTGGGTCACAATGTGAAATGTCATGGGAGCAAAATCAATGAATGTTGGTATTCGGAAACATCGTGGGGGTGTTTTCGGGGCCCTCGTGGGCCGTTTTGGCGCCTTCATGGGCCGTCCTGGGGCCTTCGTGGGCCGTCTTGGGGAGCTTGGGCCCGCTGGAGGCCCCTTTGGACCCATCTTGGGCACTTCCGGGGACCTCCCATGGCCCTTTTGGGTCTGTGCTGGGAGCCCCTGGGGGGCCTCTTGGGCCCAGTATGGGCTGTCTTGGGGCTCTCGTGGGCGATCGTGGGGCCCGGCTCGGCCGTCTTGAAGCTTTCGTGGGGGCCTCTTGGGGCGTCCTGAGGCGATCTCGGGGGCTTTGAAGCCGTCTTGGAAGCTGATGAAAACCGAAAGGCGAATATGCTGAAATTGTATGTTTTACGAAAGGAATGGGATGGTTTCTGCGTTTTGAAAGCCTCTTGGAAAGCTTTTTGGGGTGCCTTGGGAGTCTTTTGGGCCGTCCTGAAGCAATTGAAGTCCCTCTTGGAGCGCTCTTGTGCTGTCTGGGGCCTCCCTTGAGCCTCTCTGATGACCCCTCTGATCGCTCTGGGTCTGCTGGCAAGGCGTTTGTGGAGGCCCGGAAAGCCGGGTGACTTTTTCCAAGGACGTCCCAGGGAGCCCGAATACCCCAGATCCCGGGGATCCAGTTTTGGGGGGGGGGGACGGGTTTCCCCCCCCCCCCCCCCGGGCTTGTAAAAATATAGGAAGAGGAATATACATATATTTATCTCTGTGTCCCCTTTCCCCGTCTCTCTCCTTTTTACTCCTCTCACCAGAGGTTTTGTGCTACAGGGGGGCTGCCAGCGGAGACCCCCCCATGTCCTCCGGGGACTCCGAAGCCTGGCCAGGGGCGGCAGCGCGACGCGAGTCCGACCCCTCGGAGTTGACCGGGAGCGGCAGCGCGACGCGAGTCCGAACCCCCTCGGGTGAGGGCGGCAGCGCTCGACGCGAGTCCGAACCCCCCCCGGGACCCCTTTCCCCGGCACTCCTGCTGGGATGGCGTCAGCACATCCTCAGATGGCTCGCAATCGGCACATCTTTCAGCCAACTCGGCTTGGGCAGGGTTACAGGGCGGGGCCGAGGCGGCTACGGAGAGGCGGTTTAGAGGAGATCGTTTCGAGGACGGAGGGGGGACGAGATAAAACCCATGAGAATCTCAAGGATATTTATCTCTGTGTCCCCTTTCCCCGTCTCTCTCCTTTTTACTCCTCTCACCAGAGGTTTTGTGCTACAGGGGGGCTGCCAGCGGAGACCCCCCCCATGTCCTCCGGGGACTCCGAAGCCTGGCCAGGGGCGGCAGCGCGACGCGAGTCCGACCCCTCGGAGTTGACCGGGAGCGGCAGCGCGACGCGAGTCCGAACCCCCTCGGGTGAGGGCGGCAGCGCTCGACGCGAGTCCGAACCCCCCCCGGGACCCCTTTCCATGCACCCCTTTCTGGTTAACCGCCATTAATCCCCAGGGACGGGTGGGAGGGTCAGGAAAATGCTGACAGCGAAGCTGCTCAGATATTTTGCTCCTTCTTTTCATCTCAACCCACATCAAAGTTAAGAGCACTCGCCAGTACACGAAATCGTTCCAATTCTGCAGGCAAGAAATCGTTCTGCAGCAAAGTTTGCACACCGTCACTGATGTACAGTCTGGCCACAGCTGTGTCTTGCCATCTCCCCACTATCAAAGTCAAGCCCATGTTCTCGAACCTTCTGTAATGAGTGGTGGCACCTCCACGGCGTAAAGAATATATCTGATAACCGTGCCGCTCGAGGTTCAATGACCTCAAGAGAGCTTTGAACACATCACGAAATTCGGGCACGGTGCCCTGCAGCAACGAGCTCTCAGGCGGCAAATGCTGAGTGAGCACTTTGATGAAGTGAACAATCCTGGCGTCGTGGAGTGTGACGGACTCCTCACAGTGTCGTCTCTTGCCTGCCTTGGTCACTGGCAGGGCTATGACAAGGCTGAGGCCGTCGTTGCTGAACTGCAGCTGCCACTTACGGAGAGTAAGAAGCTCCATTGTACGCAAGAATACGGAGTAGCCAATCACAAGCAGCACCGCTATGTCATTTCGACTCCAGGATCGAGCCACCGTGGCAAGTGACATCAGCACATATTCTGGCATGGGTGGTGCTCTTTGTGGCATCTCAGTCCGTTGCCAAGCCTTCAGCAGGTTCCACGCACTGTGAAAGACTCTCTTGCGTCGCAAGAAAAACTGTACGCCAGACAAGGTGGCCCCAGCATCTCCAGCAGGCCTCCCATGCGCCCATAGCGTCTCTATCCATTCACATAATTGGAAGTCGAGCTGCTCCAGGTCAGTGGCCACGTCGATACCATGGGCACGAATCCAAGAGACAAAGCTTTGCACCATCTGACCATATCTGCGAAACGTACGAGGTTGAACTAGTGTGTGTGATAATCTGCCAATCGCGCGTCGCACCCGAATGCGGGACACCAAGTCTATCTCATAGTCAATGCGACGCTTCCTTGGCATTGCTGTCACCTGACATGCCGCCTTCCCTCGAAGGGTCGTCGGCTGGGTTCTTGTCGGTCTCGGTGTACCCGTAGATCGGTCTTGCCGACGCCGCCAGGACCAGAGCTGAGATCCTCTTGACGGCTGCGTTGAGCAGATGCGAGGAGGAGCGCCCCCGCGATATCACACCAAGTCCAACCTGCGAATCCATCAGATGAGCGAACCTCGTGCCAAGGTGATGGCCCACTCTGAAGCGCCAGCGAAGGCCTGCCAGCGCGCTCAGCACTTCCAGCGCCGTGATGTGGCTCTTCCACCTCCACTTCCAGACCAGCACTGTCTTCCACGTCCAGCGGCTCACGCTGATCGGGCGGCGTGGCCACAAGTCAGGGCGCATGACCTCCAGCGTGTCGAGGCGCACGTCCGAGCCCCTCACCTCAGCTCGCCGGATCAGCTCCTCCACGATCTGGATGCTCGGGTCCGCCTGCGCCTCGGCCTCTTCAAGGCCACGGTCCCTGATCACCACCCCGCTGTCGTCGCCCTCCTTGGCAACCTGCACCAGGCCCTCGGCAGCGTCGAAGGCGCCTCCGACCGCGCGCGCCTCCGCCATCGTGGGGACCGAGTCCAGGTAGCCGCGTCGGTGAGCCCAGTGCGCCACTATCCATGCCACCACGCCGCACTGGAACGAGTTGCCCAGCAGGGCGCAACGTACCACCTCGAGCTCAGCCAGCTTGCGGAACCGCGTGGCCCGCGCTGTCGCCGTGTGCCCAGGTGGGAAGTCCATCAACATCTCTCTCTCAAAGGAATCCGCAGGCTCCAGCGCACCTCCTTGCCATCGCAGACAGTGAGGATCTCGAAACTGGTACGGCGCATAGCAGAAGTCGTGCCTCCGCCAACGCTCCAGCTCGGCCTCGCTGCACTGGTGCAGGCCCTTTGGCTTGTCGCCGGCACGCCCGCGCGGGATGCACCTCACGAAGGTGGGCAGACGCTGCTCAGGAACCTCGGCTCCTGACCACTCTCGCCCAGGGCGCAGCCAGCGGCCCAGCGGGCCTGGACCTCCAGGGATCGTCACTTTCACCACCTCACTTTTCACACAGACTTCGCCCTGCCACGGCGTCATGAGGTCGGTGTCACACCAGTAGAGCCTCTCTCGGCGAACGTGTGAGATGTCGGCGGCATCGATCATCACCGGGGCCAGCCCCATGTGCTCTGACATCGTGTCGCGATCCTCGGCCGTCATGGAGGACACATTCTCGATCAAGTCGAACACCTCGACCTCCACGGGGAACACCTCCTTCACCAGCGACTTCACCCGCTTGATCTCGTAGAAAAGGCCCGACCTCGCTCCTGACAGCCCTCGCCTGTCGACGCTCAGCCTGGTGAGGTCCACGCAGGGAGCTCCAGCAAACAGGAGGACCCAGCGCACATGAGGGGCCCTGTCTCGGATCTTGGCGATGTCCTGCGCGCTCAGCTTCGTGACGTCGCCCAGCTCCACCACGTCCGGCCACGCGTACTTCACCACGCGGCAGGCCTCTGGGTCCGTCTCCGACGCAGCATACACGGCCACGCTCAGCCCCAGCATGTCGAGGGCCCGTCTTCCACCTCCGATCCCGTCGAAGAGCGACAGCAGCACGCCCTCGTCCTGCAGCCGCCCCACCTGGCGCCTGCGAGAAGCCTTGGCTGCCTCAACGCCGTGTGGGAGCAGGCGCACAGCCCGGCATACCGCCCCCTTGCGCATGCTGGCGTCGGACACGGTCACGAGCCCGCTCACGGGCGTCCTGAGGTCGCACCTCATGAGCGGCAGGAGCCCCACGGCCAGCAGCAGCTCCCTCTGAACGGGAGCGGGCAGCCTGCGCTCGCCTCTCCAGCGCACCACGGCACGCCACAGGTCGTCGAACACGGACATCGTCTCACGCCTGAACATCATCGCTCGCACCCAGCGGCCCGCCACCACCTGCAGCCAAGTCTGAGTCAGCACATTCCGATCCAGCGTGGCGAAGGTGAGGCCCAGCAGACGGTACACGAACTCCAGGGGCGGGCTGATCACGCCCCTCGTGCCGTCAATGAGCTCACCCAAAACTTGACTGACAGGCTCACGGCACACTGCCTTATCCTCGCTCCTGGGCACCCCCCGCTGCGCGTACCTCTCGCAAGCCAGCTGCACCACCTCGGGGGGGCCCTGTGCCTTCAGCGCCGCCGCGGAGACCTCGTCGGTAACCTCCAGCACGTCAAGGTTGTCGATGTACACCTGCCACACCACCCAGCAGGCCGTACCAGCACCCTCCGGTATGAGCGTGTCATCTCCTCTCGTCGCCTTCGGCACCGTCTCCGCCCACATCTTGACCAGCACGTCCCCGTGGCAGCGCTGCCCTCGCCTGCAGTGGCACAGGAGGCGACAGCCCGAGAGCTCGGGCAAGCAGGCCAGCAGATCGGGCGAGTCGCGCAGGTGGCTCTCGTAATTCGCGATGGCCTCGCTCCTCGGCATCATCTTTGACACCTTGAAGGGGTTCGCCCACTTGGATGGGGAGAAGCCATACCGCTGCCCTGTGCGACCGATGTACACCTGTGGGCGCTCGTCGCTGTAGGATCGGCCCAGCTCGCCTCGCACCGGCAGCCTCGCCTCGCCCTGAGAGACCACCGAGCCTCTCTCACGATGTGGAGGCAGAGGAAGGTCGCGCCGCAATTCACGGTCCTCAGGCAGCGGAGGCACTCCCTCCAGCCACTCACGAAGCAGCCGCCGGTGGATGTGCTGGATGATGCCTGTCGCCGACACCCAGCCCATTGGGATCACGGCCGCGGCCACGTGCACCTCGCCGGCCCCGTCAAGACCGAGGCAGGACCTGCTCACCTTCTTGGAGAGCGCCATGTACTTGTGCCACACCGCGGGCAACCGGTACACGTAGAAGCAGCACTTGAGGTCCTCCGACGAGCTCATCATCACCTCGCCGCTCCTCAGGATGATGCTCTTCCACTTGTCTGTCGTCGGGAGGAGACCCATGTCCCCCTGGACCGTCTCCTGCAACCAGTTGCTCGGGATGATGTTCATCACTAGCCGCTGCGGCCCCGAGCCTTTGACGCGTCCCGACTTTCGTACACCAAAGAGGCCGCCCAGCACGCGACGGCCCTTGACCTTCACGATCTCGTCGGCCTCGATCGGGACGAGGATGCCCCTGTTCACGAGCTCGGCCGCGATGAGCCCCCACTCGTCATCCTCGGCCCAGACGCGCGGGGTCTTGGGCATCTCGCCCAGCTCCGCGGGGCTCTTCATCACCCACTCCGGGTGCTCCAGCACGCTCCTGATCCAGCCTTCGCTCACCTCGGTCGCCAATACCGAGCCGCAAGCCTCCTTCGACGGCAGGGCGAGCAAGAGGCGCTCGCGGTCTAGCTGCTCGGCTGGGTACACCTCCATGCCCGTGTAGCTCACTGCCGACGACTTCAGCTCCTGGGTCCAGTCGAGGTTCGCCACGGAGCCCTCGTACTGGCATAGGAACGTGCCCACACTCCTGGCCAGCAACCTCAGGGCCTTCAGCTGCACCGCGCTGGCGGGCCCGTGCCTTACCTTCCAGGGGGCCATCTTGAGACCAGGATGCTTGCCCCCCAGCGCGTACTGGAAGTTCAGGCTCAGGACAGTGAGCTTCAGCCAGCCGTTCAGGTCGTCCTCGAAGGAGGGATCGACTGGCTCCGATTCGCCGAACACAACGCCGTTCATGCTCAACTCCTCGATCGTCAGATCGACGCAGGGCAACGGCAGCAGGTCACGCCGTCCGTTCCCTGCGGTCAGTGGTGAGAGGATATCATCGTACGATTTCGCATCAAAATTGCCAAGTGCCCCGCTCGACGCGGGCGAAGAAGTACTGAGGTCAGCTAGACGGCGTCCCACAACACGAACTGGAGCTCCACAGAGACTGCCCAGCTCACTGGCGGCACGCGTCGGGTTCAAGTAAGGAAAGTCGTGAATTCGCGTGGACGGCTCGTCCGAGACTGCGCCATGAGCGGCGCCGTTGCACTCATCCTCAAGGTACGAGGAGAAGGTGATCTCGGACTCCCAGCTGCCGTCGGACGTGCAGTCACACGCCTCTCGAGTGCCCTCGAAGCTCATGCATTCTACTTCCGATTCTTGTTGGACCTCTTGCCCTGGCCCTTGTCCTTGCCCTTGCCACGGGCCTGACCCTTCGTGCCGCCCTTGCCCTTCGGGTTCCACGAGCGCCAAGGTGGCGTCCCGCGGTGCTGCCCTTTGTCGCCCTTCGGCTTGCCCTTGTTGCCAGCCTTCGCCTCCGCGGTCACGTCGTCCGCGAACCTCACGCGACGAACAGGGCTCGAGGGTCTCCGAAGGGCCGGCTTGCGATCCACTCCAGGGCTGATCGAGCCAGGTGCTGGCCGCCAGTGGGGCGACGGGCTTCTCGGGCTCCCCGATCTCTCGCCAGCACCTGTCCCGGCTGCCGGGCTCGGCGACGCTCTCTTCACTGCCTCGCCAGCGTCCCCTCGACCGCGACCTCGCCCTCGGCCGCGTCCACGCCAGAGCTTCGCCCTCCACCTGTCCTTCCTCGATCCGGGCGTCGGCGCATCCTTCTCCCCCTGTGCTCCAGGACTCGATGTCTGTGGGGGCGGCGTCGCGGGAGAGGGCGTCCTGGTGCGCCCGCCCTCTCCCTCGCCGAATCCCTAGGGGGGCCTCCTCGCGCCCGCTCGAGTGAGGCGCTCCTTCAACTTCGCACCCTCCGAGTAGGATGCCACGGCCGCCGACACCTCGGCGCTGCTGGCCAGCCCGATGTCGGTGGAGTCGATCAGCTCGAGGTGCTCGGCTATCTTCCAGTGCCCGTCCTTGGTGGCCTGCTCGATGGCCTTCAGCCTCTGCATGAGCATGTCGCCCAGCTGCGGCAGATCGCCCCTCGTGAGGGCGTCCAGGCACTCCCCGATCATCCTCATCTCGCGCACATTCCGCACCCCCATCTCGTTCTGAGGGTGCATGCCGTGCCACACGCTCGTGATATACTGCACCACGTTGGACGCCATCCTATCCAGCTCATCATCGTTGTCGGCCCCGCCCCGCTGCGCCAAGTACTCTCGGATCTGCTTCAGACCCGCCGCCATGAGCGCCCCGGGGTCGGAGCGGGCCAGCTTCTGCACTCGGCGGCCGGAACCAGCGGTCGGGGCCTCATCAAAACTCGCACTGTCGGAGCTATCCTTGTCCCTGTTCTTCTGCTTCTTGCGGCTGCGGCGGCCCTCCAGCGCAGCCTCGGCGCGCTCGGCCAGCGCCTCGCCCATGGAGCGCTTCCTCTGAAGCTTCTCCTTCAGCCTCTTGACGATCTTCCTCATCTCCTCGGCCGTCCTGCCATCCACGTCCTCACCGTCGGCACCGCCTGAGCCCTTGGGAGCTCCACCTGCGTTCTTGCCCGGCACCACGGGTCCAGCGTCAGCGGCGGGCGGCGCACCGCCTGCAGGGAGGGCGCCAGGCGGGGTGGCTCCAGCGCCATCAGCGGCACCGCCTCCAGGCCCGGCCGCCCCCAGCACGCGCAACGTGTCCGAGTGCACCACGTTGCGCCCTGGCCAAGCGGTCGTGCGACAGCAAGTCGCCACGCCCTGGGTGCAGAGGTGCACCACGCTGCTTCCCATCGCGAAGATGCCCTGCAGGATCGGCAGGTAGAGAGGGTCGCTGCTGCTCTCCACTGTGCACTCCACGAACTCTCCTGCCGCGTCAGGCGGATACAGCCCTGTCACGGTCATCGTCGTCGTCCCGCTTGGCTGACAGGCAGCATCGTACATCACCAGCTCGACGCGGCAGCCGGCGCTCAGTCCCAGGAGGCCGTGGGTCACGGCCTGGGGCGCCATGGGCACGTATACCCAGGGTCCAGCCTGCTGCGCCGCCGCCGCGACCCCCGCCACCGCTGGCTGGGCGAACGCTGCTCCGAACTGCGGCAGCGCCCCGCCCGCCGCGGGCATGCCTGCCTGCCAGCCCACGGGCACAGGCGCGGCGGCGGCTGGCACCGCGTGGGCGGCCTGCCCTGCCACGGCGTGGCCGCCTCCACCCCCAGCGTGAGCGGGTGGTCCCACGAGGGCTCCCACCCCGGGGATCCCTGGGATCAGACCCGGCACCACGGGGCCGCCCAGGGCTGCTGGCGCTCCTGCTCCAGCGCCAGCGCCTCTGCCGCGACCTGCAGCGGGCGGCGGGGCGGCAGGCGGCTTGCCCATGCCGCCCATTGGGCCACCCATGCCGCCCATGCCGCCCTTGCCGCCCATCCCGGGCTTCGCCGCTGCCTTGCCTCCGCCTCCTGGTGCTGCGGGGCCTGCAGCGGCTCCGCCCGCGGCCGCGGCAGCTCCAGCGGCCACTCCGGCAGGCGGCGGCGGGAGCAGGGCGCCGACGCCAGGCGGCAGTCCCAGAAAGCCGCCCAGCACTCCGCCGCCGCCCACGCCGAGGAGCCCCCCGCCAGGGCCCAACCCAAGCGGGCCAGGCGGGGCGCCCGCGCCAGCCCCCGCGGCTCCGAACATCGCCACCGCCGTGCTGCCGCCGCGGCGGCGCGGGCTGGTGAGCTCCCCCAGCCGCCGAGGGGGGAGCTCACTCGGGCGCGGGCTCCTCGGAGGGGGTCATTCTGGGGACCCCCGCTTGCTTCTCTGACAGGGCTAATAGAAGCACCTCCACCGCGCACACCCTGCCGCAGCTTGAGCCGAGGCGGCTACGGAGAGGCGGTTTAGAGGAGATCGTTTCGAGGACGGAGGGGGGACGAGATAAAACCCATGAGAATCTCAAGGATATATATATATATATATATATATATATATATCGAAGCAGGGTCGAACGAGCATCGCCTCCCAGGGCCCGGCACGCGAAAACCCTCCGAATTTCGGTGCTTGCTTGGTGCTCGAAATTCTTTCTTTCTGGGAGGGCGCTGGCTGCCCAGACCTCCTCCCCAGAGATCCGAGGATCTGATTTTTCCAATCCGGCGGTTTTCCGGGAGTTTGGCCTCGAGCCCGTGGACCACCGAATATGGATCCAGGACGAAAAAAAGCTCCTGGGGAACGAGTCGGGACCTCTGGGGGCCGCGGATTGAAAATCATATCGGCGGATGTTTGGGTCGGGTAGTGAAAAATTGCGACGGGAGGTGTGTGTGTGTGTGTGTGCCATTTTCGGACTCTGGGGGCCCTCGCCAGGCCTCGGGGCCGTCAAAAAGCAGCTCAGGATGAGAAACTGGTCCCAGGGAATGGGTCGAGACCTCGGGGGGTCGACACCGAACCGCCAGTCGAAAGAAGCACGAGGAAACATGAAGTGGGAAGGCGGACAAAGTAGGTTGGGTTCGGGCCCGCCAGAAGAAAAATAAAATGGGAACACATGTATCGATTCGTGAAGTAGGAAGGCGCTTGAAGTAGGCGGGATCCCACCCGAGCGACGAGAAGAAACAGGTCTTACGAGAGATGACAGAGCGCCCTTACGCCGCAGCTTACGCGGGCCTCCAGCGCGGTACGCTGCGCTAGAAGCGAGGGCGCTTCCGCGCTCTCACGCGGGCAGCTTACAGTCGACCCCGCTGTCTGGGGGAGCTCCTCCTCCTCCTCCTCCTCCTCCTCCTCCTCCTCCTCCTCCTCCTCCTCCTCCTCCTCCTCAGTCGGCGCTGTCTCACGTGGCTCACCTGGGAGGACGCTGGCGCGGATCCCGGCCAGGCTCCAACTGGGCCCGGGATCGGTGTGCACGCCCTCCGGGGCTCGGGCGGGAGGGCACCTGCACCGATCCGGGGCCCAGGATCGGCCTGGCCAGCGTCGGTGTGGGTGCATGGTCCCAGACGTGATCGCGTCGTTTAACCAAAAAAAAAAAAAGCAGGAGTGCCCTCGCCAGACCCCGGGACCGTCAAACAATGCTCACTCGGGATGAAAAACCGGTCCCGGGGAGAGGGCCTGGACTTGCGGGGAGGCGCCGCACCGAGCAAAAAAGTCAGGACGTCGCATGCCTGCAGGGGGTTGGCCGTGGTGCCGCCCGACCACCGGCAGGCGGGCCCCGCGGGCGCGGAGAGGGCTCCCGGGGGGGCGGGCTCTCCGAGCCCGCGCTCCCGCCCAGAGGCGTGTGCGCAGTGGACCCGCCGTCGCTCGACGGGGGCGGGGAGGCCCCCCAAAGGCCTCCCGGAGCGCCGCCGCAGCCGGCGGCTCCTCCTCGTGGCCGCCTGGGGTCCGCGGGCCCCCTGCGGGGGCCACCGGGCGTGCCCGGGCCCTTCTGCCCCGGGCAGCCCCCTGCCCCCAGAGCACTGGGTCGGGGCTCGAGCGGTCGTGGGTCGTGCCTTCACGGCAAGCTCGAGATTGCCCGAGGGGGCCACGGAACGCGCGAGGGGTGTGCCACAGTGGGCGCGGCGGTCGTGCCTTCACGGCAAGCTCGAGATTGCCCGAGAGGGCCACGAAACGTGTGAGGGGTGTGCCACAGTGGGCGCGGCGGCCGCGTGCGAGCGCTGGCGTCTGGTGCCGTCGGAGGAGCTCCCCATAGGGGCCACGAAACGTGTGAGGGGTGTGCCACAATGGGTGCTGCGACCGCGTGCGAGCGCTGGCATTGGGGCCGTCGGTGGAGCTCCCTACGGGGCCACGAAACGTGTGAGGGGAGTGCCAAAATGGGTGCGGTGACCGCATGCGAGCGCTGGCACCTGGGCCTCAGGTGTAGCTCTCTGTGGAGCCACGAAATGTGTGAGGAGTGTGCCACAATGCGGGAGGTAACGAGAGTGCCAAAATGATTTGACAGGCGGAGGGCAGAGGCATGGGTGGGAGGAAGAATGAGGAGGAGCAGGAGAAGAGAAGAGGAGAGTGGACGCGGTGATCTCTCTCAAATCGAGGACCCAACACCACAGGATGATTGGGAACAAACGTCTGAGAATCCGCAATCGTGCCAAAACACCATTCCTCTGACTTCATCGTCGCGAGTCAACGTGACTGCTGCGTCCTGGCATTCCAAAACCGTGCCAGAACACCATTCCTCCGACATAAGCACCGCGATTCAATATGATTCCTGCGTTCCGACAATCCTAAGTCTTTCCAGAACACCAGTCCTGGGACTTCAAACATGCGAACCCTTGAAACGACTGCAAACTCTCAAAACGAACGAGCACGGCGCTACGGCGAGAGCCAAATTCCGCCCTTCATCCGCGAAACTGCTGCAAATGCTTAAGACGAACGTACGCGTCGCCAAAGCGAGAACAACATTTTGAAAACGATCCGCCCTCCAACCGTGAAACCGCTGCAATATGTCAAAAAGAATAGGCGCAGCGCTAAGGCGAGAGCCACATTCTTGAAACAGCCCGCCCTACATCCGTGAAACTGATGCAAAGTTCAAGCTAGGCGAAACGCCCGGCGCGCCCTGCGGACACGTCTGGGGGTGCGACAGGGAGGAGTTATCTAGAAGTGAGAGGGATGGAGGAGGACGAGGACGAGGGCGAGGAGAAGGGGTCGCAAGGCGGAAGAAGAGGTAGCAGAACCCGTGCGCGACGAAGGCGGCAAGCTCCAGCCTCGCCGCCCACGCGTCAAGACTTCTGCCGCCCGCAGGCGGAAGGGGAAGTCGACAGTGTTTGTCCGGCCCTGCCCCCCGCGGAGCGGCGTGAACCTTCCCCTGCGCGGGGGTCGCCAGAGCCTGTCCCTGGTGCAGGGTGCCCGCCGTAACTATCTCTGGGGAGGCCGCCACGGCCTCCGGACGACCGACCCCCCACCGAGGCCCAGAGGGTCCACGGGGCCCCCCCTC